>VYXH01005075.1:361845-435930 GCA_013397275.1 Burhinus bistriatus | reverse complement strand
ACATTTCTTTTGATGCAGTCCAGCATGTGGTTGGGTTTCTGGGCTCATGTTGAGCTTCTCATCAACCAGAACCCCAAGTCCTCCTCAGGGCTGCTCTCAATCCATTCTCCACCCAGCCTCTATTTGTGCTTGGGATTGCCCTGACCCACGCTCAGGACCTTACACTTAGCCTGGTTGAACTTCATGAGGTTCACACGAGTCCACCTCTCAAGCCTGTCCAGGTCCCTCTGGACAGCATCCCTTCCTTCCAGTGTGTTGACCACACCACACAGGTTAGTAATGTTGGGTCTGGTTCTTGTTCAGTGAGAAAAGTTACATGCAGTTATTTGGTACCTGATGAGAGAGGTACCTTATCTTCTCTAATAAGAGAAAAATATATACATGTCTGGTAGAAGTTAATGATGTTTTTTTCTGATGACTGTGTTGCTGACTCAGCATTTGAATGCCAGAGTTGCAAAGTATCTTCTTCTATCACAAATTTCCTAAGATGCTTGACATCAACAACAAATCATCACATTTATTTGTAACTAGGGCCAGAAGGGCAGTGAAGTTGGAGTGAAAGAACCAGGTTTGCTTTATTAGATGTCTGATAACATCTCATAACACTTAAAAAGTAATATTGAAGTGTCTTCCTAAAAGAAGTTACTTCTCATTTGCAGATATAAAATGATTGGTTTGCTGGTCACTACATTTTAATCCTGTGCAGCGCCATCTAATTCCATGAGTGCCACTGAAAATTAAGCTGACTGTCTAATTTTTTAGGATGTTTTGTCAAAACTACAGTATTGTAGCAAAAGTAATGTACTAGGTGAGGCTATAGTTTTGGACTGCAGATCAGAACATTAAAATTCAGGCTTACACAAACACTTTAATTAGAAAATTTTTATTCTTCATTGATTGTGTAGTAAGCTGTCTGGCTAGTTTAAGAAGGATAATTTCAAAACTGAGGGAAATTATAAATTAAGTCAACTGAGAGAGATTTTGAAAATAACAGGAGTAAGTATTAGGAATTTTTTATTAAACTGAATAAAATTCTCAAAAGTTCATAATAAAAAAGGAGGCAATTTCCCCACATCTACTAAATCAACAAACAATTAGAAAAAATTTATTTAACATGTAAGAAAGAGTAATCAACATAAATCAGTCTGTCTGAAGAATAAATGTTGAGAAGAAAAGCTGAAATTATTTGGAACAAGTTGTAGGGGATGAGGGAAATAAAAGGAGATGCCTTTAAACAAAATTCTGTTCCATGTGCCAACTACTACATGGAGATAATAAAAATATTAATGATGGGTTTGTGTGTTTGGAAAAAAAAAGATAAAATATTTGTATCACACACATATGATGAAGCATTTTGCCCTCCACGTCCAACTTCAAATGGTGTTAAACAACATTATTTAGAATCAAATATTTTTTTATTAGAAGGCCTAGATGTCTTGCACCCAGGAATCTTAGAAGAACTAGCTGAGATCTGTTGCTTTGTAATATTCCTGTTTTCTAAATGAAATTTAGTGTATCAGAAAACTTTGGAAGATTTTTTGCTAATGTTCATGAGGTAAGTGAAATGATTCATGTAACTGTAGAGTAACTAATGACATAAATCTAAGATATGATAGTAAATCTGATATAAGTTAATAAAGAGTTAAATAATAAGAATTGCTGCCAGCAGTGTGACAGTTTTCTAAAGAAAACACATCTTAGCAGATATTTCATTTTCTGATAAGGATGCAAGTTTGCTTGCTAAAAGTAACTCCATAACCATAATAGATTTTGTATGTACTGCCTAAGGTTCTGATTAATTACTGCTATATAACATCAATAAAGCATGTGTTAACATTGATTTAAACATGGAGGACTGACATATCTCAGGAAATTGTTTTTAATGAGGAATTGTTGGAAATACTGTTTCTAGAGAGATACCACAGCAATCGGCTGTGTGTCTGGCATTTCATAATTTTTTCTTGATATGGCAGTAAATACATAAATCACTGCTGAGGGAAGTGAAGGATTCTTCCATGAATCTCATGGGCTTTAAATCAGGCCTCTGTACTCACAGCTCTGAACAGCCACATTCTCTATTTCTACCCATGTGGCACTTCTTATCTGCTATTCCATCTGGATTTTTCATTACCATTAAAGGTGTTTTTGTCAACCGTCTTGACCGTGTAAAAGCGTAATCATTATTTGTTCCATATGCTAGCTTAAATATTCTTAAATTTTATTAGATCTTCACAGTATTGTACACTGTTATTACTCTATATGCTCCATAAACAAAAATAACAATTTTTTATCTTTAGGCGCTTTATCAGAGCCCAAAGGCTTCTGTGTATACAACTTTATATTTCATTACAAACCTGTACCTAGATGCACTGATTTTGTATCTTAATAACTTACAAATAACATGCTTTTAGCTTTTGGCACTATACCATTAAGATCTAAATTTAGTATCCACTAGTTTAATGTCACTTGTTTTTTTAACTCCATTTCAACCTCTAAATACATATTAGCATGCCTTTTCCACCTAAACAGTTAAGCTTATATTTTTCATCATAGTTTTAAACAAAAAAAAATTGTTTACTTCATCTGGTACTTCTTCCTTCTAAATCCACATTCCACTTCTTGAACTGCAAGTGAAGATCGGTGACTAACATTGTGGCATTATAATCTTTAAATAAGGATCATCTTATCACTAAGAAATATGAAATTCAGGTTATGTTTTCTTGTTGATGTATCATGCATGTAATTTCCGTTAAGAGGCGTTATGCAAGCACATCCACAGGAGAATTGGTCTTTGTCACTCAAGTCCATCTTTAGTCACTCTCCTGTGTTTATTCCTGCAGTGTTTCCCATCTTGTCTTGGTCTTCAAATTAACTCTTTGCAGGTGTAGCTCATACAGATCTTTTGTGCTGTAGCCAGCATGCATAACAATCAATTGACTGTCACTTTGTTTGCGATCTCAGGAGTGAATTAATTACGCACTCACTAAAGTTTCAAGGAACGGCTGGTTTATTTCCATTACTTGGACAATGCAAAGGAGTGGTTTCCACTATGCTCTGCAGTAACAGTTCAATATTTGGTTTATCTTCCATTTCAAAAGTTCCCCTCTTCCTTTAGGTGCTACTCATTTCCATGCTGTTGAGCCGGGAAAGACTTGCTAGAAACTCAGTCTAAGCACGATCCTAATCCCTTTGCAACTTGCAAGGTTCTGCCTCCTATGGAACTTTTGCAACTTTCAGTAGAATTAGGACATTTTCCTTTTCAGAGCAAAGATGAGCAGCTGAATTCCTCATCATTCGTATGCGGGTCCAAATTCCAAACTGAAACTTTTTTATAATGCATCCATACCCTGTAAAACAAAATAGCATTAAATTAGGGGTGGACTTACAGGGGGGATGGAGCAGAGGAACCCGCCTTTCATCACTTCCACTGTTCAGTGTGAAATGGGCTCCAGTTCGCATGAGGGAGAAACACCACACAGCCATCCCCAGCCCTGCCTCACTCAGAGCCTCAGAGTAGCAATACGGATGCAGAAGTAATCTTTATTTAAGGCACAATAATAATTCTGAGACATTTGCTTAAAATCTGAAAGTGCCCAATCAGTTCTGACTTTCTGATTTATTAAAATATTAAACCTCATGAAAAAGTAGCACATACGGAATATTACCGATAGTTTTGCAGTACTTCCAGCTAACAAGCAGCAAGCAAGCAAGATGTGTACTCCTTGCATTACTCTTGTTTTCCTCTATGTTTTCTTAGTTCAGCAATCTAAATCTTGTAGGTATAACCTTTAGGGAAATTAGTGGCAACATAATCAATACTATAATTAATAGAAGAAGACTTCACAAACAGGTAAGAAATTCTAACTGGTGATAAGAACTTTAAAACCAATGTAAGTTGCTGATTTTATTGTAATTTTGGAATGACAAATGGTTTGACAGTAAGTCTACACAGTTACCATTATGCTAATTAAAGTTTCCAAAAGGGGGGACATTCTGACTCCTAGACAGGCTCAGGAAACAAGGAACGCATGGCTTGGCCTATAAGGGCAAGCTGATTTCCACGTCTCTGTAAAAAACCCTGTTAAACTAATTTCAAGGCAAGACTGTAAACCCAAAGCATTAGGTAGAAAGAATGCTTTGTAAAGAGCTACTGTAAAAGCATGAAAGTTAAATTTCTTTATTCAATCAGAAAAACCATATAAAAACCTAACAAGACCGATACTCAGTTTCTCCAGTCAAACGTGTTGCTTTCCATTAGTGCTTCTGTTGGTAACTAGTTAAAGCCTCATCTTCTTTCTGTGAAGTCAGTAACTGCATTTCTGTCCTGAGAGCAGTACTGGGTCACAAGGAATTGCAGCTTGTGTCCTCAGTACATTTTTGTGATAGAGGAAATACGAACTTTGGTGTACCAACAGCAGAAGGCAGCTAGTCCAATAGCTAGCTAGCTGACTGACCTGTGGGCCAGGTTTTAAAACTCTTCAAAAACTACAAAAAATAACAAAAGAGACAGTGTTACATGTCATCTTCCAGTATATTTTATATGCCTTGGTTTTTTGGTCTTTTAGGTTACTCAAATCAGCTCCAATCAAATGTACACAGAAATCGTGTGTATAGGCACAAATACAGATTCGAACCTGGATCTTCCACATAAATGGGGAGTGAATAAAGTGTAATTCTGAGTTGAGTTTTTCTGTTTCTTTTATTAGAAAGAAGCTCAGAAACACTTTGTTTTCATCTGGGTATGGAACAGGAAACACTGAAACTGGAAAAGTTTTGTGATAGAGGCAAGCACTTCTTGATGAGTTCTCCGTATGCCACTTTCATCTCTCTGGATGCCTTTGTTCATTTATACTGTGCTCTGTACAGGGATACCTAGCTGAATTTTACTGGCCCCTAAATCAGCAATGTCTTGGAGGGCAGACTAGATGAACTAATAGATTTTTTTTTTGCTTATAAACAACAGCAAAACATTTGAAACCTCCTCTTTTTCTGCTGTGTTAAACTGTATCATGTCTTAGAATAACACAACACAGCATGAAGGATTACACTTTGACTCGATACCATTCAGCCTCTATGGAGCCGGTGTACTATCACCCTCCCTTTCAACTCCAGTCTCCCTGTCCAGGCAGACATCACATTTTGCCTGTCCTCTGCCAGAGCCTCTGACATGGGATTTTTTTTCATCCCTGTTATCTCTGTTACCTTTTCGCTTCTCCCACTCATTTCCACCCTCCCGGTTTCTTTTAAGCTACAGTCACCCATCAGTTTTAATTCAAGCCAGCCTTCGTTTATGTTCTTCTTTTCTCTTTGTCTTTTAATGTCATTGTGTGGTTCAGTTCCTGCCATGACGCCCCTTATTTTTCAGCAGCTGCTGCTTCCTCCTGGCTGTGGCAGCCCCTTCGCATGCCGCCTGCCTCGGCTGCTCTGGCTCCCTCCGCGTTACGCCTCCCCTCAGATCCTCCCAAGCTGCTCTCTGCCTTTCCTACTCCACTGAAACAGCCTTTACCAAGGTCAGCTGTGACCCCTTCTCTCTCTAGACCTCCTTTCTACTCTCATCCATCTCAGTCTATTGGCTACATTCAGCAAAGCCTATCATTTTCCCTGCCTTAATCCTGCATGGCACTTCAGTTTCCTAGCTCCTCTCTAAATGTCCTTCAACTGTATTTGACAATTGCCTTCTCCTCCCCTCTTGCACTTAACACCTAAGCCCCATGAGGCTCCACTTACATTCATTTTATTTCTCTTCCCCTTCTATATATTATTCCTGACCTTGGAGGATGTCATTCAAAAAGATCAGTCTCTCTATCCTCACTTTTCTTGTACTTGAGTTCATGTCAAGATATGCATGTATATACATGTTTATGTAACAGCTATAACAGCATTGTTCCACTTCCATGTTGAAAAGTGAGATCTCCCTCTCTTTCTCTGCATTCATTTTTCACTTTCCTTTACACTCTCCATTCTCAAATGCGGTTTCAAAAATTCAGAATTTATTTCTAACCCTCGTTATCCCCCTCTAATTTTTCAGCAGGACTCATGGGTGAGATCTCTCTCTTCTCTTCTGATGTTCCCTACCAAAAATATCTGGGTATCCCAGCATAGTAACCTCTTACTTTAATCGCCATGATGTCCTTTCACCTTGCACCCTCATCTAGGATGCTGCTGTAAAATTTCTGTTGTTGCCCGTTTCCATTTTGTCCATTCCCTCTGCTTTCTCCTACTTTTCATTACATATTCTCTTTAGGCCTCTTAAGTACCATGCCACTGCTCTTGCTGATTCCAGTTCACTGTCTCTTAATATATATATAAAGTTGCATATTTTGTTATCCATAGCCATTTTTTGGTGAATCTTGACCTCTCTGAAATGGTTAGTATGCCTGCACATCCATAACCTTCTAATATGCTTCTGGTATACATCAGCACTCTCAAGAAAGACTCTGGGAGACATCAGGACCGACGAAACCTTTACAACTTTTTTCTCTTTGCCAGCAGTGAGCTCTGTACAGTAGTGGCCAAATTAATTAACACATGTCTAGTATTTATACACATTTGATTTCCCTAGGACAGCAAGTTTTTTTTCCTCTGCTTTGTACGAAACCAAACATATTGCCAGACCTTGGCAAATAAAAAGAAGACAATAAAATGCAAAATGGAATACAATCACAATCTCTAGTTATTCTCAAAGTATTCAGTGACAAAGGAAAGGTTTATTGCATTTTTTTTTCCCCTATTCATGAGAATACCAAGCAGCTTGATTATTTCCTCAATTAACAGAAGAAATGGAAGGATGTATTGCACTTTGTGTGGGACAAAAGAGCAGCAGTCAGAGGCACGGCTTCTCGGCGAGGGTATATTGCGGTGAACAGTGAGGTACTACTACTTCAGCTGTACTGAAGAGAAGAACATCAAGGGAAAGTAAACACTGCAAAACCAGTGACGGTGAATAAAGCTGAGTATGCAAATCAGTAAAATTCCCTTTCCTAGTCATATGCAAAGGTATGCGACTCCTTCCTATTATTTTTTTTTCAGATTCTTCGGGTTATTATCAAACACAGCACGGTGGTAGCCATGGGAACACTAATAAAGTATCTAGTTTGCCAGGCAAGGATAGGACTTTGCAATCCCACAGGACGCTATTCAAAGTATTTTATAGATTTTTTTGTCCACATTTCAGTGTTGCCAACATATGTATTGTAGCATAATTGACAGGGGTTATTTTGCAACACCTTAAAGTTTTTCACTAAACTTTTTGCATAATCATGTTAATATAGGTTTTGAAGAAAAGCTATAATACAACCAGAATACAACATACTTCATCAGTTTTATTCCCCTGGCAATTTGTTCCATTTCATTTTTTTATTTACTTTGCCTTTCCCCAGTCATCTCTTACAAGCGTAAAATGCCTTACACCTGTCAAATGTGTATGAGGCCAATGGTGAGACTGAGATAAAATGTTTTTTTGTTTTCAGGGCTGATATCTGCAGTCCAGAACAAAACATGATTCACTTTTCCCTCCAATATTAGTGTATGTCATTGCATGAACTGGCAAGCTCAGCTTGCCCAGGTGATCCCTGCACATTTAGATTACTTCACGCCAAGGATGCTGAGAAGGGGTAAAGGTGTGTGTGGGAAAGCAGGGAGAAGAGGAAATACATGCAGATGAATCAGGTTCCACCCTCATTCAATCCTGGCTCAGAGTGGTTGTGCAGCAGATGTTACCCAAAACGCCAGCGTTGTGGGATGTGAGAAGCCAGGATCTCCTCTCATTCATTGCACTCTGGTTGCATACATACTGCCTGGAGACAGGATTCCCTCCCAACTTTTGGCCCTTATGTAAGAATGTAGTATCTTTCAGGGCAATTTGGTTTTGGCTCTTTCGCAGGTGCACTTATGCCATGAATTCAGTGAGGACAAAAGCATTTGCCAAAAAAAATTAGCAGGTCCATCTTCATTCTAACCATCAGCTATTGAAATGGGAACACAAATGAAGTGGTCCCTGTCTCATTTTGCAGGGCTATTGTTGGTGAAAAAAGTCAGCTCTCAGTACTTGGTTTTATTTCTGATTTCCCGACCCATGCAAAACTAATGATTTTCATTTTAGCTTGTGGTAAATTAGGCCACTATTTCCAGAATACATAATAGCAATTAGAAATTGCTTTGTACTTTGTAGGATTATTGTACCAGATGTTGTTGCCTGACAATGTTACAAAAATCAGGTGTTTAACAGTCAACATTGCTGCAACCTTGGAAATGTCCTTTGATGCTTTTTCTAGCTTTGAGAGACAAAACCATAAAAACACTGGAAAGAAAATGCCCGTGTGCCAATCCATAACAATACCAACATGAAGTTGTAATACTGAATTTGGGAAAACTTTGTGACCTCTTTTGTCTTCAGGGAAGGGACGTTTTCCTTAAAGTAACAGAAACTTCCCTGAAACTCATTCTGACTCCATCTGTTTTCCTATGACAGTCCCAGCTCTTAGAAAACACACAGATACTGTTTTATAGCTCAGGAAGGAATGTGCCAGGCCAAGTTTTCATTACTCGATCTTACAGTGCTCCAGTAAAGCACACCATCCGGAGCTGCTGAGAATGGCTCTGGGCTTGGGTGTTTTGTAGCATTGGAAGGAACAGAAAGAATGAGAAATCAAAGTGTCCAGTCTGATGGCAGTAGGATGTAGGGAAATAAAAGAGAAAAAAAAAAAAAAAAGTGCCATGGAGGAAATAATTTTGGTGAAAAGAATTAAAAGGAAAGTTAGACCTGTGGCAAGCAGAGGGGAATATTGGAACAGAAGCGGTCTCAGGCTGAGTAACATTCACAACAGAAGACTTCAGCAGAAAGGGTTGGAAACATCCATTTGCTATTGAAGGGCACATACATACAAGCACAACTCTGAATACTCTATAGTGAAAGGAGAGATGTTTACTAAAAATCGATACTCCTATAAACAAAATAGCAATAGCCTATCAAGGAAGCTCAGTTATTATGATCTAAACGACTTTAGAAGGAGCCTGGTGAGTGTGAAGAATCACAGAATTGGAAGGGTGTCCAATTGGAAGTTCAGCCCCACTGCTGAGAACCAGGGCAACCAGAAATAGGTTGCTCAGGACTGTGTCCATTTGGGGTTTGAATATCTCCAGGAATGGAGGCTTCACAACCTCCCTGGGCAATCTGCTTCCATGTAATGACTACCCTCACAATATAAAAGATTTTCTGTGGGTTTAAATGAATTTCCTGTATTTCAAGTGCCTGTCATCTTTTGTCCTTTCTCTGAGCACCAACAGAAGAGTCTGGGGGAGTTCTTTACTTCCCATATCAGATATTTATATACATTGGTAAGATCCCCCTGGAGCCTTCTTTTCTCCAGGCTGAACAGTCCCAGGTCTCTCAGCCTCTCCTCATATGACAGATACTCCAGTCATCTTCATGCCCCTTTGCTGGACTCTCTCCAGTATGTCCATATCTCTCATACTGGGGAGCCCAGCACTGGACCCAGCACTCCAGATGTGTCCTACCAGTGCTGAGCAGAAAAGCAGCATCACCTCCTTCAACCTGCTGACAGTGTCATACTATAGTTAATACTATAGTGTCATTACTAGTTCTGTCTTAGTTAGATGGTAATTTAAAAGCTAAGAAGTTCTTGCTCCTCCTTTGCAATGATACTGACAACTTCAGAGCACTCAGTAAAAGCTTATTTTTCTGAAAATTTTAATGGATAATCATTTGACATTGCAGAGCATTTCTTCTAGAGAGGCAGTCATTACATAGCACTATTTAAGCTTGTATTGCCTAATTAATAAGAATAAATGCAGGTAAGGATTATTGACACCAATAATCAAGCACTGCTTGTAATGAGATGAGGAACGCTTTGAATCTATTGGCCAATGCCCTGTGATGCCTATAGTATTGATCAAACATCCATTTTCTGAACATCTGGTAAGCAAGAGCACTTCCCACGATCAAGATAACTAAAAATACAGCCTGTGATCTTCATGTTAGGGAGGATTAAGGGTGAACTGCCCTGCAAAGGACAGGGAGCCGAAACCCGTGGCAACAGCAATGCAAACAGGGCAGTGCCCTCCCCAGCATGGGGTCCAGTCCCACCTTGCCTGAAGATGGAGAGAAGAGTGGGGCTGGAATTGCCCAGGGATAGCTAGGCACGCTGGCAGAGACACTTCAGGTCTGAGATCCATCCAGCCAGGCAAGACAGGCCAGGCACGAGGCCGGGCACAGCATGCCTGCAAGGAGCTCAGGCAAGAACCACAGGTGGTGCAAGTGCAGCTCCTGACTCGTGGGCAGAGGGTGCACGGATGGAGGGCAGGAGTGATGCTTCTCCTGGCTCCTTCTCACAGCAGAGCTGCTTTCCTGGCAGTCAGCTCCAAGGTGGCACATCTGCACCAGGTCAGAGCAGATCCTGAACACAGGCAGCCAGACCCTTGGGATGAGGAGAGGGGCAGAAGCTGCAGAAGAAGAGCATGCAGAAAGACGTTACAGGACAATTACAACCTGCTGATGCACTGAGGGCTTTGATGGTTTATCCACATTATTTGCTAAGCCAACAGATATTTATTTGATGACATTCTGGTCTATTCTCAAATACAGGACTTTGGGTTAAATTTCACCCCCGTGCCTGTAGTTCACGATGAAAGAAAAGCAGTGGTATGAATTTCCCATTTAAAGGTACTCAGTGAAGTTACCTTCTGTGAGTTGATCCTTACTCACACAAAGCTCTTGTTAACACCAGTGGAAGGTTTTTTTGGGAGCCTACAGCAGCAGTAGGTGCTACATGCTGAAGCGTTTTTCATTCATGCTAGTGAATCCTTCTATTTAGTAAAACACTTACACCCTCTGTATTGATTCAAGTTATCCATCTACCTGCTGCATTTCTTTGTCTCTAATGGGAGTCTGATTTAGAGTGGATTTCTTCTCTGTAACAAACATGTACGGTGTATTACAGATTTGACTATGATATTTATCCCTTAACAGCAGAGCTGGCATTTGATTCTTATGCAACTAGATCCTCCTGTTCTGCAACAGAAGACATTGAAGTTCAAGAGAGTTTTTAAGCTCACTTTTACACCATTTTCAAAGACTGTCAAGTGGAAGTCTTATTTTGAGGCTCAGGAAGTTTATTAATCCTTTTAATTACTGCCATACATTGCTGATACATGGAAATACAAAAAGTTTAGGTTTGTCCATTGCAGACTCACAGAATCACAGGGGTTGGAAGGGACCTCTGGAGATCATCTAGTCCAACCTCCCTGCCAGAGCAGGGTCACCTAGAGCAGGTTGCACAGGATGGTGTCCAGGTGGGTTTTGAATGCCTCCAGAGTTGGAGACTTTATTTTAAGTTTGGTATATACTGAAAATGTGTTTTTCTTTTTTAATTTACTCTTAAAGCAGGATAATGGTCTGGAGTAGATGTCAGATTCTTTTGTACAAACCTGTGTTTTTAAGGCTTCATGGATGCTTTAGAAAAGACAGATTTTGATTAGTGACGAACATTTAGCTTGCATATAGATTTTGTATTTGAATTGGAGATGCTCTTTCTTTGTTGATCATGGGAGATAGTATGGTAACCACAAGATACTATTCCTCATGATCAACTGGTCATTTGCCTTTATGG
This sequence comes from Burhinus bistriatus, assembly GCA_013397275.1. Lineage (NCBI taxonomy): Eukaryota > Metazoa > Chordata > Aves > Charadriiformes > Burhinidae > Burhinus > Burhinus bistriatus. The sequence continues at coordinate 424,303 of VYXH01005075.1, read as the reverse complement.
GATCTGTATCTCAGCAAATATCGTTAGAAATCAGTAAAGAAACAGTTAACATACTTACATAGTCAGAAAGGAAGATAATATTTTGACATATCTGGCAAAGCCCAGCCGCTGCAATACTTAAAAGCAGTGACAACTTACTTAAAATGTTATTTTGAGGAAACACCTCCCTTTGACCAGCAAAGAGTTAACATTGCAGCAGAAAGACAATAAGCTGACAATAAGCATAAAGAAGAAGTCTTTCTAATGTACCTCTATTTATCTTTTCTGACTCTTGCCCTTTCAGGTTAATAGTAAATTTTACTGAATATTCATTTACAAAATATTGTTTTAAAATTCACAGAAAATTGTCATTATAGCAAGAATTATATTTGCTGACAATAAGGTGTACACTACCTACAAAGTCTATGTTTCTTTCCTTACAGGAACCTATTTTGAAGTACAACCCTAAACATACTAAAAATAATGACAGAAAATAAGATAAAACATAATTCTTTCTGGTTTTCATCTCTTTTGCTACCATTTTAGATGAAATTTTATTTTATTAAATGTACATGGTGCATAAATTAATGAAGGTTAGTAGGAGACAAATCTTTTTAAAGGGATAGGGAAACATTTTTGCCATAAATACTAGTGAATATAAGAAAACATGCTGTATCCATTTGAACGTTTGAGATACGCTACAACAGGACTGAACCAGAATATTTGCTTTTTCATCTGTTTCGTTTGCATTGTCTCAGAAGATCAAAATACTGAAGGCATAGTTCATTTCAAGATACCTGAACAAGGGTGTCTGAATACAGGTTATTCATGGGAGATGGTTCCCTAAGCTCCCACTGCAGTTAATGAAGATCTAGGACTCCAAACACCGGTGCCACCGAAACGTAGCTGTGTGGTGACATCTGAGATGCTCTCACGTGTCTCTGACACCACACAGGAGTGGCAGATCTGTGGGAGATCTGTGCTTTTGTTGGAGACCAGATGGACATATCCTAGCAGCACGCGGATGACACCAGGCAGCTGAATGTGGGCGACTGAACTGAGCTCCCTGTTGCCACAGCCTGTAGTGGGAGTTTAGACACCTAACTCACAGATGGGCACCTCCATCTAGATATTTTAATCCAGATCCAAATCCCATCCAAACAGCCAGGGAAAAGCTGCATGCATAAATTTCCACAACAGAAACACATGTATATTCTCTGCCTGTTAAATGCTGTGTGTCATGACACATACAGGCGTCACATTTGTGCACGCTCCAGAAGTTAAACAGTGCAGTTTCAGATGAAACTAATTCTGTACCATATGATGGAAGATTGTTTTCAGTGTGGTATAACTGCATTTCCACAGTGTCACATAAAATTGAAAATCTGTGACTACTGCAAAGCAGCCTAATTTATGCCTGATGTGCTCGATGACACATGCTTGCGTAAATTCCATCATAATCATGCAAAGTAATTTTTCAAATCCGTTTGCATGTGTAAAATAGTTCACATCTGCCTATGATCACATTTCCCAGCGTTAGTGGTCTCAGTAATTATATGCATGTCAGCTCGACGAGCACTTCTTCTGCTCAAGGCCTAAAAGCCTGTATTTTCTACCTACATTGAACATATGCAAGATGCTGGATTAAACTTTACGAGACTGTGAGAGTGCTTACATAAGAAATTCTTGAAAATATTTAGGGGAAAGAAAATGCTTGTACTGTAAGTGTATAATCCATCTTCATATCAAGGGCAGATGTGTAAATCATATGCAAAAAACATCACAGATGCAACAAATGTCACATTTTGCAAAACTTTATTGCATTCTGTGAAATTGTCCGCATTTCTACAAATTCATCAGTGTGGGAATCCATATACTGATTTCTCAATATACTTTAAGGTTTGCAAAGTCCAAGAATGTTTAACCACACACATCCACATCTAGAATCTAAACAGATGGCATGCAGCTAAATCCTACACTTAGAGGAATCTCCACTTGCAGTCCAAAGTTTAGGAGGGGTTGATAGGTTCAGAAATCCCTTACACATCGATATTGACTGTTACTTTTCAAGTCCGCTAACTTATAGACATGTTTGTGCAGTTGCTGAGGTTTTGTATTTCAGTATGCTCATATAACAGAATAAATGCATGAAATGTACATATTATGTATATCTCAAAGATACATATGTAATTTTATAATTAATAGAGCAATCTAGTAACAGCAGAGATTACCCTAATGGTTTTGTGGGGGAGATAAGCTGTCTGAGATCTTTATGGTCAGCTATAAATTTTGGCACCAAACTGCTATAAATGCTACGCATTCAGCCTTCTCTGCCCAAGCAAAGGCTGCACAGTTGCTCTTTTTTCTCAGTCCTGCAGAATGGCCTGACATGATGGCAAATTTGTCTGTACTTCTCAGCTGCACTAGCAAATTGTATAAAAAGTTTTACTCTTCTCTGAGAATCTCAGCTGACTGAAAATCCCGATTCACAGAAACAAACATATCATCCTACCCAAAGCAGAATTAAAATGACCTTGATTTTAAACTGTCTACGTTTATATTTATTTAATGAAATAAATATTTTTCTGGTACTCTACTGCCACACACTCTTCCAGAATATTGAGTTCTCCTGGGACATGCAATAGTATCAGCTCTGACAGCCAAACTGACATCCAGTTTTCACCCTCTTGCACCTGCTTTGAGATTTAATTTAATTCAGTTGACCTCTCCCTCTTTGATTTACCATATAATTTGGATAATGAGGAAAAAGGAAGGGCAGAGATTGAGGTATTTGACTAGGTAAAAGAGCAGCAAATTGTGGTTTACAGTTTTTGATATGTTCTAGGTCAGCTCCCTTCTAATTTCCTTGGCAAAAGTAAGACTGACTCGTATTCTGTAGTTGTCTAGATAACACCTGACAGGAAACATTTTTGCCGGTAATTAGCAGTTCAGATGGCCTACCAGATGAGGAAATGCTTTTTTTTATACCTCAAATGGGAAGATAGCAACTTTCTGCAGTTCAGTGTGTCAATAGCTTGCTGTCACTGATTTCTGTGGTACACAGCAGTGATGGTAAATCTGCCAAGGTGAGCTTTGTAAAACTGCTCTCAGTGCTGTCCCAGGGGTGACGGTCAAACTCATCACCATGGAGACTGGCACGAAAAAAACCCTGCCGTCTGACACAAAAGAATAAATCTGTGACCAAACCTAGGGTGCCCTGCCTTGAGTCACGATCTTCTAAAGCATTATCATCAGGTTGCTGAGCTACTGTGCTGGCTCCGTGAGTCTGCTTCCCTCTGCTGAAAACATGTCTTGGCATCCAAGCAAGCATGACTCAGTGGCACTAGCAGACAAAGTACGTGCTAAGTTGCCTTTGTGCATCGACTTAAGGATTTGTACCCTTACTAAACACAGAGCACATTTCATTGTTTTCTTTCCAGGAGTCCTACAGCGATTACTTCCTAATAAACAAAACACAGATTTACTGGCCCTGTTTGTGAGACTAAAGATCATCCTCTTCTCAATGTGGTTCCTATAGTTTCTTCATAAATGCAAGATACATTTCAAAACCTTATTTTTCTTCCCAGCTCCGACTTCTTCCTTTCTATGGCAGGGAATTAAAGTCTAGTTTCACTCAGATCCAGCTGAGCTGGCATTCAAAGGCCATTCATATCCTATGGAGGATGCCCTTTTTAAAGAAAAAGTAATTCAGAACTTGAAGAATGAGAATAGAGGTACTGCTGGCATGTAAAAGTTGCTCTCTGTGGTTCAAGAGCTGGGGGAAAACTGTCTTTATAACTGCAGCATGCAATGCCTGACACTGATATGTGTCACATTTATGTGAGAACAAATACACGCACAAATAAATAAATAGTCCTAGTTCCTGGTCCTTCATTCAATCTTCTTGCCCTGAACTTAAGGTAGCCCATACAAATAAAAACCAATCCTAGTTATCAGCTCTCCATTTGCTTTCCTTGACCTGAATTTTAAGGCTGAGTTTGGGGAAGAGAGGGAGTTTTCACTTTTCTTGGAGTGCCTGAGGCGATCGTGGGCTGAGGCCATGAGGTGCGTATTACGTTCTTTGCTTTTCAAGATGAGATTCCATCTTCACGGTTGCATTCAACATGGATCTGAATCATATTGATTCAATTACAAAGTCACCTTAAAAGTGTTAGGACTGCCCTGACTGCTTCCACAAGTCTGAAATATTCCAGACTGCCAACAAAAGTCCCAATTCCTTTACTGAATACCTGCATGTGGCTGTAGCAATGCAATTTCTGTACTGAAGTTTTATCATTTGCACAGCTCCTGAAAACCATTATATTCTGAGAGTATTAATCCAGTTAACTAGACAAGGTAAGCGTTTTTTAAATTAGTGAGATTTGCCGAGACAGTTGATATTCCCTTATCCAATTATTTATTCTTAATAGCTCACAGGAAACCATTCCGATATGAACCATCTAATTTTCAAAAGTATTTTAGAAGTGGAGGAAGCAACATAATGAGGCAGAAGAGTTTAGTTCAGGTCTTGATAAAGAATTTCCAGATAGCAGAAAAGAAAAACACTTTTGTCTTGCCATACTGCACAAACCACATTCTTTCATTTTATTTTATATGTGCTGGAATAAATAAATACATTAACTGATGTGGACATGTTCCTGCTCTGTTCTATCATACATCAAATTATTCCTGTGTTTCCTAATCAGATTTAGTAACAGAAAAAAAAACCAAAAAACACAAACAAAAAAACCCCAAAACCCCAAACCTTTTATTCAAGGAACTAGGAGGTTTTTACAGAATAATAAATTTGCCCCCCTCCCCAATGCATTTTGGATAGTATCAAAATTATTTAAAACTCACATTGTTTACATCAACTATACTTGAAAAAAAAAAGCAGAGGAAACTAGTCAGAAGCTAACACAACTTTAAAAATGTTAAATAGTTCTACAGTTAAAACTAAACTGTTCCTTTATTTTCATTCAGTATGTAGATATAGTGTTCTTTTTACATTTTCAATACAGCAAAAAGTTTTCACTTTGCTCCATTCTGAACCAAAACTCCTCTCTCTACAACATTTCTATGTTATTAAGAATGAAATTAAGCCTGTTGTTCTGTTTTGATGAATGGAAGAAAATCCAACTCACATTATCTACATAAAATAAAAACATATGTTCCAGAAAATAAATATGAATATTCTTTTAGGAATAAGGAATGCAGAGCTGGGATAATTTTAAATTCTTGCAAAAGTCAAGAATCAGAGGAAAAATAATTCAATCCCATTCTCCTTGATATCTTACTTACTGGACCCTCAGTCTTTCTATATCCATCCTGCATTACCAGGCAAAATATATTTTAATTTTACTACATAAATAAATCCTTCTCAGAGAAAAAGTCTATCACTTGTATTTTTATAATTCTCTGACTTTCTTGAATTTCAGTCTATGCAAATATTCTGCAAGACAACACTTTTACTGTGAGGTTGGTCAAATGCTGGAGCAGGCTGCCCGGAAATGTTTTGGAGCCTCCAGCTGTAGAGATGTTCAAAACTCAAACAGTCCTGGGCAGCCTGCTCCACCTGACCCGGCTTTGAGCAGAGGGGTTGGACTAGACCATCTCCAGATGGTCTGATGGCCTCAGTCATTCTCTGATTCTAAGATACCTGGTTCCACCTACAGTGGAGAAATGTCCAATAAATGCCTGGACATTTGGCAGAAGTAGCATCCATGTGGCTGCATACAAACCTCTCCACCTGAAAAGCAATCCTAAGCCAAAAAGACAGGGTGGTCTCATAGTAGCTCAAGGCATGAGTAGTACAACTCAAGGTTGTCTGCCACAGCGTGAGAAATCAGAACTGCTGTATTATTTTTAGAACAGCTTGGAAATCTGAAAATAGCATTGCCATATTTATTGTCTCTGTAGTTCTGGATTGTATTCTTTGTTAAGAATCTCAATTTCTTTGTGGCTCTAGCTTCAAATGTTTATTTAACNACTTCCCCGGTGCCTGCTGGTGACGTGATTGTCATCCTGGGAGCTTGATACGGTTTTGTATCTATTTCATTATTTTCTTTTTGTTATCTTATTATTAATATTTCATTAAAGTAGTTTAGCTCTCTCTAAACTCTTAAGTCTCTCTTTTCCTCTCGCTCTCTTGCCTCCCTTCGGGAGTGGAGCAAGAGAGAGAGAGAACATCTGTCGTTCCACCGGATTGGACCAATCTGGCCCAAACCACGACATCAGAATAATAGTGACTATGACAAACTAATTTTTGTGTATAGATCTGACTATTGTCCCCAACTCTTGAGTCTATATGTATTCCAGGAATTAAAATTGGCCCATTCCCTGAACCTAAGGGAAAGTGCCAAGGCACGGCTTAAACCCTCATACTCTATCTCATCCTTCCCGTGACAGCATAGCTTCAGAAAACTCCAGATCACCCCTCCTTTTTCTCTACCATGTATAGTCAACCAAAGGTGCATGTATAGTCAATAAAAGGTGCAAGGAGCTACTGTCTTTTCCCCTGTGGCCTGAGGCAAAGCCCTCGGTGTAGCAGAACACAGAGCACACCGTGGCACTCTCACGATGCCCGAAGGCAACTTGTGCTTTCTGTAGGCAGCCGGGGCTTCGTTTCTCACCACTCTCCTACCCTGATGGGCCAGGGGAATCGGAAGGCCATGACAAGGCAGTAAGAAGATGATGCACAATTCACTCCAACAATTCTGTTTGACAGATTTCCTTCTTTAATTAAAATTTGTTGATGATTCATTAGAATGTCTTCCTTCATTCCTGAGAAAAGTTCCCTGCACCGGTCCAACAGGACTCTTCTCTCAAGGTGGAGCTACTAACTAAGGAGTAAAAGAGACATAGCATAAAAAACCCAGAGGAAATGCTGCTCAGACAAAATATAGATTGTGATCAGTGTAGGGTATTTGGAAGTAAATATAACTACTGTCTTTTTGTTTTTCTTTTTCACGCATATTTGAACAATATCTTTCAGCTAAATGTAAGTGACACCATGATTCAGTAAAAAGGAAATAAAATTAAAATATCCCCAAATTTTAGCATGCTACTGTATAGATACTGTATACAGCTATATAGGCAATAATTTACTGTTGGCTTCTGTGATATTCTAGCTGTAAAAGAATCTGTTTCAACCTACATAAAAACATTAGAGGGTAATGTTAGCACAATGAATTTCTGTAAACCATATAATTCATCATCCTTTCAAACAAACCACCTGGCGTTCATCCTAGAAAAGGACAATTTTCCTTAAAAAATAAACTCTTGTTTCGCGATCTACATTTACTTAGATAAATAGCTGCCTTGGGAAATGCAGACCACCACTGGTTATTGGCGGAATGGCCTGATTCTTTCTGTTCTCATCTCTGGCTGAATCTGTAAGAGGAAATGAAACAGGGTCAGGGCATGGATCAAGAATGGGGCTGTGACTGTCCTCAACTCTTCGTACGGTCTCTGGGAAGGTTTTGGTCTGGGACAGCAAGCGCGGCAAGGACAATGCCTGAGCACAGCTCAAGAGACAGCCTTGACTAGGGGCTGGTTCCCAAGCAGCAGTATGGAGGCTCATTTCTGGCACATTTAATCAAATGGACATGATCCAAGCTATACCACATGCCATCAGGGCCAGAGAATGGTCCCCTTGCCAGTTCTGGGTAGTGGTATAGACATAACTTGCGTGTAATGCATATTGCTTTCCCTACAAGTACTGACAGCATAAAATAAGGGACTTTTTGTGATTTGCTTTAAGTGATCCACATTTCCATTCATAGAATATTAATGAAAGATCATTCCTCATCCTATTCTCAAGTGCTGATGGATATCTCAAGTTCATGGTTGTGTTCAATATCTTGTCAGGTAATAGCAGCAGTATATTTCTCAGTTTTAAAAGTTTTTTTCATGTGAGCTGCTCCAGCACATCTTGTTAATGTACAGAATGAAACATTTCATTGTAACAGAGGGAGGAAAAGTATACCTCAAAGAGACTTTTTTGAAGTGACTGTCAAACAGTGAAGCCGCACGTTCACACAAAAAGCTGCTGTTAACCTGGAAAAGGAAGTCCCGCTGGGGCTACTTAATTGCGTAAGGAAGCCAGAAGGATTTTACTGCAGTATCTCAAAGCGCAACTGAGTCTAAAGGAATGTGACTCACCCACACATCTCTTACAAAAAACATCCTGGGTCACAATAAAAATATGCAGTAAGAAATACTGAGTTGGATGCTTTTTTAAGAAAGTATCACTCCGTGAGAATCTGACCCACTCACTTTGCCTACAAAAGTAACATTATTTCATCTTAATTTCTGAACTACACAAATCGGAGCATTAAATTTTAGCTATCCCTGGATCCAGACAGCATTAAACAGCAGTTTCTTTAAGATGTTTCTGTGTTTCTGAATATGGATTGAAGTCAGTATATACAATATGAGATCTTCATGTGGCAGAGATTGGTGGTTCCATTGTACAAATTCATCCCCAGAAAGATCAGGCTTTTATCCTAGGATTCTAGAGTGTTCTGTTATTGTCATTTTCCATCATAGACATAAACACCGTGTATCACAGATTAAATGCTGGGCTTATAAATGTATTGTCAAAGTTTTCTTTTGTTTTACCTTTCAAGAAAATTACAGGAAAGCATCATTTTGGGCACACAACAAAATGTTGCTTTCTCAGTATAAATGATATCCTTTCTAGTGCCTGATTTGAAACTTCACCAAAGTCAGTAGAGAGACTCCCTTGGACTTCAATGAACTTTAGATCAAACTTTAGATGAATCACAGTAGGACAGCATTTAAATTCATTTTATAGGTATTTGCTAAGCAATGACCTCCTTCTGATTTTTTTCCCCAAGCACGTTATTCTGTGCTCAGACTGCCATTCACATCAGTGGGAGTTCTGCACGTAAATCTGGCAGGAAGTGAGCTCTCCCCCTACTTTTTGTTGTTGCTGTTCATCAGACAAGTTTCAACTCTTTTCACTGTCTCAAATCACACGTTCCATCCTATAGCTCAGTTGAGTACCTATCTAGCTTTATACCCTGAACCAATCCAGACCTTCCTCTCCTTCCACTCCTGTCTTGGTGTCTAGACACCACTCACATGCATGACAAGACTGTACCTTTGCTGGCCCAGGTGTTCCAAGGACCAGCACAGCGTGATCTAAAGAGACTGGAAATGATACTCTCATCAGTCTGTCTTGCCATCACTTTCCTTTTGGCAGCCTCACTCCAAGGCAAGCTTAGTCTGTCCCAAACTCTTGTGTGATTAGCACCTGTTTGTAGGCTAGGTATCCTGCTTAAAACAAGATTGTCATAGTAGGTGGTCACTCAATTGTTTCTGTTTTGTGATGCTATTAGTCACATTTTATTTACACTATTTATGCATGCAGAGCATTTCCTGAAATCCTTGGCTAAGACTGGAACCCCATCACACTACGTGGTGCAAAATATACTTTAAGAAAGAAATATTCTTGTCCTACCAGCTGACAAGGAGTAATATAAAGGAGGTGTCACTGTCTCCTTTCTGCAGAACAAGGAATTAAAGTATAAAGACATGGGAAAAGAATATAAAGCGGTCTCTCTAGTGTTGGAAATCAGGTATAAGATCTGGAAAACCATTTAAATGACCAAGCAGATGTAGGAAGAGCTAGTATCTCTAAATACATGACACATACAAAGCTATTCTAATAACAAATTCTCTTCTTCTTTAACACCACAAAAATAAAGATCCCTAGTCATGCTGAAATCCCATTGGGGGTTTGGTCCACATGCAACTCCTCATCCACTCATGCCTAGAGGTATTCAAGATCTCAGTGGCAGCAGTGTCTGAATCCAGATCTCCTATGAACTAGGTCTGTGGGTTCTGTGAGATGGCATTTCTGCTTCTGCAGATTGCCAGGGCAGAAGTACATGTAGTTTTGGATGTGCACAGAGCAGTAAGTCCGGGACACTGGGGCGAGAAAAAGCATTTCAAGACTGCATATTTCAGTGTGAGCTGATAAAGCAAACAGAAAGGGGCTCAGTCGCAGAAGAACTGGTTATGAAGAGAGAATATTTTTGTAAGCTAGTGGCAGCATATACTTAAGGCAGCAAATCAGTCAGCAGATCCCCAAGTAAATAAGATTCACATTTTACATTTGTACTAACACTCTTCTGCAGCTTCTTCCTTATCTTCGCTTTCAGATCCTAGTCTCTCACCTCCTTCCATCCTCAAGATGATTATATCTTCCATCAGATTTATTGATTTAGATCGTTCAAAGAAGCAAGCTTGTTTTCATAGCACTGAAAGCAGCACAGATTACTATTCAAGAGTTCGGGGCTACTGAATAATTGAAAGTGTAGACTTCCAATTAGGTAAGCCTGAAAGTGAACTGAGTGCTATCTTCCCATCTCTCTGTGTTTGAATTAAAAACTACATAGTCACAGAATATAAACGCTTTTTTTCTGCCTTAAAATAATAGCTTTATTTCTGCTCCTTAGAAGATGGAGGTCTTGGTCAACATCTGCATAAATTACAAGCTGTTATATGACCAACATTTTAAGAGTTTTTTATTTTACCTTCTTCAAAACAGAAGTTCACACTAAAAAGTCAGGAAAATGCAAAGTAAACTTAGAGGCCATGGCAGGTCTTAACACAATGGGCGTAAATTTTCCATGGCTTTTTGCTGTTGTTTCCGAAAAGCTTTTTTCTTTTTTCTTTTTTTTTTAACAGACTTTTCTAAACCATATAATGATTTTATTACTATATTCTTCTGTTTCTGCCTTCCTTTAGCTTTTTAAATTTAACCTTAGGAGATCAAGAAGGAAAAAAATAAAAGCATACACACATACACATATATGTACACATACATAAACTTATACAGATGTATATAACAATATTTTCTTTATTTCTGAAACACATCAGAAAAGGCAAAGCTTTTTCTCTTCTGAAACCATTCTCCATGAGATAGTTTTATTTTTTTCATAAAACCTGGAAAAAAAAAAATCAAGAATCTGATAATATATTATTGGATGCAAGCATAAACTTCTCACATTTATTATTATTGGATGTTTATGCTTTCTCAATATATTAAGTATTCCGAGTTTAACTTATGGCCCCAGAAACAGAGAATATGAGGTCAGGGTTACCATAGTATGTCAAAAGCCTTTGAGCTTTTTCAAGAAAGCTTTTGCACACCACATGATCCTTGAGTACCGTTCCAAGTGAAACATTTGTCCTTACCAGGAGACAGCTACTGAACAGGAGGGAAGAAAATTCAGAAGGACAGTGTGTAAAAAATATGGAACTATCAGTAGTTACATAGGTTTAGCGGACTACATTGAATTGTACCAGCTGGCTATCAGACAGAAATTACCAAAACAATATTTGGACTGGAACAACTCCTGATGCTCTTTCTAGCCACTTTGTGGCCAAATGCATAAGAATGGAAATGTTCTGCTGGGAGATTAGTTCCTAAACTGGCTCTTGGGGAAACAGCACATTTTGCCTCCCATGAGCTGCATGACCTATTGCAGTCCTATGTATCCTTCAAAAGCTGATCCCAGGGGCATCAGTAAGGCAGTGAAAGCTTTCTGTGCACAGAAAATGCTCTTTTTATTAAGGAAATAAACCATAATAGACCATGCTGTCAGGATTTCTGCAGACAACCCAGGCAAAGGGCAAGATTCGATCCCTCAGCCTTATATGAGGGTCTTCATTCAGCTACTCTACGTCAATTGATTCTGCACACAAAAGCCCTCTAATCATGAGAGCACTATACTGGTCATTTTGCTCTTCCAAGCACAGTCTGTTTGCAGCTTGACCAGATCCCAGAATCAAAAACAGTTATGGCCATGCCATCTCATCTAAAAAAGTTGTCACAGTAAATCTGAAAGTCAAGTAGTAGAACAAGGCTGACAAGGATCCTGGCAACAAATTGATTTCATGACCCTTGGGGAGAAACAGATTGAGACGTCAGCAGGAGACAAGGGACCTCACAGGAAAAGCCATTGGAGTCTGTAGGAGGTGTCTGCCACTCCAACTTATCTCACAGCTCGTCACCGTGTGTGACTGCCATAGATAATGATAATGAAAGTGAACTCATTTATGGAATGGTTATCTTGATCACAGCTTGGACAGAATGTAAAACTCCATGTGACAGTATTTGGAAATACAAGGAAAAGTCACATTTACTTCAGTGAAGGCTTGGAATATCTCACCAGGCAAACCAGGAAAGATGAGGAAAATAAAAGGATTAAAACTCATGGATGTGACTTAATCTTTAGCTCTGATTTTTCTTGAATGGAAGAAAACAACTTATTTAATCCAATATGTAATTAGAAGTACATTGCTTTCTATCCACAACTAATTCCTTTACAAGCTCCAGCAGAAACACCACCTCAAAGACAGCCTGGAACAAAGCGGGCAGCCTCACTGGGAGACACTGAGGAAATACAATGTGTCTCTTGCCCATGACATTTAGCAGTATTTCAAAGCAGGGTCACCACTATTGTTTGATGGCCTCCTCACAGCTTCATCATAGGCCTAACCCTGAGGTGTTCTGCCCTCAGCAAACCTTGTAACAGTTTCTGCCTTGCCAGGCACAGAATGCCATGTTTATGTCCTTTACAAGACAGATAATTTTTTCGTCCTATTTTTTCCCAGCTTGCTACCAAAATGTAATGAAAATATCTCGATTCATTTAGGCCTGCTTTTGTCACCCGCTGCTTGTGCCCCCACTCTCTTCTCACTGTAACACATTGCTCAGATGTAATTGCAGCCACAAGCTCTGTGAGTAAAAGGATGAAGGTGAGCCCAGGAGATTCATAAGGCTGTTCTCTGAATGTGTTGCAAACCTAAAGCAAGTATCTCTGTTAAACACCACCTCAACTTTCTCTCTATCATAGCTAATTGCTTTTTATGCCCTCCTAGTTTAGTGCAGAAGTTTGAACTAGATCACAGAATGGTTAGAGTTGGAAGGGACTTTAAAGGCCATCTACTTCAACCCCCCTGCCATGGGCAGGGACACCACCCACTAGACCATGTTACTCAAAGCCCCGTCCAACCTGGCCTTGAACACTTCCAGGGACGGGGCCTCCACAGTTTCCCAAGGCAACCTGTTCCAGTGCCTCACCATCCTCACAGTAAAGAATTCCTTCCTAATATCTAATCTAAATCCACACTCTTCCAATTTTCAAACCATTAGCCCTCATTCTATGCTACACTCCCTGATAAAGAGTCCCTCCCCATCTTTCCTGTAAACCCCCTTTAGATACTGGAAGGCGGCTATAAGGTCTCACTGGAGCCTTCTCTTCTCCAGGTGGCTGGACAGCTCTCAGCCTGCCTTCATAGGAGAGGTGCTCCAGCCCTCTGATCGTCTTTGTGGCCTTTCTCTGGACTCACTCCAACAGGTCCATGTCCTTCTTATGTTGGGGGCTCCAGAGATCCTCAGCACTTTTTCCCAGCTCTATCATAGACACATTTTTTTTCTTCCAGATAAATCGCATTTTATTTTCTCCTGCTAGTTAACATAAAAATGAAGCACTAGAAAACAAACTGGAGTTGCAAGAGAACGTTACATTGGAAGCAAAGACATTGAAACAAGAGATTCAGCACAGCAGCCAGGATTTTCAGATCTGCCTAAGGGCTAAATCCTGTAATCAATAGAGGAGCTTGAAGATGGACTTAGGTGGAGCCAGAGTTCGCAAATAAAAACTGACATCCAAAATATGGCTGGCACAACCCCACCTCAAATGAAGACAACCCCCCCATCTGATATGACCTTTCTCAAGGCACCTGTCATTCTGGTTCCGAGTTGAATTCAATCTGCCTGCATGGTGAGGTGGGCAGCTCCTCCTTAAGCCCCATCAGGAGTCCAAAACTGCTGGAGATGGGTCTAATCTGACAGGGACTCACCGAGCAAGCTCAACACAAACCAATATGCCTTCAGTGGTTTTCATTTTAAAATAACTGCTGGAGCAGTAAGTGGTAACAGCATTGCCGCCAATAGGGGTGGCAAGAAGCTTCTTCAGAAACTGGGAGACTTTGTTTGACTGATATCCATGTTCTGTGGCAGTCCAGCTCATACTCACCATGCTGTAGCAGGTTCATCTGGGGACAGCAACGCATTCCCCACTGCCAGCAAATGCTGTGCCTCCTGGCAGACAAGGAAATAAAAAAAGTCTGGAAAGAGTGAGTAAAAAAAGCAGAGGCAGCAGATGACCCTCTAACTTCTTCAGCTGACCACACAGTTGGAAGGCATGGTGCTCACCTCTGGTCCGTCATCTTGGGATTGCTTCTGTGTATTTAATTAAATGAGTTCTCTCATGTGTTTACTATTATAATTCTAATAACTCTATACGGTCCGATGTCTTCTTTTGAAGTTATGTTTTCCAAAGGCCATTAAACTAATTTCTATTTGCTATACCAATGTTAGATAGCTAGAGGGATACTTCCCAGCATAGTGCAAAGAAACACAAACAGTGTGGAGGAGGGAACCACTCTTTGTAAACTTGTAGTTGTCTTCTACAGTTTATGAAGAGGGATGACAGTTCTCCAACTATATTTAGGATGTTGCTGTAGTAAATTCAGATTTTTTTATTAGGATCAAATTCTTGACTTAAGTTTACTATTTAGTAGTATATTTCTGCTAAAAAAAAATAATACTTAAAAACCCCCAGATTAATACAGGAAAAAGAGCACTAAAGTCATTCAGGAAAACCTCTATGCCTGGGAAACATTGCACAAAACCAGCTTTCAGTAAGGCCCCCAGAAAAAAGCACACGGATTATTATATCAGTGGAAGGTCTGACAGCACCACCAAATGATCCAAGTGGTCACCATTCAGATATGAATGAAGAGCTGTCGGAGAAACTCATTCTAGTTCATGAGCATTCAGGCCACAGACTTCTACCCACATGCACTTCCATATTTCAGTTAATAATCTTCAGACTTAAAGAAAAGGAATGAGTCAAAGAAATAGAGTATAATTATTTTTCCCCTCGGAAAGGAAAAATATAACTTAAACAAGAGAGAAATATAGCTTCAGATCAGAGCACGGAAGCGTGGGAGCTGTGCTCTGTAATCGGGTTGTGTGGGAATAAACTACTTTGAGTGAAAAAGGACCCAGACCTCTGCATCTGAAAAGTTTGGAATCTGGCTTGGGAATGACACAGGGACATCAGGCAGCTCAACACTATTAATGAAAACAGATGCCTTTAAACAGGCAAGATCAACAGGTACTGTGCTATATTTCAACCTGTTGAGAAAATAGAGGAGAACTGTCGATGCTCCAGGGAATAAAGACTTCTGTGTTCTTCACTAAGTGCTATTCTTTACTGGAATATAAGATCATCCTCTTGGTTCGTACTGAGTGTCCATGTCCAGGTGGTGGCAGAAGAGGGCCTGCACGGGTGATGTCCGTGTGAAAAGACCAGGGGCTGCCCCCGTGTCAGACAGAACCAGTTCCAATAGACCCCTGCTGCTGCCCAAAGCTGAGCCCACCAGCAGCGCTGGCGGTGTCTCCATGATGGCATATTTAAGAACAGGTAAAAATGCTTCATGGCAGCCCATGCAGCCCATGAAGGACCATGATGGAGAAGCTATCCACACTGCAGCCCCTGGAGGACCCCACACCACAGGAGGTGGACATTTCTCCAAAATCATGTTATGACTCTTGCCCCTCCTTTCTCACTAATTGCTCCTGGTCAGGCATGACAGTCCATCAAGTTCTGCTCCTGAAGCTTTTCGTACTTGTACTGCCTGCTGCTCTGCCTTGCTGGTGGGGCAGCAGCACTCGCAGTCCTGTTGCCCAGCCTGTCAACAAGAAGGACTTTCAGAAAGAGTCTCACCAGGCCACTCAGTGGCCTAAAATGACACATGCTTCATGAGAAGAGCTTTGCAAAACCTGGTTGTCTCACATATCCAAAGCAGATTTTTTTTAAAAATCAGATTTTCCAGCCTTATCTTCTTCATTTTGGGGCAGATTTTCACAGGAAAATTAAAAATAAATCACACTTCCCATATCCATCTCCTGTACAGATTCTCAGATCCTTAGCCAAGCATCTTTGCCTAAGGCTTTTTGGTCAATATGTTAAACCATTAAACAATGGAACTGAATTCCCATTCTCATAATGTCTCAGCATTTATTTTTATATATATATATGTCTGACATGGTTTACAACTTAAAACTCTGAAAGTCCGAATTATTTTTTTCTCAACACCACAAATTCTTCTGAAGGAGCACAAACAGAATGGTAAATTCCAGCTCAAGCACTGAAGTTTGATACAGGTATTATCTGCTAAAAATTTGTTCTTATAGATGTCTGGCAACATATTCTGCCTGTCTTTAGCAAATGTATTACTAGTCTGAGTAACTATTAAATCTCTGTATGGTGTCACAGATGAACAATGCTCTAGTAACCAATCAACAAAGCACAATGAGAACATTGTCATTTAATCGTTTTTAACGAAACATGCTACAGGAAGAGTTTGAGTATGGCCAACATGAGGCAATAAGACAGGATTATGCATCAGGTAAAAAGATCTTTCCCATATAAAATATAGTTATCAGTTGTTTGTTTCCTACTCTGTCTCTGTAGAATTTTATCAGTTAACATTTTCCTTTCTTTTTTTTAATCAAGACCATTATATTTTGTTTTATATTATATATTTCATATTTATGTTTTTGTATTTTATAAAATATCTGTCTCAATATATTTTATATATTGTGTTTTTATGAAGACCAATATATTTATATATTATATTTATATTTTATTTTATAAACATATCCTTTTCTGCTCTAAAGATCCTCCTTGTTTATACACAAGAACAGAGAGACTCGTTATTCTTTGGTGTTTTAAAGCAAAAGATATCATTTTTAGTGTCCTGTGTTCCCTGTAGCCAAAAAAACTAAACCAAAATTTACTTTAATGAAGTGTTATGGCATATAAGAAAACTTTGCTAAAATATTAGCGATACCTGTATTTGGTGACTTGCTTTATCTTTGGTTTTATTTTCATCACTGTTTCCTTTTGCAGTAAAATATTTCAGTGTTTTCATGAAAAACTTTAAATAATAACCATTTTAATATTCCTCTGCAGTGTTTTTGTTCTTCCTATTCTGAATCATTCATATTAAATGCATGATCTGCCAATATTTTGACTACTTCACAATGAACTACAGGGTGATAATTTGATTCTTAATTTAAATAGGCATCTGTGTAAGTATCTTTTCTCTGAACTGTGAAAGACAATTCACCATAATCTTTCTTAATAATATTTTACATCAAGAAATAGAAGTATGCCATTATTATCTCTTTCTAGATCAGTTCCGTTTTACTAGATGTAATTGTTACTGTGCAGTTCTCCAGACTGCTTTATTTTATCTCATTCTATAACTAGGAATATGTTATTTGCATGCTATTACTGATTTTTCCACACTGAGCTGTTCCTTTAAAATTTCATATTAATGTATGCTTAAAGTTGACTATTGCTAAAAAGGATTATTTTCTTATATGTTATAAAATTGGAAGAGGACTGAATGGTTGTTTAAGAATAAAGCTATTAACACAGTGTGAGAGTTAGGACATAAAGCAAACCCCAATATGCCTCCTTCTCTGCCTGTTTTATTTATTGAACAGGATTTGCGCACCAAGAAGAGAGCTAAAGTATATAGCTTCTATATATGGTTTGTACTTCCTACATGATGTAAGCAAAAAAATCTTGATTTTGTGCTCAAACCATGTGGTTGGAAAATATCACTAACTTTAATGAGAACATGAATAAGGACTACAAGTCATACTTGTTTTAAAGCACAAATTGTTCCTAGTGTTGCAAGATAACAGATAATTGTTGTTTTCAGTGATCACCATCCTGTAATACTACATTTTTGGGGAGACATCTTAGCTAACTGTGGGTAGAAATTGGTTTCCTTGTAAGGATGGGTGCAGTCTACATTAAAAGAATAGAAGGAGTTGTAAAGCCGTGTGTGCTCTGTAGCACGGGTTCTGCTGACTGATTCCAGTGTGAGGTTGCCTCAGCAAATGTGAACTTTCCTGTGCTCCACAAAAGAACAGTAAGGATTTCTCTTTCTGTTTTCACATTCTAAGCAAGGGAAGCCCCAAATCTTTAAGTTTTTTTTTTAGAGACTCTGAGACATTTACTTTTAAGGCACTTTCTCGTAATTCAGAAAAAAAATAATTCCAGTAACTGTCTGATTCAGTATCAGTGGCCCCAAATCAGTGTCCTCAAACATCCCAGGAGAATAATTCAGTCACAAGAACATCAAATGAGCTTCACTGTAGCTCAGTAAGTATGTATTTAGAGAAAATGAAATGGTTCCAATAAAAGATACAAAGAAAGCCTCTTTAATACCTTGGGATGTGGAAAGCTACACTTCAAACCCCTGGAATGAGCTAGGCACAGTGGGGCTCTTGAATTATAGCTGCATATATGCCTAGCATATGTCAAAACCACTTGGCTGTTGAGTAGCTGCATGGATGGTTTCATAATCTTGGCTTTCCATCTTGGTCTTGATGTAGGACCACCCTGCCTGAGTGTTCAAATAGCTGTAGCAATCTCCTACCTGCAGTCATAAATATCAATAAACCATACCCACCCCATTATGTATAGCTGAATGATTTCTTGCTCTTACTGCATTCACAGCCAGATAGCTAAAAAGCTCGGATATGTAGATGCCACATTTTAGGTAAACATACTTTATACATAAATTTAAAGAAACTCAGTCATACTTCTCAAGACTTCCTAATAGTAGCAATATAAAAAGTTTAACACCTATCTCTTAAACATCACCAGAGTCAGCAGAAAAGGATCTGAAAAATTCAGAAAGTTCACTGAAAATTCCTGAGAGCAGAATCAGGAAAGAACACATGTAAAAACACAGAACCAACTAGCAATGCAAACATATCCTCAGAAAACCAAGCCATAGAAAACAACTACCATGAACAACCCTATATAACAGGAAGAGATGAAGCATGATTTGTTATTACTAAAGGGTAAAATATCTGTCATACAGTCAGCTAAAAGTGTTAAAATAAAACCTCTCCTAGAATCAAGTAAGTCCAAGTAACATACCATACAGAGATCATTTCTCACTACAGCCTGTTAAATACAGAAAAGAACCAGAAGGAGGGAACTGAAAACCATTTATAGAAGCACACCTAAAAGGGAGGCAGATTATCAGTAAGACCTCAGCCACCTGTTACTAATTATTTTAGCTTCAGGTTCTTAAGTAAACACAGATGCAGCAAAACTAATCATTGGAGAGAAAGAAATGCTCAAGCAGAATGTAGAAAAAAATCCTTATCCTTTAGACTTCCCTTATAACACCCATCCTGAGAGACAATAATTTTTGAATGGAACAATTAATAAGATCTTTTCATACCAAGGGAAATTACTCCACAATGAGGTTTAATGTGTTAGAATTGAGGAGAAATTTATTAAAAAAATAAATAAAAGCCTTATCCAAGGTGAAAGGTAGTACACTGGATGGTTAGGGATGCTGTGGTTTGAAGGGCATTCTCACCACAAATTGTTAACTCACAGGCAAAGCAAATGGAATAGTTATGTGAGGAAAAATGCATAGCAAATGAAAGCTGAGAAAAAAACCCACATAGGCATTAAACATTAAAACAACTGCTTAATAAGCCCTACTATACTTCAAAATTCTATGTGATGCATCAGGATTACATACCAGCCTACTGGGAAAAAGGAGAGCTTTGGCCCTGTGTATCACTCGAGCTGTTCCACATTTCAGGAACTTTTTCACTCTCTGACTAAAATTTTAAGCAAGCCAAGCATGGACACTTTTCCGTGACTTCTCATCAGGGAAGCCAGGAATATTAACAACTTGTATAATGGTAATCGTATGCCATCTCCTTTTCCTGTGTGACATGAAGTAACGCCTCATGCCAGCACAGAGAGAAAATTTTTGCTAGATCTTCTATTGCTGCTCCAGAGTAATCCCCAGCAGTTGCTTTGCACTACATAAATCTCCATACGTGTATCAGGTCTTTGTGAAGGGTAAAGAAAAATCATCATGAAAGAACAAAGTAGTAAGATGATCAATGAAAATGCAAGGTTAAGTAAAACCAAACCAAACCCATACAAATGGTATTTCAGTACAAATCAGAAGAGTGGAATCTCATAATAATGCACTCAGGGAAATAAAAGAAGATACACAGTCAATGAAATAGATTTGAAATGCTGAAGGTCTGAACACAGTGAGCGAGATCCACTTTCGGGCAGAGCAGCAGTGAGAGGCCGGTGCACCAGCAAGCAGAACACAAGTCACGTTTAGCTGGTGCTGCAGAGGGGTGAATTTCATTCACAATGGTTTGGACTTTGGGAATACAGCCAAGACCACCAGTGCAAATCTTGATAGAGTAGCTACATTACTTCACTACTAGTGTTCAGCCTCAGCTTCCTAGGACATGAAGAATGTACAGTCTATTCATTATGACTTCAAAAATATGTATTTTAACAGCTTGGAAAAGTCCTGCAGGTAATTCCATCATGAGCAGATCAAAAAGCAGTCATGGATAGTGAACATCAAAGTTTGATTGCTATTGATACATAAAAATCAAGGAGTGTCTATTTTACTTATCTTAAAAGAATAGCTTCAGTAATTAGCATAAAATAATATTTAAATCTAGATAAAGGTAATTCTTTGCACTCATATGAGTCTTGACCACCCTGACAAATCAGTTGGGAAACCTAAAAAAAACTTAAAAGTAGAAGGAACACTTTGAAATGCAGCTGTTGTTAGGATGGTCTCCTATCACAGTCCCAGCACTGACACTCCAGTAGCTTTGAGCAAGGGCCAGGGGGAGAAAAGAAGTGAAATCAGCTGAATAGAAATCGCAAGGGAAATTATCATAGTTAAACAATAGCCAAAATCCCTAATTAGAATGCATCCACAGACACCAGAGCTCATACTTACACTTCATTAAAGAGGGACCTGGGATATTCAGTAAGCAAAAGTCTTCAGTTTCTTAGTTGCGTATTTTGTATGGATACAAGAACCTGCAAAGGGGAATTTATAGGTAGGTAAATAGATTGTGGAGGATGTACACAATGCTTTAACTATTTCTTAGGAGTTTTATGGTATAAACAGATGAAAAGTGGATACAACCTTAAAGTGGGGAGGCTTGCAATTAACTATTGTGCTATCCCAGATTTCATACCATGCGTAGTTAACCTTTCATCAACTGACAAAGAGTTTAAGCACTTTTTTATTATCAGAGGAAACTGGAGGCAAGTTCGAAAGTCTTGGGGTACTTAGAAACCTAAGTAGAAATCTGACAAATATTTCTTGAAAGGAGAATTATCTGTCAGAACTGACTTATTTCATTAGGACCGCATAGTAAAATAAAAACTCATCCATATTTTGCTTAGACAGATTTTTATTATGAAGTCCCTCATGTCTTGCTCTTGGAACAGTCATCCATTGACACAAAGGAAGAAGAAAGTCTAGTGGTAGGAAAAAATCGCCCCACTAAAGAATGAAAAATTATAAACCAAAAACATTAGGCAGTGTACTAAACCAAAGAATGGTATAACATTTTTATCAGCTTCATTTCAGCTCACATCAAGATGCAAAAACTTCCATAGGTCAAACAAATAATTTTTCATACTACATGACAGAAGCAGAAGGGAATTATAATTTCTCCCTGCAGATTGATAGACTTTCTACTGAACTTTCCACTCAGGTCAGCTAAAGTTCATCTTACTTATGGATAAAACAGAAAATATTGGAACTTCTTTGAAACATGAAACATCAAAAGTTAACAATGGAGGGAGCAAACATTCTCAAAGTGAAAAATGTATATAGCAGCATTACATGCTTAAATTGTTACAAGTGGATAACGTTTTTTGGGGTTTTTTTTCTCCTGATTTTCCGAATCTGACATCCTTCTAAGTATCAGGTGCTTACTTGGTTGATGTCTTCAGAGAATTATGGTCTTTGTAGACATCTAGAGTAACTAAGCAAACAGGTTCAATGTCAGGAATTAGAGAGCTGTCATTAGTCAGTTTATGTTCTGATTTGTGTTGGTCCCTGAATTATAATTATCACTTGTATTACAAACACACTTAGAGGTCTTTTCTGTTAGACGTAATACTAAATCCTACACAAAATATTGTTGTATACATAATCTTGAAAGTTAAAAAGAGGCGACAGGAAATTAGAAGTTGTATAATCTTCATCTAAAAACAAGGAGACTAAAATTAAGTGGGTTTACTCACAAAAAACTGTGTCAGAACTGGATTCTGCACTCACATCTTCCAAGATATTTTTATCCCATGTGACCACCCTTCATTTGTTGTGTTTAATGGACCAGTGTCAAGTTGGAGGCCTGTAACTAGTGGTGTCCCCCAGGGGTCAATACTCGGCCCAATCTTGTTCAATATATGCATCAATGACCTGGACGAGGGGACAGAGTGTATCCTCAGCAAGTTCACTGATGATACCAAACTGGGAGGGGTGGCTGACAATCCAGAGGGCCGCGCTGCCGTCCAGTGTGACCTGGACAGGCTGGAATGCTGGGCAGAGAAGAACCTAATGAGGTTCAACAAGAGCAAGTGTAGGGTCCTACACCTGGGGAGCAAGAATGCTAGGCACCAATATAGGTTAGGGGTGGACCTGCTGGAGAGCAGTTCTGAGGAGAAGGATCAGAGGGTCCTGGTAGACAGCAAATTATCCATGAGCCAGCAACGTGCCCTTGTCGCCAGGAAGGCCAATGNTACTCAGGAATGCATCCAGACGGGTCTTGAAAATCTCCAGAGAAACTTCTTTACGGTGAGGGTAGAGAAGTGAGGGTGACCGAGCACTGGAACAGGCTGCCCAGGGAGGTTGTGGAGTCCCCTTCTCTGGAGATTTTCAAGACCCGCCTGGATACAGTCCTGCGTCATGTGCTCTAGGCATTCCTGCGTCAGCAGGGGAGTTGGCCTAGATGATCTCTAGAGGTCTTTTCCAACTCTGAAAATTCAGTGATTCCATGATTCATCATTAATGTTACACAACTTGTTACAGGATTAATGTTTGATTGCAGTTTACAAGTAGAAACTCAGGTAGAAACTTACTATTACAGACTGTATTTTCACCTGAGTACAGGAAAAAAACCAGCCATGAATACTGCATGCTTATTCTAATGAAAACATATGGAACAGAAACACAAGTGGTTTTGTCCTCTTTATTTAGCTTTTGTTTTTCCCCAGAAAGTAGATGCAACTATTTTCTGGGACTCAGTTTTAGAAGCAACTTAAATTTAAATTTAAAAATATTTAGGCTTTAGTGAAGCACAGCTTGAGAGCTAAAAAACAGCAACATCAAACAAAGAGAAATTAAGCAACTGCAACAGGTACAGATCTAAGGTAGAGAAGTACATCAGGCTGAAGAACCAGAGATCAAATATTCCCGATTTTCCTTTTACCCTTTGGGGTCGTTTCTCTGATAAATAATTCACAGACTGCAGTGCAAAGTAGTTTGCATACTGACAAGATTAAAAAGAATGCTTTGTCTGGGTTAAATTTACAATCTGAAACCTTCCTTTAAAATGTCAAGCAGGTAATTAATTTAAGATGGTTTGCCAAGCAGAATCTCTGACCCTGTCAGAATAATTTCATTTCTTGAGGGTGAAGGGGATATTACATTTATCTTTGTGGAGTCTCTGGTTTGTTTTCTTCTTCCCTTCTCTCTTTTCTTGCCATTTATTACTTGTTTCATAACGTCATATGGAAGCAAAAAATTAGCACCACAATCTTTTCCTCGTGAATTTGTGACGATAAAGCAAACATTGGCTGCAAATTGCCAATGAATAGGGAATAGAGTACAAGTCAGACCTCTTGACTTGAACACAAGATGAGCATTTTCCGCAGAGAGAGCTCTCCCCTGCCTGAGCGTTCAGACAAGCATTTTGAGTAGCAGTGGGAAATGCATAAATTCAACAGCACAAAGATTCACTTTTGGCATAGCAAAACATCCTGTCCCACATAGGCCCAGTAGTGTGCGTTCTTATGAATGAATGCCTAAATGCATGACAATCAGCAGGATTTTTACATATGCTCTTCAAGCCAGGTTTACTGGTGTAAAATTTTATTAGAAATTGTGTCACCTCAGCTAACCCCTGCAGGCAGTGTGAAAGAGATTAAACAATGCAGTAACACTATCTGAAGGTTTAATTCTAAGTTTGCATGGTTAGGTGGGAGAAAGGGGAATTGGAACCCAGAAAGATGCCAAAAAAGGATATATAATTAACTTTCCTGAATACATACTGAATTTTCTGTTAGAAGCAGACTGTGACATTGTATACTAATTGGTTAAAACAAATGCCATTTCAACTCACTGATCAAGACACAGTAAGGTGATCTTGATTTTTTTCAAAAAGAAGAGGTCACACCAAGCTTGACTTCATCTGAAATCCAAGGAAAATGTAAATCAAATATTTATAAATTGCACATATAAATCCCAAGATGTATGGCTAAACTTTTATGCAAGTTCAAATTAGAGATATGCTAAAGTACTTGAAATGGTTTGGAGTGCTTAGCTGTCCTCCACGCTGACTGAGCTTTTGAACTCTACTTTTATCTTTCATGTGGCTGTCCAATAAACACCTATTTTTCTCTTCTAGATATTCCCTGTATCCAACCAAGTCATGAATTAGCCTATTTACAAGTACCTTTATTTCAGGAATCAGCACAGAAAAATGAAAAGAAAACAGGAATCTTCTGCATTCTGTACAGAAACCTTGAAATGGACAGCAAGAGTATAAAACTCTCCATTTTGGAAGCTGATAATTTTCAGCGGCACCTGAGGAGGGACATTGTGACCCCTCAAATGCCATTGTTCTCTCAGTGTTTAAACTGATACCTCGCATACTTCCTAACAAGCTTATTTTGGCTCAGTGGGGCTACTCAAACTCTTAATCAGTAAGCAGACACCACATCAAGTGAACGAAGATAAAAACCTGTTTGATTTTTCAGACAGCACTAATCCTCAGTCCCCAAATTGCACAACAACAGAAGACAGCGTTTTGAAAATCTGCATTGCGGGTATTTTAGTATGTTATGTCTTTCACTGGCCAGCATTTCTGCTGATTTTAGTCTCCTCCTGGAAAGCTCTCTTTAGTCATTAGCTTTCAGGAAGTAACTCAACCAAGTTTCCATTAGGCCAGATTTCATTCCTGTAGTTGAAAATGCAGTCATTTCCTTCCTGGCCAGACATTATCCATATGGGGAAAGAAAGGATGGGGCTGGACGCAAGGCCAGAACATGATATGCTGATGAGAGTTTTTATTTTATTTCAGACGAGTGAAGACAAAAATATCAGGAGCACCTTTTTCAGCCTGATTCATCTGAATGTCCCTCATGACTACAGATTGTATGTGTAAAATGTGGCCTGAAGATGGCAAAAAGATAAATATCTTAGTGCTAACTCCCCTACAGGGAGAATACTGGTTGTTCCATTGAAATGAGCGGAGCTCTGCCTAGCGTTTCAATCTTTCTGGTTCCCTATTCAGTACAAAGTGATTTCTTCTTGTCCAGTGCTGTTCTGCAAACAGTCAGGTTGGCATAAAGTAGCTCTCTGAGCCTTCTGTTCTCCAACACATGAGATCTTTGAGTGAAACAAAGCCATGTGTTTTCCACAACACCTTCAGACTAAATGTATGGTTCACCATAGAATAAGGTGCAATTTCTCTTGATAATCCTTACTAAGGAAAGTAAATCAGACACATATCTGAATTACCTGTGAGTATTTCATGTCAAATATGTTATATTCAGGCCTTGACTCAGTAAGATAAAAAAGCACAAATCTAGTTTCAATCCATGAACAATAGTTCCAACATCAACATAAACCCTGGTGTATTCAAAGGCACTCGTTTTAAGGCAAATTTTAAAATAACCTGCTTGTTGGGAGTGCCTCACCCCAAAGATCTTCAGTGAATCTGGTGCTCCACTATAAGAGGTGACAATTTTCCTTTCTGTTAATGGGAATTCAAAAAATGGATGACCAGAATTTCACCTTATTCAGAGGCGGTCATGAAAGTGCTCACCCATTTTTGACACTATGAGATTATGTCCCTGTTCCACAAATAACTGTACTCCAGGCTACACACGCACTGCTTTGATGATAACCAAGTTGTTTAAATCTCTATTCTAGTGACAGAAACATCTCGCCTTAAGAAGCTACATTTGGAAATTGCAGTTTGTAAACTTAGATCTACGATAGGAACAGCTTGAACCAGTATGATTTATAATGAGTGTTTCCAGAAACCATAACCAAATGATAGATGAAGAAAAAATTTTTTTTAGTTGTGTGAATGGCCATATTGACAGTTGCAACTCATTCACGAGCAACTGATGATAACTAGTCCAGAAAACAAATGTAGTTAATCAAAAAACAAACCGCATATATTGGTCTATTAGTATGTTTTGTGAATAGCATGAACATACATATGCCACCCTGTAATTACTGTTTACAGAACATTTAACATTCCCATGTAAAAGCAGCTGAATTATTTGTTATGTCAAAACATCGAGGATAAAATAAAACAGTTTTCCCCATGAGTGAAAAGGTAGGTACCCTGTGAATTTTAATATGTTGTCAGATATTCTGACAACAAATTATGAACAGAACTTCTACGATGTTAATAAAAGAACAGTTCCTGGGGGACTGGAAAATGAGAAATTATATTCAAGGTATGAAAGATGGTAAATGTATTAATAGTATTACAAATATATTCTCAAATTATTTCACTTCTTTAGTACGACTTTTCTAGTTTTCAGACTTTTAGACTGCTCTAAAAGTATGCCTGGAAATGCTTGGAAACTACTTTCCAGTAACTTTGTTATGATCCATGGTTTTCTTATCACACAACTTCATTTGCAATGCATCCTTTCAATAAGGATATCCAATAACATCTCTTTTCCATAATAGCAATGACTTTTATTTCTGCAAGCCCACAACAGTGCCTTCACTACAAGCTTATCAGCAACATAAGACCAAGTTGAACACATTTCTTTTCATATAGAGTTTTGATCTAAAAAAATGAGGTGCTTAAAAACTATATGGTCTTGGGGAAGGTTAACTGCATCAGAAAGATGCTCCGTTCTTTCATCCTACTGGTGCATTCAGAATTGAAGGCAAAGCAGGGAAAAGAAGGAGGGAAGCATGTTTTGGCTTTCATACTAGCACCACAGACTTTTCTTGCCCTTCCTCAGGCATCTGAGAGCTGATGCTGAAGTTAATCTTCTGTTGAAGGTTTGGCACTTCAAACGAAATAGTAAAATTGCCAAATATTTTGATGGTATGTCAGGTGAGGAGGAGTCTTACAAGACAGGTAACAGCACAACTATAATAGATAAGATTCATGGACTGGACAAATCACAAGGTAAAGTGCTGTAGGAGCTACTATACACTGATATTTAAAGACATGCTGGATGGGTAAATAGCTCGTTTTCATCCTCATCTTCTCTGGAGATTATAGGAATCCATGTTATGCTTATAGGCTTTGTGTCAGTAAAACTGTGAACACATATTCTTTCACATACAGAGTTCGTAAAATCTGGGAAAAAAAAAGGCATATCTGAGTTCTGGATAGTCTATGTATTTCCTCCGAGTTTATATCTAATGTATTCTTAAAAAAATATCAGTTTTATCCTCCATATACAGAGAGTTACTTTCACTATATTTAGTTTGGACCACAGTACAAGCACAAAATGTTGTTCAGAGAATACCACAGAAGCTATAGCAAAGATCTTTAATAAGAATGCAACCAAAGAATTAAGGACAGTCACTCTAACATGTTTGATGTTATTCAGGAACCCGAAATGAGATTTTTTTGGGGAAAAAAAAAAGTTACTAATAAATAAAAAATTGGACCATTTAGGCAAGCCACTTTTGAGATTTGATTTTCAAAACTTACCAGCACCTTAATGATGAGACAATATCATTCATTCATATGATAAAAAGTGTCTCAAATATTCTCCTCTGTCCAAGTGCAATGCCAAATCTAGCTGTAAAAAGTTGTTCTGTTAAAAAAGAAAGTTATGGGTTGTTAACGAAGAGGTTGCATCATAATTGACATATTTATATATTTTTCTCCCTATATTCCTCTTTACTATTTGTCTCACACTTTCTATAGATTTTCACTTATTAATTATCACTTCTGTAATATCTAAGATGTCCAAATAATATGTAATATCCAACTTCCTCAATAAACTAGAGCTTACTGAATAAAATATTCTAATTTGATTTGGACCATGTCTCGCAGCTGGAGAGGTACTTTGGCCAAAGAAAGCAAAGGAAAAAATGATGTTTCAGAAGATAAATCCAGAGGTCTTTAAAAGTAGAAGTTAAAAATAAAACTCTTCTCCCAACTTCCTTAAACTTTCACAGATAATTTTCCCTTTAGAAAAGAATGAACAAGTGAAAAACAAAAAAGGTAGACAGACACACAGAAAATCAAACTTAGGTTTATTAAAAGAATCGTGAGACTTCAACTTTATGATCATCATTCTGCTTTCACGAGCCATGCAAATGTAAAGTGGAGGAGTAACATCATAAGGAGAGACTGCTCTAGAATTTGCACAGAGAACTCTGCCTTTGGACAAGAGGGAATTCCTGCAGGACCATTCCAGGACATAGCTTTTTTCATTCCTTTTTCTGTCAACAGCCACAGAAGCCCCTAAAAGAAAAGTTTATTAAGACAGACACCTATAGAGGGGAACACTTTGTTTAATTTGGACCTGAGCTGATTCTAGTGAGTTTGGCCAGGCTGACGAGCTAGTCCCTTTAGCCCGGGATGCCTTGTGCCTGCCCTGTTTTCTTGTGGCAGCATTTCTTTCTTATCCAGTACAGCTGGCCCATGTAGCACGCTATTCCCATGCCTACGTGGAAGAAGAGTTAGCAGCTCATTTGGATTTCCTGTCATTTTGCTAGTTATCCTAGAGTAATGCATAGACCAGATCCTGCTGTTCAGTAATGTCTTATCCAGCTAAACCCATGCGGTCATCACTGGCTTCACTGTGTTACCCCTTCTACGCTGCGTGAAAGCATGTTTGCCTCTAAAAAGCATTGCAAGCCTTATCTCAAAGACTGTGGACCCTGTTTCAAGGAATTCCTTATTCTCTAGACTTACAGTGCACAACATAACGTCTTCCTCAGTTTTTACGAAGGCTGACATTGATATTAGTGAGTCAGCTCAAACCTAAAGAACAATTGCACAGCTGTTAGTCAGCTGAAATTTCCCATTTATTAAGGTAATACAGATCTTTTTCAGAATTGAGATTGTAGACCGTAAGTTTAACTGTTTAACTGTCCTATTCCTGGTCTTTTTGCTGAGACAAAGTGAGGGTTTACTGGTTTTCATTACAGTGTTTTAAGTGATGCAGCTGCTCTCCCACTATGAACTAGGCTGAAATAATTAAATTCTGTCACTGAGACCAATGAATGAGGGTAAATTAGCAACAGTGACCTTCTACTGCAGCTAAAATGGGTCACTGAATTTGAAGCAAAAGTCTGCTGAGAAAATACAAGTAACAAAGTTGTATTTAGCCTTCTTGGCCCCCAAACACACAGTAAATAAACAATGCAATTCTTTTTCTTGGTCATTGAAATTTGGAGGAAACCTACAAGCCTTGAAAAGCCTATTCTGCATCTTAATAGCAATAATGTCAGATTTGAAGTGAAAGGGATAGAGACACTAACTGCAAACAAGCTTTTGGATCTGTGAAAAACAAACCTATTTCATTTGCTGCAGTGCTTTGTTAACCACTTGTAATTCACAGAACAGACTTTCGGAAGACATTTCTCTGGTTTGTCACTAAATTCTGTCAGCTCCTGCAGTGATGGAAGCCTCTGGTATTGTGAGTATGATTAGGTGCAGAGGATTCTAAGGAAACCATCAGCAGCCACTCAGCTTTCTTCACGCCCTTGCAATGCTGCAGCTAGACAGAAGGTAAGTTCTGACAGCTGATTTCAGAGTTTTACACAAAGCAGGATATACCTCTCCTACCAGGGATATCAAATCCTTGACCTTTGCTTCTTTTACCTCCTTTACTTTTGATTTAAAAGATTAGAAACACTATAAAAAATACAATCTTCTCAAATGCCTTGGCAAATACATTGGGAAAATCATATAGAGGGAATAAAAGCATTCTGCTTAGCACATAAATAGACAATCCACTATGAAGCAGATTAGTATTCCAGCCCCTCACAATTTGATCTCTTTATAAGAAGAGTGGTTCTTATATATGCCAAAGTTTCACCTTCCACATTAACGCATTTTCTCCTGTCATTTATTGTTATTGTATTATTATTGTTGTTGTTATTTTCCTTCCTATTCTTGATATGCTCTTCAAATAATCCATCCATAAGAACTTTAATATTTAGACACCAGATGAGGATAACTGACTATACGCAAGACTGCAGGCTAAAGATAACAGCTTTTTAGTTATGTCAATAGTATTTGCACTTGTCTTCAAAATCACAGAATAAGGACATATCTATGAATCTCCCAAGTTGTTTGCTTTGGAAAGGGAACTAGGATGTATTCTCTGTACAGGACTTAAACTGCACTGTACTCAGGGTGTGCTGTGAGTTAATTCCTAAGACAGAGCTGTATGTCTCTGCATATTTCCATGGACTTGTGTCACAACTTAAGATCTGTAGTTTAAAAAGCTTGAAGTTTTTATTTGGAGTGCCATATCTTAAACTCAAACCATCTAGAACACTGCCCATGAGTGACACAGACCATATTTTCCACCATATTTGCTACTGTCAGTCAATGACATTTATATAGATGGAGGCATATCACAACCGCAATAGTTTACAGGGCTTGCAAAATAAGGGTTGCAGAACTTCCCCCAGTATTCACCATGTTATACTTAAATTGCTTTATACATATATACTATATATATGTATATGTACATGTACCAATTTTTTTGCCTCAAAAATCCTGAAATGGTAGAGTGCAACTGTGGGAAAGAAGCCTGGTAGATCAGGACCCTCTGTGATGTTTAACGGAACATTATGGCATGGGAATGCAGAAGCAAGGTTACAGGTGAAGCCTTAAGCATTCTATTAAGCCACCCTGCACCTTTTGTCTTCCTTTATCCTGCTGAGTCTGCTCAATACGTTGCTCTGAAGCAGCAGCTAAGGAATGACTTAGCAAAATTGCTATGAAGAAAGACCTGCTTTCCTAGAAAGAAAGAAAGATAGATCTAGAATTGAAGGTCAGTGCTGACAGCAGTACCTCGGATTTAGCTTTTCAGGAAGAAACTTATAAAATAGAACTTAGGGATATCACTGACAGGATTGAGTGCCTTCTATTTTAGTCTCAAAAGGTATTGCTGACTAACAATAGAACAGAAAAAAAAAAATCATTATATAAAAAAGAGTTTTTGATTAAAAGTTTCACATCAAAGCCTAATACTTGTACCCTTAACTAAACATGTGTTAAGTGTCTTCCTTCACGTCAAATTATTAACATCATCTCTTCTTGTCATCTGTAAGGTGCAACCTAAGAAGTGTTTTAGGTTGTTAAATGTTTGATTCCAACTCATTTTTGCTCATCCCCCTCTGCATGTCATCCCCCTCTGTCACAGAAAACAAATGTTTACTTGAACCAAGTCTGACAATTGAAAATGAACAAAAAGCCACTGGCAGTGGTAATGGCCTTGGCCTACTCCTCCAGTTTTGTCAGTTTCTGAGGTAGTTCTCCTGATAAATAAGCAAATTTTCAGGAGAAATCTGGACTTAAGAAGAAAGAATTGAAAGAAAAAAAATATTAAACTGCTAACTGGGTTGATTTGTCCATTCTTCAGCACCCCCAAGTGCTGAGGGAGCTGGCTGATGCCATTGTGAGGCCACCCTTGATTATCCAAGGGGATGGTGATCAGAGGAGGATGCTGAGGAGTGGAGGAGAGCAAGTGTCACTCCCACCTTCAGAAAGGGCGGGGAGGAGGATCCAGTGAACTACAGGCTGGTCAGCCTTTTTTCAGGCCCTAGAGAGGTGATGGAGTAAATAATCCTGTAACCAGTTTTCAAACACATGAAGGACAGGAAGGTACTTGAAAGCAGTCAATGTGAATTTATGAAGAGGAAATTATGTTTGACCAACCTGACAACCTCTGACAATGACTTGATTGGTGGATGAGGGGAGAGCAGTGGGTGTTCTTTGTCTCAGCTTTAGCAAAACTTTTAACAATGTCTTGGGACATCCTCATAAATGAACTGATAAAGTACAGACTAACTAAGAAGGCAGCAAGGTGGATTGAAAACTGGCTGAACTGCCAGGCTCAGAGGGTTGTGATCTGCAGCACAATGTCTGGTTGGAGGCCAGTGTAGTGGTTTTGGCTGGGATAGAGTACCCTGGCATTGATACTGGTGCCAATATTGTTTAACATCTACATTAATGACCTGGATGACAGGAGAGCACCCTCAACAAGTTTACAGATGACGCAAAGCTGAGAGTATTGGTTGATACACAAAGATGGCTATACTGCCACCCAGAGAGACCTGAACAGAGTGGAGAAATGGGACAACAAGAATCTTGTGAAGTTCAGCAAAGGGAAATACTTTGGCAGAAAAGGTCCCGCAGGCCCTGGTGGACAGCAAATTGACCATGAGTCAGCAACACATCTTCATGGCAAACAAGGCCAACAGCCTCCTCAGCTATGTTAGGAAGACGGTTGAGGGAGCAGGTTGAGGGAAGTGATCTTGCTTCTCTACTCGGCACTGGTAAGACGCACCTGGAGTGCTGAGTCTAGTGCTGGGCTCCCCAGTACGAGAGCGACATGGACATATATGAGTGAGTCCAGTGAAAGGGCATGAAGAAAATAGGACAGGAGCATCTGGCATACAAGGAGAGATAAGAAGAGAAGGCTCCAGGGGGATCTTAAAAATGTGTCTACATACCAGGGAGGGGGGGAAGTAAAGAAGATGGACCTGTAAAGGTGTCCATAAGAGTCAGTAGGCATAAACTGATATACAGAAAATTCCATTTTCAAGTTGATCCTACTTTGATCAGAGTCTCGGACTATGTGATCCTGGTGGACAACAAGTTGACCATCAGCCAGCAATGTGCACTTGTGGCCAAGAAGGCCAATGGTATTCTGGGGTTCATTAAAAAGAGTGTGGCCAGGAGGTAGAGGGAGGTCATACTCCCCCTCTACTCTGCCCTGGTGAGGCCACATCTGGAGGATTGTGTCCAGTTCTGGGCTCCCCAGCTCAACAAAAACAAGGAACTACTGCAGAGAGTCCAGCAGAGGGCTACAAAGACCATCAAGGGCATGGAGCACCTCTTTTATGAGGAAAGGCTGAGACACCTGGGCCTGTTTAGCCTGAAGAAGAGAAGGCTAAGAGGGGGTCTCATCAATGCTTCTAAACATCTAAAAGGAAGGTGTCAAGAGGATGGGGCCAGACTCTTTTCAGTGGTGCCCAGTGACAGGACAAGGGGCAATGGGCACAAACTGGAACACAGGAAATTCCATCTCAACGTGAAGAAAAACTTCTTTACTTTGAGGGTGACAGAGCCCTGGAACAGGCTGCCCGAAGAGGTTGTGGAGTCTCCTTCTCTGGAGATATTCAAAACCCGGCTGGATGTGTTCCTGTCCAACCTGCTCTAGGTGAACCTGCTTTGACAGAGCGGTTGGACTAGATGATCTCTGAAGGTCCCTTCCAACCCCAGCCATTCTGTGATTCTGTGATCTCCAGAGGTCCCTTCCAGCCTCAGCTACTCTATTGTTCTTTGCAAGAAAAGAGAAGGGATGATGAAGAGAGAAATCTTAGACCTAAACTGAAAATCTCCTTTATGTTTTACTCACAAATAGCATTCATTCCTTATCAAGCTCAGGAATGTTGGAGCACACTCTGGAAGTTCAGCAGAGTCCAGGCTCATTGGGAAGCGATGCCAGTATTGGAAAAGAGCTGCTCTCAGTGCCTCTGGTACTGAGGAAGACTTCCACCTCCCTGACTCCGCTTCTCACTGTAAGCGATCCAGAGCAAGAGTGTTCTCATTAGACATGCTGGGCTTGAATTTGCTACTTTAGCACAAACAGTACATAATAAGCTTCAGTCCTTAGGGACACACAGAAGTCAGGCAGGCAGGTGTTTATACCATTCTTTAGACCCACCCTGGGGAGATGTGCAGCTCTTCAGAACATTCTTTGGTTACAGGTGACATTACCCTTCGGTAGGAGTAATGACTTTAGGTTTCATCCACATACCCAAGCTGGTTTCCAACAAGCTTATTTGGATATTGATAACAGCGTACTTGTGAAAGTATGGGGATCAGAAGAAGTTATACATACTTCTGGGACCCTCAGCATGTATTTGAACTGTTAGCTGGTGCTCAGGTCCCATGGTAGGGGTTGCCATCGTGGCCTTGGCAGCACCAGCAGCAGCTTTTGGGAGGGACAGGTAGCCTGTTTCGCAAGCAAAAGGAAGGTATGAAGAATGTGGTGCCCCTAGTGCAAAGAGGTAATGCTGCTTCTCCCCAACAGAAGCAGGGTTTACAGCTCTCTCAAGCCAGGCTTCTCAAAGTGTGGGTGGCACTGTGCTCCAGACACCTGACAAGTGCCGAAAGCCTGCTCTTTCACGCTCAGGTACACTGCAGTCTTCTTCTAGTCCTTTTGTCCCCACTTTCACCGCTTAATAGCTGCATGATACCAACATTAACAAAGTATTGTGCTTGCTATCAATGCCAGTTTTGAAGTGAACGCACAAAGGTTCAAATAGCTTCAAATAGTTACAGAATATTTAAATGTCCATTACTATTCAGGTAAAATTTCCGTGAACATGAATTTCATATACTTATCTTTATAGCAAAAAGGAGTCCTATTAATCCGCTGAGAATTTTCGTGTAACCTCCAGATGTAGTTATTGTGGCCAATACCTGAATTTTCTCAGAGATCTCCTGCCTTCGTAATTCAAAAGCACTACCTTCAGCAGTTCAGAGCACATAGGCTTTAATGAGATAGCGTGCCAGTGGTTAGAGAGAGACCTATTACTCAGAGAAAGGGATATAAAACTAACATACTGTTTGTGGTTTGCAAAACCACAAAGGGAGCTGCTGCTGCAGGGGTAGAAACAATGACATCAAAACCAGCATGTAAGTTATAGTTTCATTTGCTACTCAGCCTTTTCTTTTGCTTTTATAGGTCATCATCGCATTGGCTGCATTTTAAATATTACTGCTTTTCATTTTCAAGCAGTAACATAACATTAAATAAATACTGGCAAGATCTACATGGCACAGCTATTTCCCAGCATGATTTTGTGCAGCTCAGCAAGTAATTTCACCTGCTGAGGGAACTCAGGAAAGCAACCAGGCAATCTCATAAGGCTACTAAATCAGTGTAAACAAAGTTGTATTTAAACTGGACCAGAGAATGGTCTCCAGTTCATAAGCATAGGAATTTGCAGCTTATATTTCTTAATAGCAAATTTAATAGTAGCTGAGTTTGGCACAAATCACAAAATTCTTGTCAAGCCATTCTGGCTTTTTGTTTGTTTTCTTGTTTTAGATGAGATACTAAGAGGTTGCAGGAATATTCATTTCCTGGAAAATGCTATATAGAGAGTGTAAGAAACAACATATTTCATAGGAACAGTTTATGATTGTTGATTCTTTCTTGCTGGAGTTATCTTGCTTTGTAAATGTGTAGCCTGGAAACAGATAAAATCCCTTTAAATTTCAAATAGTAAATAATAAAGAAAAAATAAAATAAAATAAAATATTAGGGAAAAAAAAGAAGAAAAAAAAAAAACCACCCCAAAACCACCAGATTCCCAGACTCTTCAGGTTTTGCTCGTGTGTCCTTGATGTGTCTAGGCTGCCTGTTTCACTCCCGCTCTCCAGCAAGTCCTGGCGGCTGGGGCAGGGGGACACCGTCGCGGGGAGGAGAAGTGAAGCAGCAGCCTCCACAAAGGCTGCCCTCCGGCCACTGCTTAAGTAGGTTGGTGGCTCGCTGTTTTGTTTCATTTCATCTTTGTGCGCTACAATGGATCTTTCTTGGACCCAGGAAAAACAAACTGTTCCAAAAAAAAGGGGATTTTGTTCCGTATGTGTGTTTTTTCTGCATAGGTATGTTTTCAGCTTTGCACAAGCTGCAGTATAAACAGTGAGCTCTGAAGGACCAATCAGTGTCTTACAATAAAATCTCAACAGGCGCCAGCAATCATATTTTGACAAAATTAAAATACAGTTCCAGGTAAAAGCTTTTACTGAACACGCATTTCAAATATTTTCCTGACTGCAGATGGGTACAGGCAACAACACAG
Source organism: Burhinus bistriatus (assembly GCA_013397275.1). NCBI lineage: Eukaryota > Metazoa > Chordata > Aves > Charadriiformes > Burhinidae > Burhinus > Burhinus bistriatus. The sequence goes on along the minus strand of VYXH01005075.1, from coordinate 388,036 downwards.
TAAACACTTCTTCAACAGATAACTGTGTACATTTTTTTTAATAGTGACTTTCTGGAATTTGTTTGAAGTGGATCAGAGATTTTTGGAAAACTAACCCCAGAGTGAGTAAAAAGGAGAAAGAAAATAATCTAAGATCCATTAAAGGCAACAGTTGATCAAAATGGCTCAGCAATTTCCCACATAAAAATATCTGTCCTGTTTGTATGTCAGGTGCATATTTGCCATTTTAGCTTATCATTTTCTTTTGTAAATGGAACGATGGATGTCTTTATACTGATATGGTCTTGCCTTGATTTTCCACTGTATCTGAGCTTTATTTCGTTTTTGTGATGAAGGCTGGTGGCAAACAACCATTTGCAATTCCCTGATCCGTGACCCACGGCTGATCAGTCTCAGTGCATGTTAAAGCAGGAATGGTTCTGCTCTGATTTATACCAGTGGGCTAAGGCCTCTGTCACACTCCTGTCACTCTTAAACAGACACTCTGACCCATCACCACGTGCCCCTTCTCTTTCTTTGTGCTGGGGGTAAGAAGATGAGATTGAATAAATTACAGGTTTTGGCACATCCACCAGCTTTATTCCAAAGCTTCTACACAAGGAAATACTCTCCAACAAAGATCTTCAGACAATGTAATGTCACTTTACACAGTATTAAGCGGGATTAACAGAGCAGAAAATATGTGTACACTTATTTTTTGCCTAAGTATGTATGTACAGAGACACACACAGACATAAATTATCTTTTAGTGTTAAGGTCTATATGTTTAAAACTGAGTCTAAAACGCTTACTTTCATGTTCAGCACAAATAAAATGACATAAAATAGACAAAAAAAATACGATCCTTACCATTGTCCTTTGGCTGGTGCTACATTTTTATGTGCCAAATCATCAGGGCAGCACCAGCATAAAGTTGATGATATAGTGCTGAAAAAAACCCCAACTGTGTCAATATGAATCTACCCCAGCAAAGCAATATTTCTCAGGCCTCTTAATGTAGGACTGTAAGTCAAAGTGACAATTGACAAACGTTCAATAAGAGGTCAGAAAACAACCATGCAGACAGATTTGTCGAGGGCTTATGTTATCTATTTTTGATAAGTGAAACAATTGGCCTAAGTCATGTCACCTGAGGCTCTTCACGTCTGAGTGAAGAGCAGTCATAGAGTTGAAAAAGATTATAATGATTTTTTTTTTCTTTTGTGCCCTTCCAGGAGAACTTGCTTCACAGTTTCAAAGGCAAATACAATATCAAAAGACAGTTAGCTTGAAATAAAGGTAAAATCTCTCTTTGGTTTTCTTAGGTTTAAAAAGATTAATCCAAGAGCTAATATGATTGTGTAACATACTGTTAGGTCACCCAATTAATTAGTGTATGTTACCGAGAGGAAGAGGAGACAGCTTCTTGAACACACGTTAAAGTGACAGCATAACTCAAAGTGAAACACAAAGCTGTTCACTGCTATCAAGTAATTTGCAGGTGGATATAGACAAAATGCTTTAAGAAGGCCTCTTCTCTCTAAAGAATCTTTAAGACATGGATGCCTGTGGAGAATTTCCCTGTTTTTCAACCCGTTTACATATTAGGGATGGAACCTTCTTAGTTTCACATTTGCTTTGTCTGTGTTGGTAAGTACGCGTTCTTCTCTCCTCTTTTTCAAGAAGACATGCTTTTCCTTTACCCTGGAATAGGATTTTTCTTATTGCATTGCATGCAGCCAAGGTGCTTAGAGGCACTTGCTTTCCGTGGGAGTTAGGTAGCTGAATATTCCTACAGCCTTAGACTGGGGTATGCTGTTCACAGGGAAGAGGAGTGTTTGGCAGTGACAACCTATGTGGGTCAGAGATGCCAAAGTGTGAGAAATTGCTCTAGGAATTGTGGCTGTTGCACTGGGAAGGAGGGAGGAAGGGAGGGAAACACAGGCTGAACCTCCTGGAAACCTGTCATTGATGAAGTTGTCCTTGTCCGTGTTCCCCTAGAGGCCACTTAGTGAGGGAAATATGAGTTCCTATGAGTACAGAATAGAGAACATTATTTCCTACCCACCCTAAATTCACGGTGACAGTGTTTACCCCCTGCTTTGGCCCTCAGTGCTGAATGAACACATCAGCCAAGGCAGGGGCGGGGACCATCTCTTCGTCTTTCAGTGGCATCAAATGACAAGGAGCAAGAGGTTCTAGAGCTAAACATTCTTCACCTCACCTTTCCTTCTTAGCTGAACATCTTTCTCTTAGAAAGAAAGGCAAAATGATGGATTTTTCTGTGTCTCATAACAATACGGTACAAGTGCGAATGGAGATGACCCCCACTCCCAAAATTTTAATATGAAGCTGATGCTGAAAGTTAAAATGATGCCAAAGGTAGTGGAGGAATGATAATGTTAGCTGGCAGTGGCCTATGTCAGCATAAAACAGCATGAATTATTCTCATTAAAATGTAGAATAGTATACCCTGTATATTCACCATATATATGGGGCATGACAAGTCACTCCTTGCCTTTCATTTCTTGGTTTTATGCCCTCACTCTGAGAATCATTATTTTCAAATGTACTTATTCTACTGTTGAATCTTCACCTCAAAGTCCTCAACATTTTTTTCCGTAACAATTTGAACTAAAAAACAACTCAGGCATTGTTTTTTTCAGACTAAATGTATGCAGTATTTATCGTATTAAAAAGATCCTGTAACTACAATGGTAAGATTACAGGCATGATGGATTTAAGGGGGGGGGCAAAAGTGCTCTTAAAGCACTCTTCCGTCTTTGCCTCAGGGGGTAATAACATAGTTTAACTCTAGGGGCTTCAAACTGGGTAGGGAATGTAAAGTAAAGCGATAGAAGGACTGCAGCTATGCAAACTGAGCAGCATCTAATTGAATTCCTAACAGATGGGAAATAATTAAATCATTTATTATCACTTCACAATTAGTTAACTCATAGGTAGACCTCAGACAATAAAAATGTTTTATCCAACCTTCTGCTATGGATTTAAAGTTTTTATCATCTCATCTTCTGCAGGTCTGTTACTGCATGGCTCAGTTTAATCAACAGCAAGCTTGTCATCATGAAATGGTCTCTCTGGTTATTTAAAAAACAAAAATACAAGTCCAAGCAAACTGCTGGAGTGTCATACTACGTACAGACAGTACCTATTTTGAAGATATTATTCATTCATACATAGGTTTCTACTTTCACTTGACATTTAAAAAAGATAGGACTTAAATGTTTGGGGATATTATGCAAACTATTATAACACAAAAGGTCTTGGTTTTCAGCTGAGGAAATGGGCTGCCTTTGGAATAGTGGCGGTCCATTTCAGCCAACTGCATCTGTTACAATTTTTTGCTGTCCTTCCTACATTGCCCAAAGGCTCAATTCACAGAAGAATTTGGGCACTGGACTGCTAAGCCTGGCAGCTTGTCACCATTAAGCAACTAAACGTCTGGTGGACATGCCTCTGTGTCAGGCATTCAAGACCTGCACAATACTGAGGAAGAGCCTGGCACATCATAGTGGGATGCAAAAGCCAGGACAATAATCCTTCAGAGTTATGGAAATGCCAAGAAAAGGCAAGTACTTGAAGTGCGGTGTGTTTCAAAGACACAAGCCTAGCTCCCTGATCCAGGAAGGTGCCCAGTGCTGGCTAGCATTCATAGGTGGAAATCTACCCATGAGAAAACGCTTGCAACAGACTCATCCCAGTTGCAAAGCACATGGATTCACCTCCCTCCTATTCCAGAAGGAATATAAACATTCAGTGCAAATACTGAAACTGTGAGGTTGAAGTTTTCTAGACCTGGGCACGCTCAGAGTCATCTTTTGAGATTATTTGTTCTAATATATATATTGTTGTGCTACGGAAAGTGGACTGTGGTCAGCCTGGGAGGTATGAGATGTAGGTACAAAACATCTCAGGCAGAGGAGAGAATTAAAACTAGCCTCCAAATTATGGGTGTACATCTTCTGCCTCTTAGACAAGGGGGAGCTATGCGCTCAGAACTTAAGCAGTTGTTGATAAACTCAGGAGTCATTTAGGCATTTGAAAGATTAATTGGTGGTTGCAGAATCACAAAATTGCTGAGGCTGGAAGGTACCTCTGGAGGCTGTCTAGTTCAAGCCCCCTGCTCAAGCACCTTCAGCTAGAACAAGTTGCCCAGGATTATGTCCAGTTGAGTTTTGAGTATATCCAAGGATGGAGACCCCACAACCTCTTTGAGCAACCTGGGCCAGTGCTTAGGCACCTTCACAGTGAAAAAGTGTTATCTTATATTCAGATGAAATGTCTTGTCTCTCAGCTTGTGCCCATTGCCTTTTGTCCTGGACTTAGTTATCTATTGAATTTAAGCGACTCCATGGGTAGCTAGTGCCCAAGTGGGGGCTGGGTGGACCTGTATTCAAGCCTTAGAATCTTCCTGTAAACCCTTCTTTAAAAAAAAGTATTTCTTGTAGCTCTCTGCACTCTCCAACAAAAAAGTGGCTTCCCGAAACAGCTGCAGATCACAGCTGTCTCCAAGTCTTTTACTATTCTACATTCATGAAATCCCCAGAACACTTCACAGGCTCCAGTCCCTTCAGGTTATAAATGTCCCTCGGTTAAGATTTTGTCTCTCATTTATATGAGCCAAAATTTCAACCTCCTCTGCTTATAAATAAGCTATAACCGGTAATATGAATGGTTTCTTTAGAAGTAACTGACTTCAATTTAATCATAGCAATTATATTAACTATGGGTCTGACTGCATATATGCAAAAAAGGTTAATTTGAATTATGAAAAAAGGGGTAAATCGCTAAAGGCTTTGGAACAAACGTGATATGTTCCTTACACCGTATTTCAGTCTTCTACATGGAAAAATAGGCCAAATGTCTAATAATCTAATTGTCATTATTTAACCTTGTTGAGATCAGGGTTTTTTTATTTAAATATTTAAATAGCTACAGCTTGGAATTACAAGTCTTTATGAAAGCAGACAGGTGAAACTGTTGAAGTTTCTGTTTTCACATCCACAAGTTCATATTACCAAATGGAAGCACAAAGTCTAGGAGAAAACTTTAGTGCTTTCAAGCTACACATTAATTACAAATTTCTCCAAAGACGTTACTGATATTGCTTAATTCCTATTGTTTTGAGGTTACTGTTATGAATCTAATTTTCAACTAGGATAATTATGTTGGGCTTGTGTTCTGTTATGTAAGTACAGAACTTAAACAGTTATGGACCAAACATTGTGGCCTGGGGGAATGGAGAGCTGGAGCTGTTGTTCTTGATGGCTATTGCTAAAGCTTGTAGCTGCGAGAGAGACAGAGGTTCAGCAAGCAAGGAAAAAAAGACACTGGGGGACAGTCTGAGAAAGCAATGTGATGCAACTCTAAGAATAAATACCTGCAAAAGGTTTTTACATTAAGTAAAAACTGAAAAGATTTTTGAAACTATAGGAAGAGATACTCTTTCCTTGACTGATTTCCTGATCCAGTGCAATCAAACATTTTGTCGGTAGTACATCAAAGAAGCACTCAACTAAATTGCCAATTTCTCCTGACAGAGATGAAATACAGTAACCCAAAATTTAAGCGATTATGACAAAGAGTAGTAGCATGCTGTACTGAAAGAAAGGAAGCTTGTTTGTGTCATAGATTGTCCAATACAAGTTCATGAAGCAAACAGTTTTTGGTTTAATTCACATTTTAGCTTGGCGTGGGATTTTGGTTTTTTTTTCCCAATAATGGATTTCATGCATCAGTTAGATATACACCAACACATCTCAGATCAGCTGTCTCAGACCAGTGACATCTACTTCAGAAGTTTCAAAGCAATAACTTGAAAACATGGTTGTAAATGAATTTCAGCTACAATTCAGAATTCATTAACCTCATGGGAATTTGCAGATCATGAATAATATAGGAATGCAAACAGGCCATCCTGAAACGGGCTTTCTAATTCAGCTGTTTACAAATGTGCAATTCAGGCTGTTCACATCTCTCTAACCTCCTGCGCCAGAGAACAGGAGTAGAACATTATCGTGCCTGGAAGCACACAGAGGCTCATCAGTCTTACTGTCTTGCCCAAGTGATTTGTACCACGTGCTTTCCAAGACCTTAAAGATGAACCTGAGTCAATACATTTTCCACTGGTGAGAGCCAGAGGCAGCCTTAGTTTGACCATTCTATTAGTAAGGGTTGAAGTGTAGTCATGTACCACAATCTATTATGCTCCTGACGGCAAAAAAATCCAAGTCCAAAATAGAGAGAAGAGAATGGATCCAATTTTAAATATAACTGAAGTAAGTGGGGATAAGAGAATGAAACTGCAACCATATGAGAAATTATCTTGCTGACCCCAGTGTCTGACTAGACACTGTGAAATATGAAAACATGGTTCTTGTCATTTGGAATTGCTGTTTTCTTATTAGATTTTCAGGATAAACACCAAGCCTGTTGGTAGGCCTCCATCATCTCCTTATACAGCAAAATAACACCTCAGAGACAGTATCTTCACAAATAAGAAAATACCTATTAAATGCCCAGCCACAAGTTTCACCATGATCATGTTTTTGTATCTTTTTATAGGGTAAGGGAGAGACTCTCTGTGAACAGAGTAATTCAGATGAGATGCTTTTTCTTTTCTAGTTGCAAAGACTTTGCAAAATTAAACACATTTAGCACCTTTGGGAAAAACAACTCAGGAGACATCTTGAAATCAGTGTTTCCTTGCTGAGGATCAATATTAACTATTAGTGTGTGTGTTTGTGTGTTTTTATTGTATTAATTTATACTGAGGTTTTAAACAACACTACAAGTTCTTCATCCATCTAAGCACAAAATAATAAATTAATTCATACATGTTTACTATTATTTTAATTCATTTTTCAACTCTCTAAACAGCAAAGCCTCTTTCATAAATGAATAAAAGATAAATTACCGTAGAAAGTTTTCACTTTTGTTTTTAGAAGAATTTTAACACTTTTTTCTTTTTTTTTTACTGTAGGAGGTATGAAGCTGAAGATCATTTTAGAGTGCTTTTAATGGTAATGCTCAAAACAACTTTTTGAGCTGGATCTCAGACCTGAAGCTGTTATAAAGTCAGATTCATCTTCTGAACCTGTATTATCAAGACTTGTATTAAACTGCATCTGGTAAAAGTACAAAGCTTAAAGAGGTATCGATGAGGATGGGAGTGCTTATAAAATTCCTTCGTATTGTGAAGCATGTTCCTATACCATCAAGACACTCATTAATCTAGACTTCATCATTTCTGAGTCTGATCAGTATTCAGATGATCAAACTCCAACTAAGACTGAACTGAGAATCTCATGCTAGGAAAACAAAGCAAAACCCACTCCCTTCTCTCCTCCACAATAATAAAACTCCAAAGAAAAAGAACTACTAAGCTGAGAGGAGGCTCTCAATTCTCTCTCATGTTTTCAAACAGATCAGATCCTATACTCCTTTTTTTTCTCTTTCTTATAAGCTGTCTGTTTCAGATCCTAGACAAAGTCAAACTCCTAAACAATCAAAAACATTGCTAAATCATCTAATGTTGTTTAAAATATGTTGTTAAACTCCCAATTCCATTTAGATTCCTTGTCAGATAGTTGCAGTCCATAAATATCAAATAGAGAATATGATTTTTTCACCCCACACTCACTTAGTCAGTGTGTGTGTGATTTCAGTTTCATTCCATTAATAGATGACCTTTTCTTTGGATGATTTAATCTTATTCGTCTTTTCTCAAATGTTAAGAGAAAAAATGTATCTTTTAGTCTGTTTGTACAGATCACAAAACACCAAGTAACTTTTAAACTTTAATTTTCATTTTCATTTTACTTCTAATCTTAACAATTTTGTGTGATCATAGTGTTGGCCATATTGAGAATCACATCAACACACAGATGAGTGGCTTTTGTTCTCTGTTCTTCCAATGTGTTTGCACTAAATAACCACAGTCTGTCATGTTGCCAGTCCCACAGAGAGTTTGAAGTACCGCATCAACGCATTATCCTGGTCCATGAAAAGGATGGGAGACCAAAATTGCATAATTATATTCATGTTGGAAGGCTTTTCTCAGGGATGAAATACAGATTCTGCACATGGAAAATTTTCTGATCTTGGAAAAGAGCTATTTGCTAACAGAAAGTGACAGTTCACACAGCTTGCCTGTCCCAGTAGGACCTCCCTTTGTTTATTCAAGGCAGCCAAAGAAACTTGCCTGTGAGCAGATGAAGCGAAGAACTTTAAGCTACATATACACACATGATGAAAGGTTGAGCAGCAGGTGTTAGAGCAGAATAACATCAGCTTCATCATTGTGAAAGTCTGCTATGGCTGCTAATTGCACAAAGGTTGTATCACTTTCTAAGGCACTCAAGAAAACTTTCACAAGGTTAGGGGAGAAGAAGAGTGAAAGCCAGATGCTTTAGTGCCCTACTGGAATGAAATGTTGAGTAGGGAGAAATAATTCTGCTATTACTGGGAGAATAACAATTTTGTTGGTAGAAATAATTTATTTTTTAGCCTACCTGACATAGCTGGAAAAAAATAGCCATATTTTTCTTGTTTGGAGTCCCCATATGAGGTCTGTGATTCAAAGTTTTTCTTTCTTATTCAGATACAGCAGCTAATTTAACACCATTTTGCCTCCACCTTCAAACTGTACTTCTTCTATATGTGAGGCCACCATGTATACAAAAGCTATGAATGATTAAGACTAATTACAACATAACAAAGTGACAGGTTAACTATAATGTTTAGGTGTCTGGAAGAGGGCTTGAATGGCTTAAACTAAGACTACTCTTAGTAGGCATGTTTTTGGATCCAGAGATCTCTGGCTCCAGATCTCTGCTTTGCTTCGCAAAGTAAGAGCAAATCTAGAAAAGGCCAAAAAGGAGACCAATTTGTTGCCAAGTTTATAATTCAGCCTGTCAAACATTTCAGCTATTAATACAGTGTTTAAAAGTGAAGCTGCAGCCCCGTGTGATGTGATCTATTGGCTAAATAGGAGCTGTGACATTTTGCAAAAGCCAAAAGAGGTAATTATGATGCTAAGAGCTTTTAGATTGGAAGCTGGAAGGCAATAATAAAACCAAAGAGAGGATGAATCATTACAGCCTCTATTGTTTACCATTCAGGGAAAGACCACAGATTTCGCTTTTATTGGAAAAACTCTAGTTTTAGAACTTTCTTAAAAGCAGGATCAATTCTCCATTAAATGTGATCCATACAAGTATAGAGGCATTTCCTGGATTTCTTTTAATTATACATTTATAAACATAAGAAATTCTGTGGGGAAGAATCCTGTTTTATTCCTCTTCTATTCCGCAACAAACAGAATATAAAGTTATCTGTAGAGATGCACACTAATGTTATTTCTTTGATGTTTTCTCCTGACTCTAGCCCCAGAAAAGAGGAGGAAAACTTTCTTATTGTATTTGAGAATAGTCTTGTATGGTACCGTATTGCGAATGAAGAGTCTACATCATCATTTGATCATTCATCTTCCTAGGAGGCTACCCATCATTAGTTTAGAAAAGAAAAAAAGAAAAGATTATCTTTGGTTAATAAATAGTCATATTACTCTGGCTGGAAGGCAGAGCTTTCATTCTCTCAGTCAATACATCATGGTACTCCTGGGGTTTTGCTTTAATCGGAGAATTTTATTTATGCAAGCAAGATTAACACATCAGCCTTCACAGGAGTGAGAAGAATTCTTGATTCATCCATATTCCCTATTACAGAGTTTCAATTCTAAACTACACAGTCCTGTATGTCATAATGACCTTGGAATACAAAACTCTCTTGCTATTTATATGTTGTTGTTTTTTCTCACAAAGTAGAAGGAAGATATCTAGAAATGGCCAGGATTTTTTTTTCCCCAGACAAGAATACAGTTTTAATTTCTGTGTGTGTGTTATGTCAATTTATTGGACTGCTCTGGCAGATAAGCTTCAAGAAGCATTTCAGATTCTTTTGGTAAACATTTTATTCATTATTTCCCAACCGGTCCTACATTAATGCTTGGTTGTGGTAAAAACAAAACAAACAAAAAACCAAACCCCAAACCCTACAATTTATCCTAAATTTACTGAAAGCCCAAAGTTTTTCTGTTGTGAATTATAATTGCATAATCGTGTATTCACTAACAGACTGAAATGTTCTCTGAACATATCCAAAGATCCCTACTTCATCTCTCCTGTAGCTAAAAAGAAGAGAATGGAAAAGTATGAGTTAAGGGGAAATCAGATTTTATATACCCTAGAGGAAATGTTCCCATGTTCAACTTGGGTAAGTTTTTTTCTGAATCTCTCTTGTGTCTATAACTGACTAAGCAAAGCATGGGAGGTTTCCGTGAATTACAACAGTGCGAAAGCAGTTTCAGTGGTGGGAAAGACAACAGCACAAAATCATCTGAAACCATCACTAGGGCTTCTTAAATTGAGACTGCTTGTGATGAACAGCCACACTCCCAGCAGCAAAGGGCACACTTCAGAGAGGACTCAGCCACCTGTTAGCTAGCAGTACTGTGGAAGGTTTATTCAGCAGTGATGATTATTTTTATCTTTGCTCTGCCTCAACCTTCTCATGTACCATTCTGTATCACACGTGCCTTCCAGTTCATGTGACACAGGCTGGTGCTGGCATTCCTCAATACCTATACATTACCAAACCAAACAACCATGTCCACTCCACTTATGGGTCATAAACTGTAAAACTATGAATTATGTTTCCTTGTGGGAGACAAAACATAGGAGATTCCCCTCCTCTTCCCGTTAAATTTAATAATAATCAAAATCAATATACAACTTAATTTTAAAAATAAATTTGTTAGCTTATCTCTGGCTTTTTGCACTTGTGCTGGATGGAGGCCAGAAGTATGAAAAACCTGTGTTGTATAGAAAGGCTGAGTCCTTAATCAATACAACAGAATATTTCCATAGCCTCATAGTATGATAAAAATCAGGTAATCAATTACTTTGTCATAAGCTCGGCCTATTGTAAGTATGATTAAAATATTCCTGAAAAAATGTTGTGTACTGATCAAGAATTGTAGAAAGTTTTTTGCAAACACAACAACAATAATCAGTGTTAAAATAATAAAACCCTGTCACACAGACCCACAAAGGCAGAAGACATTGGAGCTAAGGGGAATATGTTAATCAAAGAATAATAAAATGAAAGGTGATCTTACTCTGCCTTTAACAAGCCCTTCTGTCTGTGTACTGAAGCATATATTGTTAGTTATAATCTTTCAGTTGGAAGGGGGATTGGCCTTGCAATTATGTTTCTAAGTCACAGTAGACATGGGATTGCAAATATGCTCTTGGAAATGACAATGCTATATTCTGTGAAAATTGCTCCACTGACTCTTTTGTTAAGAGGCTGCTTCTGGTACTTCATTCAAAATCAACAAAACTTATGGATGCAGCTAAAACTGCAGACAGCAAACTAGAGTTGCCACCTGATAGGATAAAATCTCAGGTTACCCAAGAGATTCCTTCAAAAAAACCTTCAAAAAAGTATAAGGAAAAAAAGTTAGTTTGAAGCGTTGGATTTGCTTCTCAGGATGTTTGAATTCAGATCCAGTTAATTGGTGGTATTATGCTGGTCATCAGAACTGTCATGTAATTTTTAAGGAATGGCACTTAAGGCATTAGCATGAAAAACAGGAAAGCTGGGTTGAGAAAGGACTGTGTATCATGGAAGACAAAGATGAGGTGGAAAGAAAGACCAAAAATATGTCAAGAGTGTCTACAATAAAATTCTACTTACGTGTTTCATACCAGATAGAGGGTACAGAAAGCTCTCCAAAGAAGATATTAACCCACCCCAAGCACACAAAACACAGTTTTAAGAGGGTTCCATCACCGAGTCCTGTAGCCTGATGTGTGTAGTTCAGCTCTTGAAATGTAAAGACTTTGTGCTGCTATAGAAATAGGCATAACAAAGGGGACCTGGAGAACTCTTTTTAACAGGCAAGGGTTTATTCCTGTTGTATAGGTCTGGTGTCATTCACCAATGCTCAGCTTCCTTCATATCAAGAGCAAACATCATGTGCATTCTCCCTCAGGCAAAATTGGTGCTGGCCTTCGTGATTTTATTCCTTTCCCAGTGAGAGCTTGACTGAACAATCATGTGCACCTCCTATATAACGATCCCCACAGAAGTTAATGGAGATTTTAAATGTTAAAATTATCATTAGTGTGATTTCATTCCTGTTCCTACATAAAGATGATTACATCAGAAAACCAGTTAATTTTCACCACTCTTACTCCCCATTAAGCAGTGAAGGGGCCTCCAAAAGAAATAAGGTAGTGGGGTTCACCCACTCTCTTCCTAGCCTGCTTTTTGCCCTAGACATCTAATAAACTGTTCTCTTTTGCCTCGTGGCACAGAGTTGTGATAGTGATGGTCCTGACAGCAGAGGAGATCACAGTCCAGGGATGTTCTGCTTTGTATTTCCACACACTATCAGACTTTTGCATAGTCTGAGGGCTGCAGAGCAGTGACTGCAGTACTCTCTGAGAGTACTCTCTGACTCAGAGACTCTCGCAGAGTCAGGTGCTCTCTGAGATCTCAAAAGAGGAGCTAAAGGGCAATCTTCCCAAATCCTCACTAGTGCTCACAGCATTATGTCCTCTTGAAAATCCTGAGGGATGGTAGTCTTCACTTAACAGCCCTTGCTTTTTGCATCCGTCCTTGCTAGCTCCAGAATCAGTGTTTCAGAGTGCATGCTAACGTATGCCATCCGCTCTTTCCAGTTTGTTCCATTTGTGTCAGCATCACAAGGGACAGGCGAGCCACATTCTTAATGAAAATTCAAATTTTCAGGTAATCAATTTTGAAGAAAACACTACACCATATATGCCCTGAAGAAAATTAAATTTAGTATCTACATACTGCACTTAAAATATTTGCCAGACATTAATAATCCATGGGAATATATTCAAATATATGTCAAATAGTATTACCTTGTCTCAGAAATTATGCCTGGATATAGATACCACAAAGTGCTGAAATTTCAGAACCAGCAAAAATACGCTGCTGCCATCGGAGTCATTGCAGTCTGGGCCCAAACTGAAGCACGAGCAGAACTCGCAGGTAAAGCCAAGACATCTGTATTCTGTGGTGTGTTTGTACAGAACTGGAGATGAAACTGCTGTATGTGGTTTTTATTTGGACTTTAAATCTTGCTAAATAGGACACAGTTACACAAATCCAATGTGGACACTCAGTCTCAGAACATATGTCTATTTATAAATAAATTACTCACACTGAAGGACCCCATATATTTTACTTTGATTTTCTTTTGCTTTGTCTAAATAATTAATTATGCTTCTCTTCATTACAATTTTCTCACATGAACCATTTTATTTCTTCTCAAAATGTTTTCATACAAAAGATATATTTCACTGCCTTTCTAATTTAATTCCCCAAGCACTGCATTCTTTTTTAAGTCATTTCTTATGTTTGTTCTTTCACAACCTAAAAGGCTTTGCCTGAGCATGTTTTCCATCATTGTTGCTTTTTGTTTTCTTGCCTCAAAGTATTAGATCCCAGGCAGAGCCAACTAGAAACAGTTTGGACTCAAGTTTGGGTGGGAGTAATGGGTGATGGCAAAGAATAGCAGACAAACAGTAAGGAAAATATTTTATCACGAATTTATATGTTTATATGCATATATAAAATTTATATAACAGTCTTAAAGGCATAAACTTGCTAATAGCTAAAAATCATGCCCATGAATAAATTAATACCTTAAATAGACTGTAAATGAAAAGCATTTCAAGTCTGTTGTTGTATAAACAAACTCCAATGTTAGGACCTGTGGGAAGTTGCTTTACCTGAAATTTTAAACTGATGAATGGAAAAACTCTGACAATAAGAACCCAGCTGCCCTCCTAAGAAGTGTTATGTCAGTTTTTACCAGAGTTTTATCACAGATATACTAGGACTTAGGAGGGTTAAAAAGCACCATCTGTAGCGGAAGATCTTTTATCTCTAGGAGAAATGCCCTTCAAAGCTCCGGAGGCCACCCAGAAAACTAACATCTGGAAAACAAAAGTAGTTCTCTTGTTTAGTTCTGAGCCCATCAGTTTCATCTTTGTCTATACATGACCTCATTCCTGGGTGAAATACTGGAAGTGTGCTGCCTTCCTCCTAGTTTCCTTATCACAAACTTCCTGATCAGATTTAATGATAAAGACAAAAGAAAAAGCAACTTCCACAACTTAACACCGGTTTCTCTCCACCTTTACCAAATGGTTGAGACCTGGAAAGAGGACAAACTATGTAGCTATATGGGACTATACAACTATATAACCACATAAATATATGAGAACAAAGCCACTTTAAAGCAAAAGCATTTCATTACTATCTAGCACTTGAGGATGTTAAAGCTAGTGATTCCTTGAAGGCCGTGAGAAGAGTAAGTGAACGGCTTAGACACCTCCTTTGGGATGCTCAGTCATCCTTTGTGTGCCCTGAGCTTCTCAAAACACTGTTCAGCTGTTGCTTAGTGTCCTCAGCTTCTGTCCTAGGTTTCCCATGCTGCTTCTGACAAATGTTTGCAACTTTGCCTAATGTTGCCCAGCATATGGAGGACAAGGGTGGATATCTAACCCCAGATATACACTAGTGCAATGCTTCATCACAGATATTAAATTTAGGTCGAAGTCCTGGTATGGAGTATGGACATAAACTCAGATTCTGCTTCCTGTCTCTTTGCTGAGAGCTCCGAGTTCCTCTTCAGCCATCATTACATTGATATAACTGTGACTCTTTCAGAGAAGAGGGAAATGGAAAACTGCTAGATATTGGAAGGATGTGAGGTAGGGGCTGAGCTAAAAAGCTGCTCCAGTTTTCATGAAAATCACCAAGATTTAGACTGTCATAAGAAGCTTGCCTCAGACAAGCCAACCCAGCTCCCGGCAAGAGTCTGGGACCCTCCTCCTTATCCATGAATACCATGTCTTAGAGAGAGTTGGCATCTGTATTCAGCAGAGGCAGAAGTGCAAAATCAAGCTGGGCATAGACCACAGCCATATATTATTTTGACTGTGGAGCCTGCTAGTGCCTTGGGTCCCCAAATTGCTTTGGAGGATACTAACTGCTGCCACATAAAACTGGGCTTGGATACACCCAAGGCCTTCCTCATTTTTGGACTTACAAAATTAAACTTTGCTTACTTTCTTATGAAGATTTGAGCAGACCCTTGTAGGAAGTGCTCCCATTCCCAGCTACCATCTGTTGTGACGTAACATTATTTTCTCTCTGTTCCATTGAAAAATATTACATTTCTTGTGCTTAACTACATTTCTCTTCACCAAGGGAAATAAGTATCTGATCAGGAATTTGGCTTTTGCTCTCCAGAAGGCTGAGCAGGGAATTCTGAGCTGTAGTCATTGGTCCTCTGAGTACTTTTGTATCATGCTTTGTACAGCAGCCATGCTTTGATAGATGTTACACTGCTATTCTTGTCTCACTGACACTCCACTAACTTTACAATCGAAAAAGATGATCATCATAGTGTGAGATCAGGTTTTTGTCTTGTGTGTATATGTATTGTAGCTGGCAGACCTCTTCTGTATTGGAGAAATTTAGCGACAAACATCCAGTATCCAAAGAACAGTTCCAAATACTTATCCAAGTACCTCACTCCATGGCTGCTTTCCCTACCTTCACTGTGAACATACATCTTTTTCTTCTCCCAAGTCAAGGGGAGATTTTCATGGCAGCAAGAATAGGATCGAAACCAAATTTAGCTAATTGCTGTGCATGGTGTTCTGGAGTTTTCCTTTGTCTTTTTGAGTTTTTTTCCCCCTGCTTTATTTTTGTCCATTCTTGGATGATCTGCGTGATGCTGTTTTTACAAGAGAGACACTAAGAAACAGTAAATCTCACTTCTCTGTGTTTCACTGAAGGCAGAGATAGATACTAGGAAACTGGGGACTTACGTTTATTGTGTTTCTTATAGTATACTTTAATCCTTTGGTGTTTCTTCTTTTTCTCCTCCTTTATTTTGTAATGTGACAGCTGTAGCTTTGGTGGGAAGGTATTTCAAAGAATGCCTGAAAAATGTCAGAGTCAAAATAATGAGCAAACCTTTCCAAACACTTCTAAGGATCTCTGTTCTCTTGGATAACACTCACTGTCAATTTGTGCTGCATCATTTGTGCTGAATCAGGGTGTGCATTACTGTGCCAAAAGGAGGCAACACGTCTGTCACAGAACCACAGAATCACAGAATCACCGGGGTTGGAAGGGACCTCTGGAGATCATCTAGTCCAACCCCCCTGCCAGAGCAGGGTCACCTAGAGCAGGTTGCACAGGATGGTGTCCAGGTGGGTCATCGCAAATGTCCTGGTTTGAGGAAAAACAGGACCAATTTTGTTCAGTGGCTTTACTTTATAGTTAGGCCTCTTCTAACTGCTGAAATTAACGGCATGTTATGCAGAAACCGTTCACTCTCAGAGTGATAAGACCCGTGTTTACAGTTNCGCAAAGGAGACTGTTGTTTGGATGCTGATATGCCAACTGCCTACACACTCAGCCAATAGAATAATCACGTGTGCTCCGTGATTAAAGGAGGTGATCCTCGAGAAAGTCAATTACCTGCTACTGTTAGAGTAAACAGTTGCAATCTGAAAGCGTAATATTAGAAAAAGTTATTACCCCAATCCGCTCTGGAAAATGGACCATAGTACAGAGTCAGACAAATAGGTCGAAACCTATCCAGATTGATTTAATTACAGTACTTAGTGCCTGGAGTCTCAAATTCAAGGAGAAACCTAGAAAACTGATCATAATTTAGGGTCACAATAAAACTTCACTCTGTTCACAACATCCACCTTATAGCCTCTGTATTGGGGAAATCATTGCCATTTCCAAGAGCAACACACATTCCTTCACAAAACATTCACTGACTTGCAATATTCTTCAAATTCCATATCTTTTAAGTGGTTCTTTCTGCTCAAGGCAGTGGGAAGTTACCTAGACAAGGACTGGATTAAAATTTCTAAATTGCAAACCTCTCATCCTAAGTAGTTCTGAGTAGTGCAATATTTTGAAAGAAATCTGACTGATATTGAGAGCTCCCCTTTAAGTTAATTTACGTCTTCCTGGCTGTTTCTGCCTTTCCAGCAGAATAATGCATCTTGATCACATCCTTTGCGATCTCATTTACCTTAGTGTTACAGAATCATATCCCTAAAGAACTTCAACTAGTGAAACACCAAAGCCAAAAATCTGCTTTACTCATGATTGCCACAGGTGTTTATCTGAATCCCTACCCATGGGACCTGCAAAATAAAAGGTGAGATGTTACTTAACACCAGACAACAACAAAAATACACAGTTCTTCAAAACCAGACTGTTTTGTACCATTAAGAAATGGCAAAGTTTTCTCCAAATGGTTCTAGGTGAGCCTTGCTGTAGACATGGTGTTATCACATCCACTGCATGCATCATTAAGTACAGAATTATATGGATATGCTATCAACAAAAAGATGGCTTTGCTAGCTTGCTACTATTAGTCTGAAATCAAAGCCTCATGTCCTGAAAACATCAAAAGGCTCTTTTGATGTTGTTGAGGGCCTAAGCAGCTGTTTGCTCTAAAGGATCTCTTTAGGGTGCCAGAGGTCCTGGGGACCATGAACATGCAGGTCCATTTGCACAAGACAGGTCTGGCATTTCGTACTGATGCTGTATCGTGTCCTCATGCAGAGCAGATTCACTGGGAAAGTGATCTTACGGACGGGCAGCACATGGTCTGTCTGCACTGAAGTGCTGAGGCATGTCAATCCAGTGCCAGACAGAGACTGCACTGGCTGTAGCATGGGAAGTCAGGGCTTGGTCCGAGCAGTAAGTGTTGTCTAGAAAACTTGGGAAGAGCAACAGGAGGCAGTTGGAACTTCAGCTTATGGTGGGACAGACTCAGAACAAACAATTTACGCCAGTTTGGAAAGCTCACCTAAACTGAGCTTATGAGAATCACAGCAGCTAACAAATGCATCCTGGCTAGGATCAGGCAACAATGTAGGTTGGAAGGGATATCTGGAGGTTGTCTGGTCCAGCTCCCCACTCAAAGCTTTCAGCTGTCACCCAGGTTTCAAAGTGAGATCCAACTGCAGAGAGCTTTCCAGGCTAGTGATGCACGGAAATGGAAGGGTGAGAGCATGCAGAGAGAGAATCCTCATTCAACTCAGTTGCCTAAACATAAAATGTATAGTAGCATATGAGAGACCTAGGGTATTGTAACCTACCAATCAGGGATGTCTGTGACTCAGGAGCCAGTTTTATGCCTGACATTGGTTTGACTTTACAGGGTGAAAAAAATCTGCTCTTGGATTGTAAAGAAGAACGCTAAAGACATAGAAGGTAAGTAAAATAAAACCAGCGAGGTGAAATTGTTGGCCTAAGTAGTCATAGTCACTAGCTGAAGGTCTCCAGAGAAAAACACCCACACAAAGAGGTATGAAAACCTGAGAGGAAAAAAAAAAAAAAAACCAACAGAGAGGGCTGGAAGAAGGCAATTCAGCAACGTGGATGATCAGTTCAAATGCCATGGAGAATGCCACTTCCCCACCCGACTGCTGAGTGCCTGAAACCTGACCAGCAGAAATTCATCAGGAGTCTGTCTTACAGGTGCTAAGAGTATCAATGCTAAGCCTATGAGTATAGTCCAGCTGTTTGCTGTGTGTGTTACCCAATAAATAAGATCATTGTTATGCACTTTGCAAGTGTCTGCACACAGTAAAATGCCCAGTAGAGAAAGGGTTATACACGTGACTCCAGAAAAGTCTCCTTGGGCTTCAGTATTTGCTACCTCCATGAGAATGTTTTAAACACTTAGGAAGTCTCAAAAGGCATGAGATGCCCATGAATAGGAAACTAAATCAAGGCATGGGTTTCTGTTGCTAACACAGAGATTAATAGTGTTTTGTAGCACTGTGGATATGAAAGAAAAGAAAGCTTTTACCATGAAGCAGTATGACGTTCCTCTCAAAGTCTTTAACTAGAGTCTGGCGTCTTTACCAGACAAAAATATATTTTTTTACTTGAGATTAATTTGATAAGTGGTTTTCAATGAAATAATTAGCAGGCTGTGCAGGGTTTGGGATATATGTGCCTGGATGGGTGCAGACGGATGGTATCTCATTTTGCGGGTATTTAAACTGACCAGAGATGTGCCAGGTTTGACCCGGGAGCCATAAGGCTACAGTGCCATGTCTCAACGGCAATCCATAAACCTTCTAGACTGTGAGGAGGAACCCACTTCCGTTTACATCCCTCTCTGTAGACATATCCTACATACAATATGTAGACATACTGTATGCTGTAAAATATGGACAACAAAAGATGGTGGGGTTTTCTTCTCTTTACCTTCTCAGAGCCTGAATAATACCCCTTAAACAAAGCAAAAGTGAGCCAAGGAAGGACACCTGCAAATTCTCTGCCTATCTGTCTCAGCAGATGCTAACGTTGGGTTTGTTTGTTGTGAGTTTCACACACACCTATACAGAACTGCTGTAACACAGTAATAACTATTTATTTAGAGGCATAGGGATCCCCCACAGAGAAATCTGCTGAGTGTCACAATCAGATGAACAGTCCCATGCAAGACACTAGCTATATGCTCATTAGGATGGACTTCTCTCTTCAAGGACATCTACAAATATAGTACAAAAGGAAAAATTCACTATACTCTGTGCCCCTGAAAGACATTAAATAAATAAGTGCACCAAAGATTTTGTGTGAAAGTCATTTTAGCTTTTCCCACCCTACTGCATGTGAATACGAAGCAGAACGGGGGTGCGAGAAAAACAAGCGACCAAAATTTAAGAATTTGTTGTATTAATCTTCTATTTTCTTTTACATTCATTAATAAAATATTTTTGAAAGATTTCTTTTTCTAAAATTCCATTAAAAACACTGATTTTCTCTGACAACAATAACACTTGAAAATCCATAGTACAAAATAATAATAAAAAAGTATCAACCCTTGTCAGCAGAACAAACCCCAAAGGCCAGATGATGAACAGGTTATGAAAACATTTTGCACACACACTCATGCCTTTATGTAATATGAGTTACAGAATGGAATCTGAAGTGATTTGCTTGGTATCCTTTTCTTATAACTACTGTCTGTCACTGATAAGAGACAGAAATATCAGATGTTTGTGACAGTATAATTTCACCTACAGACATCATATTTTGAATTACTCGAAAAAAAGACTTCTGAAGTATTTTTCTCTCTTATGTTATTGTTGCAATTCACTTGCTATGAAATGAATTGTCTTATTGATAAAGGTACAAATCTAAGTATGAACATGAAGAAGGTTCTCCTTTGGGTGTCACTGGATGCAGTCTGTTGTTATTAAGCCTTTTAATAATTAAATACAAGGAACTATATTAAAATAATATTTAGGTCCTTGACTTAAACTTAGAAAAAACAAGAAATGCAGCAATAGACATCTGCACAGTCCTAATATTATTTCTTATTGACCAAATCTCAGAAGAACAAATGACTGATTACCCTTATATATGCATTATAGGATTAGCAGGATGGATTACAGAAGGGGTCTCCATGAACATTGAATTTCTTTCTCTTTTCCTGCATGTTGTCTTGTTTTGTTCTGTTCTTTTTTTTTTTTTTCATTTTGATTATCTGATCTGAAGAATCAGATCTGGGAACAGTCATGCATCTGCTTACACCTGAATGTGCATGGCTGGTATTTATAGACGATCACACATTAGTACTCAGACTACACTGATAGCAGTACTATTTCGTAAAACGTTCCTATCTTTTGTATGAAGATTTACCTTCTGATTCCCAAAGTGAATTCAGAAAACTGCTGCTTGTCTGAAGAGCTCTAATGTGATGTCTGCATGTATCTGTGGGACAATATTGACCCAGACTTTTAGAAGAGCTCTCGGAGAAAACTTTGAGGATGATGGTGCAAAGTAATCACACAAATGATGGAGAGTAGTCTGACTGCACCAGCTCCCTTGGCTGCAGAAGACCACTCAGCAGGGATAAACACAGACCTCTGACTCCTGCTCAACTCTTTTGGCCAGTATCTTCAGAAAGGGACACCTGCAAAGGGCAGTTTTAGTGATCTCTGAATGGTGTTAATGGTAGAAATAAAATATTTTGTGTTAGGTCAGGGTGCGGATGTGTAGAAATGAGAAACGCTCTCCTGGTATCTGGAAAACAGATCTGTCCTTTGGCCTAGAATACAGTAACTTGTTACCACCTGGTATTTCTTCTGATGAAGAAAAAATAAGTTACCGTTTGGACTTTGACATGTTATGAGGGCTTCCAGGAGTCGTATCTTATCAGGAGAGCTGACATGTTATGACACACTGGCAGAAATGTCCAACAAAACATAGTTTTTGCAGAATTTGGATTCTGATCACATAAGTAGAACTTTATATTTTTTACTTCTTCTTGAGCTGTCCCTGCAGAGCTGATAAATGTACAAGTCTGTCTGAACACCTCATCTGGAGAGTAATCCAGACACACACAGAGCTATGTGGGACGGATGTCTAATCCAAGTTGCTGACTGGAGCTGCAATAAAATGCTCACAACTTTCTGCAATTGTGTACTGCTTCAAAATAGCTTGGGCTAGCTTTTAGATATTTACTAGGTATTCCTCAGACATATAAGCCTGCAGATCTCTCCAAATAACTTAAAGTCTTTTTAATGTGAACTTATTTTTCAAAGTCAGTGCTCCTCTGCTTTGTACAAACAATATTCTTTTTTTCGGTTTTAAGAGCAGCTTGGTTTATTGCAACATCTTTCAGTACTGTCAATGCGTATTCAGCTGCGTGCTATTTTGCTATCAGTAAGGTGAGGGTTATTCAAAAGAGAAATCAAAATGATACCTCATTGACAGCAAATACCAGGATACTGTTTGCTGATCATGGTATTTTTTTGCTGGTAATATCTGAGGTTAGGTTTACAGTCATTTCAAAATATTTGAAACCTTAGACGAAATACAAGCACCTGTCAAAGCACGATGTTTTCGCTAATCAGAAAACCTGCAGTATTTCCCAGATAAATTCAGGATAGTAAGAAAATATATTCTTAAGACTGTTCCATAACTATTCTGTGCAACTCAGCACCATATAGCACAGCTGGTAAATGAGTTTAAGATATTTCAGTGCATAATAGAAGAAACCTGAAGTGGAGCCAACAAGAATGAAAGTTTCCAAATCATTATTAAATGCATGAAATGTTATCTTAAGCAATAATTTTTAAGAATTATAGCCTTGTCAGAACTTTTCAATGGAAATGACTAGAGAAAAAAGCTATAAAGTTGGTTTTGATCCTGTTTTCTCGCCTTATTAAAATAACTCTCCAGTAAGACTAGTGGGTGACCCACTCAGCAGATGGGCGAACTACAGGGGTCAGAATTTCAGCTCAGTTTGTATATGCACACAAGACTTGGGATGTAGGCACTGAACTTCATCCAAATATTTTTAAAAATGAGCCTGAAAAAACAGTTTCGAAAATCTGACAATGCAAGTTTTCTCCTGAGATTTCAGGGCCTTTCTGTTTCTATTAAAGTAAGAGCTTCTCCCAAAATATTTTGGCACTTTTAATACTAGCAGAAAGAGGACTAGGAAGTGTGGGGATATGTAAAGTAGAAAGTAAGTGGGAAACAAAAGTGGTCTAAATACTTTTGAACTGTAATAAGTCTTGGAGTCTGTTCAAGTTTGGAGTGAACTTTTGAATCATTCATCTCTTTAACTGGCTGGTGAGTCCATATCTATATTAATGGGAACTGCATACAGTGTGTTCCTGGTGTGATCTCAGAAGGATCACATAGAAATAACATCATTTCCCAGCTGGCTATTGCAATAGCTATGCTTATGCAGCTTGAGATTGATCTTGTTTTCACCACAATGTACTGCCAGGACAGATGCAAACTCTTGTTCAACGTCAGGTCTTTCAGAGTAGTGTACCTTTCAAAGAACTTTCTTATAATTTAGCAATTCTGATGCACAATATTTTTCCTACAGGAATTATCTTACACAGTTTTTGAGTGAGACTTCACCTTATTTCTAACCTACTTACATCCCCATCAAAAAGTTGGAGGGGTTCAGAAAAAAGCTCACAAATATCAAAGCAATAGAGGCATTAACTTTTTGGGATGGAATTGGAAGAATAATTCTTTCCTGCTAATATAGACTCTGACTAGAAGCTGCTGTCGTTAACAGCTGGGTTTTGTAAAGGTGTAGCTCTGTATACAGTCTCCACATAATGGCATACTTTTGAGAAAGGAGAAACTTGAGGTGAACATCAGGAAGAATTTCCTGATCACTGAATTAGAAGTCTGGCCTAGTAGAATCCCACTATCTTTATTTGATCTTCTGTATATACAGTCTACATAATATGTACATCCACATATACATCTCCTGGGCATCTCTAAATTACTAATGTTCTTGGGATATAGATCTGCTCCAGCATGTGACTTCAAAACTCTCTCTGATTTTGCCTTCCATTATAGAGGGAAGACTCCCTACAATCCCAATGACAATCCTGGGATAATGACTTGATTTTCAGGCTGGTGAAATGTTGGCAAACTGTAGCTGAAGTTAAATACTGGCAATCTTGCTGTTTGGTGCAAGGGTTGTTTGCCAAGTCAGAGACCTTCCTTATATCTAACAGAGAAAAGGGATGCTGTGTTTAGGGGGATAGGCAGGGAGCGGAGGTGGGCGAAGGGGATAAACAGGGCCAAGCGTGTGTACCTGTCTCCCAGCTCAGGTGCCAATTAGAGCTGCCTGGAGAAGGGAGACCTGCATGGTTCACTTCAGGTATTAGGAAGAACATAGACCAAAGAGGTAGCTTCAGGGGATTTCAGCAGAGCATTCTCCTGCCCTTTCTCAGCAGAGCTCTATGGGTTAGCTTAACTCTCCCTTTATCAGTAATTTGTCTCCACATGTATTTTGGCAAGGGGCAAAACCATTGCTCTCTGTGAAAAAACCAAGTTGTTTTGGGGAAACAGTTGGCTGAAGCAATATAGCTTGAGTAGGATTTAGGAGAAACAAGAAAGGGAGTTAGAAGTCCCCTCAAATCTATGTTGTGGGAAGGACAGAAAAGAGGCCAGAAAATGAGGAAGACTAAATCCAAGCTCATATTTCCCAATATGTACAACAATTTGGCTCCCCCCTCTGCATGGAGAGCATACGAAACTACACACAAGTACTAACAAAACAGCATAGTCAGGTTTAACTTAGCATTTACCATGCACTAAGCAAAAACCATGGCTTTTAAAATAAGAACATTAAAAATAAAAAATAAAAAAGATATCATGCTTACAGCTTTTTGAAAGAAGATGGACTACTTATTTATTAAACCTGAAAACATACAATGGGCGATATAAAATGCATACCAAATTAAATCAAGCAGGTACATTCATCACTGACAATAGAATAAATGGACCCAAGCACCAAACATTTATTTTAATGACCTAAGGCAGCAAGAGGATAATGATATAAGATAAAGAACACTGTGAAAAGTTTTTGTATTTTTTTCTGTAGCCCGTAGCACAAGGGCAAACAGGAGCTGGAGTACAGTAGCACTTAACTTGACACTTTTTTGACTGTGATGGAGAACTAGTGTAGAAGGGTGGCTATCCTCGTAACAGGTTAATTGCAAAGCCATTTATTTTAGGTGGCCAGTCTGGTTTTATTGTGTCAGTATTGGTAAGACAACATGTTGTTTTGATTTTAACTTTTTAGTGCCCTCCATTATATGACACAGTTAGCATAAAAAAAAATCTAAGATATTGAATTGACAAGTCATTCTAAATTGTGAAGTATTTCATACAAAAACTGTTAGGACAGGACACTGTGATGTATTTTTTTTAAGTCTTCCTCTAAAACAGAAGTTTAGCAAAATCAACATACAGCATATTTTGGTGCAGCTCTGTTTTCTGATGTGAAGTTTTCTACTGAAAATTTTCCAAGCAGCTCTAAATAAGGATCAACCTGTGTGAGAGCTGATCCTCTAGAACTACATTTTCTTTAAAAGCACTGCCTCTTAAAATATTATCTTTAAATGCCCTAGTAAGTTTAATATAAGAGACCAGTTCCAGAGAAGAGTGTTCTACTCCTTGCGTTCTTTCTGCTGGTCTGCTCCCAGTTCTCCTTCCCTCTGTTCACAGGGGACTAAAACGCTTATCTAGACTGACTATGGGCAAACTGAAGAAGAAGAAAACAGTAGAAAAGCCACCAGACAAATAACTGATCAGCAACTAGAGAGCCTGAAGAGGCCTACTCCTTGATATAAGTTCTGAATTTGGGAGTTTAATTATTTTTCTGAATATTAGTTTAGGAGGTGAGGGCATTAATCATGGGTTGTGGTCCTGAGCTATTCTGGTGATAGCTCACCTGTCTATGATAGCTACTTAGCTGCCTAAGTCATAAGTTTAGAGGGGCTAACCCTGCAGGCCTTCTCTGGAAAGAAAACTGGTGCAGGGTTTACAGAAATGGACTTAGACTCAAATAACAGCGCAAATAATAGAGCAAGAGCTCTACATTGTCTTTCTTCAGCTCTTTGTCTTCACAGAATGTTGTCTTTCCAGACATAAAATGTCTGGACCGGGACAACTGCAAAAGTGTGAGAAGGAGTATTATTAAATACATACCGTTTATATTAATTATTAGATACAGTTACACATTATCTTAAGAAATTAATGTCATATTCTGTCATCACTGAAACTCAGCGTCTTCCCGCTAATTACCATGCCTGAAAGCAGAGTCAGTGATTTGACTGCTTCCCTTTCCCCAGAGAAATTATTCCCGGTTTCCTGTTCTTCCTCTGTGATCTCCAGAAAGGCTCATGAACTCGTAGGTTTGTGAGCTGAGTATGCTGCTCCCATGTGGAGATCAAGAAATGTACATTTTTCTACCAGAGGCAATATCCTTGGTGCCTTCTCCCCTAGCTGATCACGCACCCTTCCACCTACAGCTATTCCCATTGCCCTTGTGAATGGTAAGCAGATGGGATGCCCAGAGGACCTGGCTTGGCTCAGCACTGGTGTGGTGACTCCTGGTAGAAGGTTAGATGGACTCTGTGGGCAACTGAGCTCAGCCTGAGTGCAACCTGCTCGTAAAAGCTGTACAGGTAGCTCAGATGCCTTGGCAGAGACCTGGGGGATTCAGAGCTCCTTTGGAAGTGGTTTGGATTTT
>VYXH01005075.1:289825-354424 GCA_013397275.1 Burhinus bistriatus | reverse complement strand
GCAAATAATGGCAAAGGAGAGTTTTTTAAATTTAAAAAAAAAAAAAAAAAAGTAAAATAAAGCATTACCAAGTACTCTCTCAGTTAACATGGTGTGATAAATAACAAAGATAGGGTTTGCAATGCAAAGCTCTAGTACTTCTGTAGCTGTCTTCACTGAGCTGCTCATGTTCACTGTTATCACATGCATGAGGAATCTCACCTGGAAATTAAGTCAACCTCCTCAATCACAAACTATTGATCAGAGCCACAGCAGAGTAAATGTCCAAGAGGGAATTGCTTTAACATCAGCAAATGCCTTAGGGGTATTTTTGGTCTGTCTTCCTTTCTCAAGACATTTTGTGTGTGGAAAAGGGCAATGCTGCAGTACTGATTCTCAATGTGGCTGC
Organism: Burhinus bistriatus; assembly: GCA_013397275.1. Lineage (NCBI taxonomy): Eukaryota > Metazoa > Chordata > Aves > Charadriiformes > Burhinidae > Burhinus > Burhinus bistriatus. Next base: position 354,036 of record VYXH01005075.1, on the reverse strand, counting down.
TGGGTGAAGAACCAAGTAGGTTTGTCGCAAGACTGCCTACGATCAGACAGAACATGGACCTGGCCCTGAGAATCAGGCAGTGAAATTGATGTAGATGGAACCTTCTGACTGTTATTTCCTCAGCAAATGCTATGTGGTTGACTGGCATTTGATTCCTCAGCTTCTTGGAGAATCTCAAAATCCCATGATGTTTGGTCAAGCTGCTAAAATCCATAGCAACATCTGAACTGAAAAATAAAGGGAAAAAATTCCCACGTTTCTAGAGTGGAACAAGTATTTCAGTGGTCTCAAGATTCCAACCTTTTTTAATACAAAATGGCAGGAGAAAGGGAAGGTCACAGGAAAATGCTGAATCTGCATTTTTAACCAGTGAAAATGTTTCCAGGGAGAAAGCTGTGTTCACATCTTTCTGCAAGCTCCCCTGATCTGTGGAGTTCAGCTCTGAAGACTGCACATCCTTTGTCTTAGAATCATAGAATCATAGAATCACCTAGGTTGGAAGAGACCGTTAAGATCATCAAGTCCAACCACTGCCATGTCCACCACTAAACCACGTCCCCAAGCACTACATTTACCCGTCTTTTAAATACTTCCAGGGATGGTGATTCCACCACTTCCCTGGGCAGCCTGTTCCAACGCCTGATAACCCTTTCACTGAAAAAGTTTTTCCTAATATCCAATCTAATCCTCCCCTGGCGCAACTTGAGACCATTTCCTCTCATCCTATGGCTTGTTACCTGGGAGAGGAGATCAACTCCCACCTCACTACAACCTCCTTTCAGGCAGTTGTGGAGAGCGATAAGGTCTCTCCTCAGCCTTCTCTTCTCCAGGCTAAACAACCCCAGTTCCCTCAGCCACTCCTCGTAAGACTTGTGCTCTAGGCCCTTCACCAGCTTCGTTGCCCTTCTCTGGACACGCTCCAGCACCTCAGTGTCCTTCTTGTAGTGAGGGGCCCAAAAGTGAACACAGTACTTGAGGTGGGGCCTCACCAGTGCCGAGTACAGGGGGACAATCACTTCCCTAATCCTGCTGGCTACACTATTCCTCCTACAGGCCAGGATGCTGTTGGCCTTCTCGGCCACCTGGGCACACTGCCGGCTCATATTCAGCCAGCTGTTGACCAACGGGCAGCTTCCCAGCCACTCTTCCCCAAGCCTGTAGTGCTGCATGGGGTTGTTGTGACCCAAGTGCAGGACCCAGCACTTGGCCTTGTTGAACCTCATACCATTACTATGTGTGCTATGTAGTTGGTAATCAAATGCATTACTGATACCCAGCAAATGTTCTGCACTGACTTAATGCTTAGTGAACAAAAGAATACAAAGCCTATATCCTTCCTTGCAAGAATCATTACGTTTCTTTATGGAACCAGGTGAAAGAAATACTATAGGTCTCCAGTCAAAACACAGCCTAAAGCCACTGATCTATAAAAAGGCATTTATGAAGGTGTTCAAGGTTTTAAACTGATTAGGAAGAGGACTGTCTGAAGAAAGGAATGAAAAAGTACTGTCTCTTACACAAAGAAGCCCCAAAATCCCAACAGTGAAAAAGAGACATAGGCGACTGCAAAAATTGCAAGACTGTGTTTGCGAGAAGACAAGACAAAGACCTTAGAGTATAAGTGCCAACAGAAAGAGTGTAGGAACTGTGAAGAAATACGTTATCCTCTGTTGCAATTTCCTCTTGGGTTCTAGGGAACATAATTTGTGTGTTCTTAGTAAATAAAGAAAGATTATGCCCCAAAGAAATAACTATCAATTTTTCCTCCTAGGGGAAATAGCCCATAGAACCCTAAATTCTGGCTAACCACATGGGTTAGACAAAACAAACAGAAAAACCTCTGAAGAGCTCAAATAAAAATGAATGAATTATTACAGTTCTTATGTACATATAACATAGTAATAATATAGATCTGTACATGTGGCTGCCTTTGCTAAAAGACAAGCTGTCAATGAGTTGAAGTGTAAGAGAGTGAATAGGATTTAGAAAATTGCCTGCTTTATGCATCCCCTCTACCAAAAAGTAGGTAACCAGAGTACTAGAGGACAAAATCCACTTGCTATGGAAGATAATGTTTTAAAGCAGGAACATTGTGTGGTCCTAAAGGCACTGACAGACAAATCACTGGAAAACACATTTGAAAAACCACCAAAAACTGAAAGAACAAACCCACTATCCCACCAGAAAGCTAAATAGCAATTGTTAGTCAGGCAAAATATGGCACACTGTTTGAAAACAGGCCATTTTCGTTATCATAAGACAAAAAGAAATTGAAACCATGACAATATTATTTCTGATAGCCCTAAAAGTAAAAGAAGCATAACCAATTGAACCTTTGTTATCCAGGGAAAATGCACATCTGGGCTATCAAACTGTAGAACGTGTTTCAGTGACACTATCATCAAAATTAACCTCTGTATGATCAGTTGAGTCTGACTAATTTTTCCCCTTATGTCTGTATTTTAACTCCTTGCAGTATAGGCATGAAATGAGACGATGCACAATAATTAACCACCACAATTTGTGTGCCTCTCTCTAATAAGACAGGAAAGCAGCTTTGAATACCAATCCAGTACTTCTGTGAAAAGTTTTCCAGAACATAGGTATCATTTAACAAAGTTTCAGTCCAGAGCTGGTTATGAATGTACATGCCATTGGTCTTCTCCAGCACATATTGCTTTCAAACTTATTTGCAGGAAAGCTTTATAGTCAATAAAGCAATGTTCTTCTCATTACTGTGAGGTTTGTAGGGCGCCTGTCCTTGGGAAGATCTCTAACGGGATAAAACTGCAAAAAAGGGCCATCTGCCTTCAACGGTCCTTCTGATGATAGTGCTGGTAAAGTATGCTGTTACCATTAGCGGCCAGCTGGCCTCTTACATCATTATACATTACAAATGTTTTACAGCAAGACAATATAACATCAAATGACGTTTTTGAAAAACCATAGCATGCTTTGAATTGTAAAAGCATCCTTACAGAGTGGGATTGGCTGTGATCCTCAAGGCAGCCTATCCAGGTTCATATTTGTTTATGCAAGTCTTTTAATTCTTACTTTGGATATATTTCCTCATTCCAAAAATGTGATGGTGCCTTCAATGCATGGAAAAAAAAATTCTAATGGAAGAAAAATGCCTAACAGAAGTTATATTTTGCATTAGAATATAAGAATTACTGCTCACAGAATTTGGCTCTTTGGGTCTTATTTTTGCTTAATGAAATGTGACTCTTTGCTTATGTGTCCTGATATGATAAACCTGTATAAAGCAAAGGAGAAGTAATCCTCACAACATTAGAGGCTGACAGAGACTGTCTTACACTATGTACTAAAAAAATCACATCTACCTTAAATAAAAAGGAAATATACTGTCATTTTCAGCTTTCGCTTTGCAACACTAGACAGCTAATTTGTAATCACTGCAAAGAAAACCCTATCAGATAAGCAGTGGAAAACTGGCCTTTCAGAAATTCCGTATAGAATTTTTGTTACAGAAGGAATACAAGGAATATGCTCATTTGTCATCACCCCCCCAAAAAAAACCCCTTTGTTGTTTTTCAATGAAGAAATTTTCAAGAAAAAAAATACCTTTGAAATGCAGCTGATCTGCAACCATACCAATAAAATCTGACAAAACGAAAACTCCATAAAACAAGAGAGAGAATTCCACTCAAAAAGTGTAAGCAAAAAGTGGTTTTAAATTGTTTTGGAAGAAATGAAATATTAATCTTGAGATACCATAATTTCTTTCAAATTATAGTATTGCTGCCCCAGGGAGAAAAGATGACAGTGGTTAAGGAGCCAAAGAATATATTTAAACTCATTTAATTTACTTTGTAACTTACTGAATTTATTTTGTACTTGTCAACAAAACAGAAGAAATTTGGTGATTTGTGAAAAAAATCCTGACTGGGAAACAGAGATTTTCTTAATATTCAGGAAAAGAAATCCCACTTTGTACTAAAGAAATGTTAGAATTCTGCTGAGATAAGAAATGGATGCACAATTTTAGAAAAGCTCTGTTTATGTTCTGAATAGGTGGCTCATCACAAGTTTGTGATCGATATTATTTTTAATAGAATACATTCATTCGTGGCTGCGCAAGCAATCGAGCCATCCTTGAGTATCCCACAAGTTCATGAGTCATTATGTTGCCAATTTCTTTGAATATCAGAGGCTGCTCTCCCTTTTTAAATGACACTGAAGTGCCTTGAGGAACAGTGTCTCTATGTAAGACATTCATGAGCAAACGTATGCAGCCACTTTACTCCATTGTGATGAATTTTAGAGGTCATTGTTATTTATTTCTTTTCAGAAGAGCCTATAATGTGGTAGGTACCATTCAAATATTAAAAATGACATATTCACAACTTATTTGTTTTTCCATTATGAACATCTCTACAGTTCTATGTCTGGAAATAATGGCAGATGTAATGAAGCCAGCTTTTCTTTGAAAAATATTCTGGTTGGGCAGAGATTTCATTTTTTTTGCTTTGTTGTTTAAATAGTGCTTTCACTGCTACAGAGAAAAATAGAGGTTGAAATGGAAGGAGAGATATCTCTGACAAGAATAAAATTACCAAGAAATACTAATATCCCAGATTTTCCCTGAAAAGTCGACAAAATCCTTGTTTACAGGGGCACAAAAAATATAGTCTGTTAAGAGTCGAACAACCGATTAGTACCAAAAAGTTCTGGAAATGCTGTGAAATGATGGTGAGATGTTTTCCATTTTTTTGATACAGTATAGCTGATGGGAAATTCAGGACTTTCACCGTGCTCGCAGGAAGCAAAACCACCCCTGGAGTCGTATTCAGTATGGCATGCTGGACAAAAGCAGACCACAAGCCTGGGCTCTGCCACATGCTTGTTGCAGCACCTGTGTAACTTCCTTTTTTAAGAGTAAATTTTTGAGTCCTCCAGGCATACATTCAACCCTACATTCAAAGCAAATACACTTTTGTTTTGTGGTGAACATGGCAGGTCCATTAAAAGCCATGGAACTGTGGCAGTCCTGAGGAAGTGCCCCAGTTTTTCTTGTTTGTGGTCCTAGTTAATGGTAATAGGAGCACAAACTGCTCCCTGTGCTCCTGTTGCACTGTGATAGGAGGGGGTTTGAGCAATAATAGTCCCTTGTATGCCTTTGTCCTCAAAAAACCAGTTTATTTTCATTGGAGTACATGTGACTAGTGATTCAATTTTATAATATATACACCACGAGAAACTCTCCTCCTTTGATATGTTTTACTCCTACTCCTCATAATTTGATTTTTTTTTCTTTTCTAGTTTATTTGTTATTACTGAACTGAATCAGCTCACATATAGGAATTAGACAACGTCCAGTGCTGTATGTGAGGAAGTAGTGGCAATGAATTGGGGTGAGGGTTGGGATCGCTTATTTCTCTTATTCATATTCATCGTTCTATTTATTCTGTAGGTTTCTAGACTTTTAATCAAAGAGGAGCTTGGCCTTCCTTCTGTGTGATACAAACCACAGATTGACCCAGAAATTTCTGAATCAAGTATTAGCTTCTTATTGATTTGGTGCACGTGCAACTGAAAGATATGCTAAAGATATCTAGTATTGATTAAAATACATCAAGAGTTAAAATGAAATTATTCTGGCATTAAGTGTATGTTCCCTATTCCTGGTGTAAACTTACCATCAGCTTTCAACATTAGACTTTAGGTTTTTTGCTTTGTTAGATTGTATTACTCTATATTTTTCACATAAATGCACAATCCCCAGTAATGCAGATTTCTCTATGAAACAGACCTGTTAATGCGAGTTACCCAGCTATCTGTGGAAAGAAAGCTGTCTTCACATTATTTTACAAGGGACATTTTGATACTTTCTGCAGACCTTTAACAAAGATATTCATTACATTCAAACCAGTTACAGACACAAACACAACCTATTAGAAAGCTCCCTTACTGGTAATTACTTTTTGTGAGATCTCCAGTCAGTATAATTTGTCTAAATGTGATATTTTCATGTTAATACTCGATGGAAGGCTCTCTTGTACTAATGAAAATTTCTTACTAGAGTCTGTTATTTCAAAGCATTTGTCTAGTAATGAAACTCATAATCTCATAAACATATATTTAAAGCTAATTATAATAGAAACATAAAGAATCCTAATATTTGTCCAGCTTGATTCTGTAAGGTATTCATCAAATTTATGAGCGTGCTCATGAAAAACGCTGAATGCTTTTGATTTCTGGGGATACACATATCCATCTCAGACCAGAAGCATTTGGAAAGGTTGTTTGTTTGCTTATGCTGGCATGAGAGTTTGCTTGCAAGCTTTTGTGCTGCAAACCAGCTCTAAGCATAAATAGCTCATGTGCCTGCCACGCCAAATGGCAAATGTTTGCGGGTTTTTGAATCTGCTGAAAATCTTGCAAATAAACCAGCAACTCCTAAATGGCTCAGAAAACATTTCTGCAGTGTGGAATGTCTCTGCAACATACAGTACTGAAGAAATGGAGGAGAAAAAGTTTGGAAAACTACATCTCTTGAAAGTAAGAGTGACTTCAGCACTGCTTTTTGCTGAACTTTGGTTTTAGTTACATTATCAATGACAATGTTGTGCTTCAAAATGTGTGTGTTCCCTTTATACTTGTACCCCTTTATGGCATATAAGAGAAGAGACTGACATAACCTGACACGATGACTTTCGGCCCCTTATGGAAACTGACATCTTTTAATTCAGAAACACAAAAACATTGCATGGTGCTGACAAAAATGAAGTAAAAAAGAAAAAACAGATTCACATCCTTACCCACGCCAAATAATCTATGTTCACCAGCCAAAATTTTTTAGATGAGTTTGCAACAAGTCATATACCCGTCAAAATCCTGTTGTGAAGCATTTATAGTTAATAAGAACATGTTGATACAATATTAAATGTAACTAGACAGATAAGTAGAATATGAAAAGCTACACCCTCCAGATTCAAGAAGTTGTTCTTTCCAGTGGACATGGGTCATCTGTTGAAAGTACAGAACAGAAACCCTGAGAAAGTCTCTGAGAAGAGCATGATCTCTTCTGCCACTGGGAAACAGCCATACTTGCAAATCCCCCAGTTTTTCAGAACATTATTAGCTGATTTAGTTGAGAGTAGAAAACTGTGTGAAGCAGAAGAAGAGGTACAATACAGAAGACATTGAGAAGCATCTGTGGAGCAAGGAGAGGAGAAAGAATATCCCATGAAGAGCAATGGCAAATATAGCTAGAGCCTTAAGGCCTAGGAGGAGGATAGAAATGAAAAGATCCTTTTATTTTTACACGACATGCTTTTCCAAAGACAGAAAAGCATCTAGGACACACTGGATGATTTCATGCATGGTCTGCAAAGCTCTGGGTTATAATCCTCTGCTTTTTCCTCCTACTTTTCACCATAAATAAATAAGTAAATAGATAAATACATCTTTGCGGGATGCAAAGGAGGGTAATCCCTCAGAGACCTTCCAGACTTCTCGCATCTCAAAGCCATTACAGGTTATCAGCCACATACAGCATACATCACCCCAGGTTCCTTGTTCCACACAGGTGTGGTAAGTTTGCAATGATATTCATGCACCACCCTTTTCTACAAGTTATAATGGCACTGTTAAAGGTAGCTATGTCCCTTATGTGACGCTTTCAGGCACAGATCTCTGAGCAGTGCATGGGGAAATTGTGGCCGATGTCTACATGAGCAAATCAAACAAGCTGAGGCAAATTATCCTGCCCTAGTGACAACTGCCTCGGCAGGGCTGTAGCCATGCAGCTACAAACTCTTACATTTCCCCTGAAAACGTGTAGACATCCAAATGACCCCCACTGTTCTTAAACCCCAAGTTGTGCTCAAAAAATGCTCACTCCAAAACTGTGCCAAGGTTTATGCTAAATGTGTCACTGTAAGGATGGTTTGGGACCATTACCCAGCCCTAACCCTTGTCCTGTTCAGATTAGGGGAGCAGATATGACTGTAGGATACTCTGAGGCCACGCAGGAAGACCCTGAGCCAAATTTTAAAACCGAGGTGTCACAGTATTAAAGTGAAAATAAGCAGGTAAAAGATGAGACTGCTTGTGAGGGAAGAAGAAAGATTTGTACACATCACTTAGTCTGGCTGTTAACACCACTAGTTTAGATCAATAAAATCTATTCTCTTATTACATCTGTGGCTAGCTTTACATCTTCCCTTTCCAGAGGGAAAACAATACGCCATCTGTTATATTGCATCTCAGCTCTCTGTCAGTCCCTAGGCTGGTTTCCTTACCTTGTAGATCTCTGAAGAGAGATGGTTGCAGACTTTGGTTACTCTAGTACTCCAGTCAGCACTTTCCCATGAAATTGTTCGGGTCTGTGGCTCCTCCGCAGCCATCTCTTCCTGTCTGCCTGTGGAGGAAGCTCGGTATGTCTATCATTTTTTCTACAGGCCATCCCTCGCTGAGCCACAGCCTTCCAGAAAATATGCATATCTTCACTAGAGAAGACAATTTTGGTGCCTGTGGTCTGTCATTACACTTACAGACATTGCCTTGTGGGTAGGAAGGCATTGAAGTCATGTCATCCTTTATCAGAATATGCATTTTGCAGTTGCTGTCTCAATGTGTTTACACCAATTCATACTTGCCCTGTTTTCAGCATGGTGTGCTAGGTCCAGAGGGAGGCCAACTTTTGGTCACTACTGCTATGTCCGTCCTTTACCTAATACTGCTTTTGACACTTGCCTGATCATGATATCTAAGTCAACTTATTAACCTGGCTAGATTAGTTTTCCAATTAGATGAATGCCAGGTCAGGCACCACGGCAGTGGTAGGAGTGCAGATCAGCGAAGAGCAGGGAAGGGAAGGAGGATTAGGAAGAATGCAAGGTGGGAAATAGGAACAGGATATCCCCCTTTTGGTTGTGGGGAATTGCTAATTCGGTATTATGTATTATGCTGTGTTATGAAATTGCATTTCTAGGTTCAAAGGAAGATCGCTATTCCTTGCCTATTAGGTTATTCTGCATTTCTAAGAACCCTTTTGAAAATTTCAACACATTTTTTTCATAATACCGGAAAACTTTGAGTACCTTAGGTTCTATGTCTAGTGGAAATCTAATTGCAACCCTTTATCTATCATTATCATAGCAGGGATGTCATATCTAACTACAGATCTTATGAGATTATATGTCTAAGAGCCATTTTCTGTGATAATGATGTTTCTTGATGGTGAGAATAAGAAGGTAAAAATAGGATGTAATTTTTTCTCCAGTGTATACAAACAAATGTGTGCCAGTCCTGGACAGGAGAACCACGGTTTAACTAAACTTACCTATCTGCATAATACTGGACTAGTAATTTTTTGCTATTTCATTTGCATTCTTTAACAACACCAATGTTTTTAGCTCATAATTTTCTGTATGACGCTTTTCATCTTTGGGGAATTTTTTCTTTTCCTTGCTATGTCTTCATTTCTTTTTGTTTAATTTCTGGTTTTTTACATTTTTCTTTTTGTCTTCATGGGATTTTCACTTCTTATACATGACATGTCTTTCAGGGGCTCCTGTGAAGTAAACACACCTTACCTCACTGTATCTCCAATACAGACATTTTCATCTGAGCTGGTCCTCTAAAATCCATTAATGAAGAGAAATAGACATATCCTTTAAGATAACCTCAGCCGTTGTTGTAACTGCAGTGTCAATACCCATCTCACAAGTAATCAAGATTTCAGTTGTGTTCCAATTTGCATCCCAGCTAATGACATATCTATCAGCTATTCATACAAATATTTTCTCTTCTTTTGCAAATTTGTTTGTTTGTTTCTTCAGCTCTGTCCAAAGTCTGGACAATGCTTAGTATGTGTTTTCTTCCACGCCTTTGCTGTCTTCCATGTTGCCTTCCTTTGTATTCTTCTCCTTTGCTTTGTTGACTATTCCTATGATTTTGCTCTTTGGTGGCACAGCTGTGTCACACAACCTGGTCTGCTTCTGCTCTATAGTCTGGCAAACTTTCATGGGTTTTCTACGTTTAACTCATTATTTTCTAATAGTATTTTTTCAGTTGCTGGTCCTCATTTTACCTGATGTCAGATTCCACAAGACTCTACAGACTACACATTTTACAGACTGAAATCTGTTATAAATGTCCTCAGAGTTGCTCCGTCAAGTTATTTTTTCACACAAAGCTAAAAACTTGCAAAAGTTCATTGTTGTAGGTGTGCAGTATGTTTTGGATATTGCGCCATTTAGTGCCATCTTCACTTGCTATTTGTGTGTCCTTTGTTATTAAAGAAGTCTGGAGTATCTGCATCAGCAATATTAAAATAAAAATCTTCTGACAGCATTCACTTTCATGAAGAGACAGAACTCTCTTTTGAACCTCTTCCAGTCTCACGGTAGAAAAAGTTTTGGTTTTGATGCCAGGTGCTCTTGTACCTGGCTAAAGAATGCTCTGGATTGGCATCAAAACTCTGAGGTATCGTCCTCGCAACAGAAGATAAAGAAAGCAGCGATGAACGGGACAGAGGCAGGGAGAGTGACCACTTCTCTGTTCTTTAACACCTAACAGCTCAAACTGCAGCTGCTTCAAATCAGTATGTTCCATTTCCCTCAGAGAATCTACCCAGGATATCTTTACCATAGTGGCATTCTTTTACACCAGTTTGACTACTGTTTGAGATGACACATAAAAGATACGAGCTCTATCACATCTTCAATCTGATGTTCAAACCACAACAGTGTTGAGATGGTTACCTGAGCCAGAATTCAGCCAGTCAGCTTCCTGGAGACACTGCCTGCTGCCCTGAGCATCATGGCCTCAGCCCTGTCCAAAATCCCTGTGGTGTGAACATACAGTATGTAAATCACCAAAAGCTCACAGGTTTGGGAGAGAATAAAGATTTTAGAGCCCCATCCAGAATGCCCTCCAGGGGGTCACTGCCCCCTTTGCTTTGCAAGAAACAAAATGACAACTTGAATATTCTTGTTGACTTAGCTGAAGGTCAGATTTCTGAGGGGAGTTAGGAAGAGTAAGGGTCTTGCCACCTAACACCACACATTAAGACTCCCCTACCCCCTCCTCACTCTTTCATCATTCAGCTCTTTCCAGTTTTGGGATGGCATCAGAGAGATGTGGCCCCTCAGAGAGCCCAATTCCAGACAGTGTATCATAGTGTGCAGTAAATTAAATGTGTTCTCTCAATTTGTGTCCTTTCTGTGCTACAGTGTCCCTGCCTGCTGTGCTGTCCTTGAAATGCAATGTGAAATTAGCTCTCAATAGTGCAGCATGGCAGAAATCAATAACAGAATTATGCCAGTGTGCAGGACGGGCTGCTAAACCCTGGCAGCCCCAGCAGCATCTCAATGCGCATCATGACCAACGCTGAACTCTGGAAAAGAGAGGTGTTTCTCTCGTTAACTGCTGTGGTTCTGGCTGATGTGTTCCTAGAATGGTTGAGATATTGGAAAAGTACTGAAATACATCACCTGGTGATTTCTAGCTTTTAGAAGTACATTTCCTGACTATGTAAGCAGGCTTTAACTCATTGAGAATACAAGCCTCTGCTTTATTACTACACTGAAAATGATCAGATTAAAGCTTCTAGAGAGAAGTATTTTGGAGTATGTTTATGTGTTCCTTCAAGGAAGCAGAATAATTTGTCACAGTAGCTGAAACTTCAATCTGATTTGATGAATTTTACATCAATTTACTAAGTAATCTGATTAAAGCCTCAAAGTCTTCTCACTATGATACTTAATGACTTGTCCTTGGAAGAATGTAATACTGTCTAAAAAGATGTGATTAGGACTTCTGGTTCTTTCTGCCTTCAAAATCCTCAAGGTACACAAATAAAGATGAATTTTAGTGATACAGGTAATGGACAATAATAATGAAATTATTTGATTCTTCTGTGTTAGTGTAGCTACAGAGAGATACAAAACCTAGCAGAACAGGTTGTTTTCAGGGGAATGAATTCTATAAAAAAGAAATTAATGTTTTAATCATAATGCAGTGGGCCAAATTCGGTCCTTGCAAGAATCCTTTGGGCCAGATCCCTGTCCCTTCTCCAGTAATTTTGTGCCATAAAAAAGTGCACAAATCATTTTAAGGGGCCTAGGAGAATTTCAGACTACTGCAGAGACTGCAAAAGTAGGGTGCCATTTTTTTAACCAAATGTTCATTCGTTGGAAAATATTAACAAATTGAAGCCTAAAGTGTTGGGGAGAAGGGCTTGCTTTGGACAAACTACTTCAGTATATTATATTATCTGAATATAGATGTTGCATAACTTTAATAATGTTTATTTCTTGAGCTAGTCTTGTCTTCAAGGAGATGAAGGCAGGCACTTGAATTTCTCCTTTTCTGGTTTCAACAAGGATTCCAGTTTGATATTCAGGGCATTTATTTCTGGGTGATTGTGTATCTGATGGCCACCTTCAGACTGTAGTAAAAATGAAACCTGAGGGTGCCTGCAGGAGTCTCATTTGTTAACATGCTAAACAGCCGTGGTAGGAAGAGGGAAAGGAAAGGATTTCTTCTCCTGTTCACCTGTCTCTTCCCTACCATCTCTTCCTACACACAGTCTCATATCACCCCTTTGGCTGATTCGGTATAGCCTTACACTGTAACTCAGCTTCTAGAGGAAAACACAAGAAAACAAGCAGCTGCACCAGCAAATGTCCCCAGGCAGGCAGGAGGCCACCTCATCAGCCTGACTTCAGCAGCTGCCAGGCTTTGAAGGCTTTCTAGAGTGACATGTCCTGTAAAGGCAAAAGACATAAGCAACTTTGTTGAGGTCAGGCAACAGTTAGAAATCCTCTTCAGGAGAAGTATAAGGTTACCCTTACTGCTTATTACAACATCAGTTTTTTGGTTGCCTTCTCTGAATCCTGTCATGCTGAACTGAGCCCTCCAGTGCTACGATCTACCTTTCTAATTTTTTCCTCCATTTTCCTTCTTATTCCTGACCTAATTGCCATGAGGCACCCTGAAATAGCTCCTGATGAGTCTCTCTTCCCTGCTTATTGTCTCCTGCCAAGTCAGTCAGTGAGGGAGAAGGTGGAGAGGAAAGGAGGCGACGTTCCCGCGCCTGCAGCCCCACTGTGCTGGGGCCAGCCATGGCAACAGATCTGCTGGCCTGAGACCAGCACTTACACACACACCTTCTCTCAGGGCTGCCAAAATGCTTCAGTGCAGAGCCAACATCCCAGGGAGAAGGCAGAGATGCATCTAAATGATTTCCCTCAGAAAATAGCCAAGATGTTTAGCTACAGCAAATCAATTCTGATTAACACCAGGTGGATTTCAGATGGAAATTTCCTCAGATTTCTGCCAGCCTATCCACCTCCCAGATCCCAATGCAGCCTGTCAGGGCTGCCAGAAACTCCCATCTCCTGGGAAGTCTACCAGGCACATAGCCAAAGAAGTCCCTTTGACTCTAGCTTCCAGATTCTCCTGCTCTCCAATTCCGTGGACATTAAGGCTCCTGCGCCACCCACCAGCAAAGCTTTTAGTGGCACAAGGGATTCACAGCCCTGTTGGTGGGCTGCCAGGGAGATTAAATTACTAAATACATTGCAATTTACACTTTTCCAATATTTTTTTTTCTTCTACCCTCAGTCTGCTTGGTTGAATCTGAATGAAAATATAGTTGAAAATGCAAATTTCCCACGGGTTGGAGATTCCAGGTTTTGTACAGATTAAGTTAAAAGCTTAGATTTGGGATGGCACTTCAAGTTACTCATTAGGTCAGCTGCTGATCAGTTTGGCAGATGGAACAGTGCAAAATCCACAGCACTGAGATTTTCCGGGGGAAGGAAATCCTGCAGAAAGACTACAGAGACAGCCAAGAAAAGCAGACAGAATGAGAGACAGTAGGATGGGGAGTTAGAAGACAGAGGAAAAATTCAAGGTGAGATGGGGGCATGGTTTTTGAACACTATTATGAACTACAAATCTTTGGGTTTGTTATTCTTTTTTTTTCCTTCCATAAAACTTGTTATTTTTTCAGTTAGGAAAAAAAAATCTGAAGAAGAACCTTAAATATATTTAAGACGGGTTTGCAAAAGTTTCCCTATATTGAACCAGCTCTAATAAATGTCTCAGGGTGAGTCTGAATGAGCCAATAAAGTCTGAATGATAAAAATAAAAAAGCTAGAAGTTCAGCTGCTACTCAAAGACAGCGGCCTTAATTGCTGTACGAGCCTACTTTTGCTATCACTGGGAGAGATACGACAGTAGACTTACTTTATTCTAACATGTTGAGTTTATATCCTGCCTCCTGGATAATAATTGAGGAGAGAATTCTACCTTTTTATAAAGTAATTTTGACTTTGCTCACATAAATGAATCAAAGGGAAGAAAAAGCTTTTAAACAGAGACTTTATTTGTGCTTGAAAATGAAGGTGTGAAAAGTGAGGCTATGCTTTAAAAATCTGTCTTTGTGCAGTCTCAGGGCCAAATTACAAATTGATTTACATTGTTTCTTAAGCCCATGTCAGGAAATCACTTATAATTTGTGCAACTCTTTTTTTTCTGTCTGAACAGTTCCAAGTGCTGTCTCTGATGATGTCATCTCAATCCCAGTTCTCCAGCTGCAGAAAGAAGCAGATTCAAAATAAATACAGAATATAAAGCATTCAGGCTTTCTTCATTCATCAAAAATCAAGGTAGAGGTGGCTGGAGGGGCCAAGGGTTGCAAGCATAAACTATTTTTTTCTCTTTGAATGTCTTTTAAATGTTTTTATTAAGCATTTTCTGGTATATATTATCTAAATATTTTTTAAATGTGTAGTTCTCAGTACACAGCTAAGCATTTACTTCCAAGTAGTGCTAAATAGGAAATGAATTTAATCAATTCATTTTTAAGTACTCACAACTCATTGTTATGCATTTGGAAATCTGAAAGTTGGCCAGGTCTCTAGTTTGACTATTTAAAGGAAGTTTCATTGATTTGAGCAGAGCTGCGCACATTTACACCAGATGAAGATTTGACCTATACTTCCTAATATGTTTTCTGAAAAGCACTGCAAAGAAAGGTCTGGATTTCTCTAAGTAACTGTTCCTTTTCTTGGCTTAATATTGCACACATGTTTTCTCACTTAAACTTTGCCTCATTTGGCTTTGGTTTTTTATATAGCCTTTGAAACCATTTCTAATGGAAAAATGCAGCTGTTAGCAAGATTTCCTAAAATGTACATGAAACTAATTTTCCAGGCATTTCTCTCAAGGACTCTGATGTATCTATCAAAAACATTCTGCCAAAAAGATTTTTAATGTAACTAAATGTTGGGGGGGGGGGGACCTATAGAGAGAAAACATCCGCTTCTAAGGCTAACAAGAAGGAAAAATTTACTTTTAGGAGTTCACATTTACATACTTGCTTTAAAGTAAATCTTAAAACTCTGTCACCAACAAGGTTATTTTGCAGAAAATCGAAGAATTTTTAGTGTGGATTAAAATAATCAGAGATAAAAGGATGTAGTAATGTGACGTGATCTAGGATTGTATAAATATCATCACCATGGAATCTGATTTTATGCGTTGTCTCTCTGCATCATGTTTCCAAAGGCACAAATGACCAAGACTATACAGTCCTCAGTGCATGACTCACTAAGGGTAAGCAAGCACGTCATAAAGTGCCACCTTCTCAGCCTGTATGGCAACACAAGGCAAGGGCAGTCAAAGAAGTCGGTCCAGGGAGAAATAAGTTCTCAAGATAAGAGGAAGCAAGATTCAGGTCATGCATCCTTCTCCTTACAGTCTCTTCTCTGAGACACCAGTGCTGCAAATTTATCCATGTCCACCTCCACACAAATTGCAATATGAACCTTGGTTATCACAGATGAATTTAAACAGCAAAATTATTAGGGAAATAGACATATTTTTAAATCATCCCATTGGAAAGAGACAGATGCGCTGTTGAATTTTAAAACGTTGGTGTACTCTTGGCTCTCAACTGGCTTACTACCACTTAGGAATGTGTCTTAAATTCTCTGGGACTGATTCTTTGTTGTCCTTGCTCTGTACTTTAATTCACAGTTGTTAAAATTTCAAGCAACTGAACAGAAGAGTTTAGACTGGCAGGCTCTAGTCTATTCTTTGGATAAGTTAGAATTTGCGCCATGAAGTACAAAATTGTAGAGAATCATAATTTCATTTCTTTATTAATCCCAGCAGTAAAATATATTTAAGATACTGTCTAGCCCCTGTAACTAATATATATAAACACATAATGAATTTTAATACATTTATCCTTGTAACAACACAGAAAGCAAAGTGTTATTATTCCCATTTTATCGATGAGTAATTGAGGGCACAGGTTCATGTTAATGGAAAACCAATTTGATGTTAAATTGCTGCCAAAAGGTGTGGTTCTATTCCACCTTCTGCACCAGCTTGCTGTTTCTGCTTCTTCTCTTATGCAAGTCTAAGTGTTTAAGTCCCTTATGCAGCTAAAGCTGCAGGAACCTTACCTAGCAAGGTAGGAAGACTGAAGAAATTCTCCTTTCAGCATCACGTAGTCAGTAGATCAATTTAGCACCACCCTAATGGCATCTCACTCAATGGTAAGAAACTATTTCAAAATTACGGAGCCAATTTCAGCTTGCCTCAAAATGAGAGGGACATTTGTGACAGAGCAAAAAATTAAACTTGAGCTCTCACCTGCTATGCTACTTGGGTTCTTGCTTTTGCTGTATCTACTTTAGGAATGACATGATGAGTTTAAAGGGAAAGTAAAACATGACAATGAAAATCAGAATTATAAAGGTTAATATACTTTGTTACAAACGGGAACAATTCCACTTATCTCAGGAGTTAGACTGAGATCATAGTTTCATGATACTGACACTCAAATAAACGAGACCAGTTCATGGATTTTGTGCCTCCTTCCTGCCTCCAGTGGCCTCCATTCAATAGCTCTTTACTATTCCATTTTACTACCGCAACTGTTTGAGGGGTCAAGCAGTAAATGGAATCAATGAAATGATCCAGGTTAAAGAAAGACCTTTTTCTATTTTGGAGGTCAGGAAAAGGTTACTTTTAAATTACTGCATTTACTTCACAGTCCACAGTCATCTGTGTCAAAATAATTTGGAGGGAGGAAGAATAGCAACACTGATCAGGTTGGGAATTGGAAGGCAGTGGGATAGAAACCGTGTAAGTCATATTTCAGTTAAAACCAGAATATTGTCAAATGATGACTTTATACTATCAGAGGCAGAGGTGGCCACAAGCATTTTTTGGACTGTTTTAGATGACTGAAATCCTAAAAATCAACACCAATGTTAAATGTATATTATGTGTGAGTGCATATAGTAATAAATTTAAATTATTGTTAGTAATAACCTGCTGGAGAGCAGTTCTGAGAAGAAGGATCTGGGGGTCCTGGGAGACAGTAAGTTATCCATGAGCCAGCAATGTGCCCTTGTCGCCAGGAAGGCCAATGGAATCCTGGGCTGCATAGGGAAGAGTGTGGCCAGTAGGACGAGGGAGGTCATTCTCCCCCTCTACTCGGCACTGGTGAGGCCACAACTGGACTACTGTGTCCAGTTCTGGGCTCCCCAGCTCAAGTGGAACAGGGAACTACTGGAGAGTCCAGCGTAGGGCAACAAAGACGATTGGGGGATTGGAGCATCTCCCTTATGAGGAAAGGCTGAGAGAGCTGGGACTCTTTAGCCTGGAGGAGGCTGAGGGGAGACCTTATTCTTGCCATCTAAAGGGTGGGTTGGAGAAGGATGGAGCCAGACTCTTTTCAGTGGTTCCCAGGGACAGGATGAGGGGCAACATGCACAAGTTGGAACATAGGAAGTTCCATTCAAACATAAGGAAAAACTTCTTTACGGTGAGGGTGACAGAGCCCTGGAATAGGCTGCCCAGGGAGGTTGTGGAGTCCCCTTCTCTGGAGATTTTCAAGACCCACCTGGATGCAGTCCTGAGTAATATGCTCTAGGCATTCCTGCGTCAGCAGGGGAGTTGGACTAGATGATCTCTAGACATCCCTTTCAACTCTAAAAATCCCATGATTCCGTGATTCCGTGATAATGGTTATTTCCAGAATATAAAAATAAAATGTAGGGAGAATACCTAAAAGATTATTGAACAAATAAAAATTATGTAATTAACCAATAACGTAGACTGAGAAAAAAATGTTTGCTGTTAGGTGGTGACCACATGCTAATAGTGGCTTCCCAGTCATATACTTACCGTTGTCCATACAGTCCTTCTAAATGACAATAGCTGAATGGCTCCCTAAATACAACAGAGAACAAGTCATAACACGCCACTCTCTTTGAAATTTATATAGAATGCTCAGGTAGTTAAGGTATCAATTAATATCACATATGTTCAAGGAAAAGTCTATAATTATTGTTTTTATGAGTTAAAGATGACAATTATTACAAACTAATGATCCAAGGTTGTGGAAATAAAATAAAATCAATTAAAATATCTTAGAGCACAAGCAACCACATTCATTAGTAACTGACATGATTCTGACTGAACAATGAAAAGTTTTAAGAAACTATGTTTATTGAATGTTTGGCATACGCATTTATTATGCTTAGCACAAACTTAAGCAAAATGAAATACCTGTTCAAGGACTCCTTCATTCCATAAGGCAGGGGTAAGAAACATTTCATGGCTCTGACAGCTCTATAAATAAAATCTACCTCATGTTACCTCAAAAAGCAAAATATACTGTATGGTGTGGCTGGGAACAAGTGCTGGGTGTGGGAAGTAATATAAAAATTGTTATTGCCAGAAAGCAAATATTTCATTAATCCTCATCCTGAAGTTCATTTATCTGCATTGAAAAAGCAGTGGTAAAACCTCTGTGCGTCTCGTCTCCATGAAATTTTTCATCTAGTTCAAATTCTTGATAGTTGCTTTGCTATAAAAAACCTTTTTATTTTAGGGGTAAAGACTTAGCTTGTGTTCAGCAAGCAAAGAACTGCAGTGGTTTAAGATGTTATCACTGTCCAGTTTCTGTTATTGCTCCACTGGCTGCTACAGACCCATTAAGAAAACTGAGAGGGAAAGTGTACCTCTACTGCTTGGATTAACGGTTGGACACAAGGCTCATTCCTCTGTTCCTCTTCTACTTAAAACTTAATTCAGCCTCTTTGCATTATTATAAATGTTCTATTCTCCTAACAGGAGAGCAGAGGGACATTTTAATATTGTCAAATGAAAACAACGTCTTGATTCTGAAATAAATTACTTGGAAACAATAATTTTGCTTTTGTTACACTATACAAAGGATCATTTATAAAATGAACCTAGGTTACTTATGGCAGGTCTGAGAGGAGGCAGGCATTCAGGGTAGGAAAGGATGTCATTTGGAAAAAGGCCATATTTAGAGATATGTGTTCTCCTCAGTAGTGCAAATGTAGAGGCAGAATCGGCAGGGCTCCTGATTTGACTGTTTAAAGCACACAGGTATGAGTGCTTTGTCCATTGGGAAATAAATGTTTTGCTCCCTGACTATTTTTCACAAAGAGTTCGAAACAGAAATGGTTTCTAATTGCATAGTTTTCAACTGGTTACAGTGACATAAAAGTAGATTAGCAAATGTTCTACATGAAATCAAAGACCATTTTAGGGAGATAGAACAAATTAAAGTATTAGCTATTGACATGGGATAGTTATGTCAAGAATTAGCTATTGGCAACGGAAGACTTCAGAGGTGTTGATGGGGGTGGGGATGGATTGTGCAAGCCTCCTTTACCTGGCAGGTAGTTTAGCTGGCAAATAAGTCCTCGTGTCTATATGATCTCCAACTTTGTTACTTACTTTCCCTGCGTCCTGTTTAGTTCTCACGGGGTTTTTTTCGGTGGTATAGTTTAGATAGTTGCAATATAGATGATTTAGTCATTTGTGCTCCTTTTATAATGAAAGGAGAAAACAGATAGATGCAGAAAATAGCAGATGCGTCATCTGACATGTATTCTAGATGTCCACTTTGAAAGCAGATGAATCCCACGAGATGCAGGTGTCTGCCTTTGGGCAGATTGATCCTACTCACTGCCTCCAGGTGTTGACTTCAGCTTTCCTTAAGCATACCCCAAAGTAATTTCTTAATTCAATTCAACATAAAGGGAAAGAAACAGAAGGAAATCATATAACCAGCAGACAAAAAAGTTACTGAAAACATTAGCAAAGCTTTTAGAGAAAGACAAATGCAAATGGGATTATGTGCATTTTAAAATACATACAGCACAAAATGCAAGACAAAATCCCAGCAGTTCACAACCTCAAAAATTCAGAGCTAGCTGCAATAGAGAACTCAAATTTTAACAGCTAGATGCCATAATGCTTACCTTGTAGGTTCCTATTCTCTAGCTTTGAATAGAAAAAACAGAGTAATGTAATTAAAATCTAATACCTCTCAGCACTTATGCTTACTGTCATCCTGTCTTGAATAGGAAAGATTTGGACAGTCTGAAAAAAACTACAGTTGAACAAGATAGTAGAAAATGCTAAACAGGAATTTACTAAACCCCCACATTTTCTAAAGAGCCCATACACACAGATAAGGGTGCAAGAAAGTTCCTTCATCCATTTTGAATCCAGATTTTTATTTTTTCCTCAGAGAAGGTGTCTGATTATTCTCGTCTTATTAAGGCCCATCTAATTATTTTATGAAGTGCCTGGAGGAGAAAAAAGTATTGCTACCTACAGAATATATAGGGGCTTGGTCTATCTTACCATGATTATTTCAGTTTTTTAAGCAATGACTGTTGTATATACAATGACAGAATACTGCTGGGACCAGAGGCAAGAGTGCAGGTGTCCTCCTCCCTAGATTAAAGCCCCGAAATACTGGATGACAGATTTAGATTTCCTTCTTCAAACTCTCCTTTTCCCTCTCTATGAGTATTAAATTTCCTTCTACATAGGGGTGTAGTGCAACAAAACGAGGTGGACTGAGCCTTTTGAGGAAGTTACTGATCCTAGCTGTCTTTTTCTGAGTCAATGCTCTAACCATTAGATTATTAAAAAAAATAAAAAACAGAGACACCGTTTCCTCCACTAGGTATATATTTGGAAGAAGTGCAACTGTCTACATTTTACTTTGTTCTCCACTCAGTTACTAAGTGTAATGAGCATACAAAACATCTAGACTCCAAGATTTTGTAGAATTGAGGAATGAGGGATTTGAAGATGACAAAAAATGTGAACTTACACGCAAAGATATGGTTTCATCTTCTTAACTTTACACATTCTACTGAGGCACAAAAGCTCTGATCCCAGTCTTCCAGGCTCCTCTCCCTAGGTAGTGGAAAGAGACATAGGTATCACAAGCTATATTGTCCTCTAAATTGGAATATGTCTCTCTGCAGATGAAAGCTGCTAAATATGGTGTCTCAGACCCTAAGTGCCTAAGGAAGGAAGGATGAAGATGGGCCCTCCCATGTCTTAGCTTAGATGCCAAAATCCTTATTTTCAGATCACATTATTTTTTTGGATGCAGACCTGACGTCTCAAAAGAAAATAAACAAAGTAGAAAGAATGAATTAAGAAGAGCAGCAGCCAACACGGATTTTATTAGTTTTCATATACCGGGTTAGGTTCTCCACTGGCATATCCTCAGGCAACTCTTCTATTGGAACTACATGAATATGCATCCACTGAGATCTGACTTCATATTTTTAATAGATTATTCTGTTCTTTGAGAAATCTGGGTCTGTGGGCACAACTGTAATAAAAACAGAGAGATGACAAGAAAACACTTTTTTTTTTTTTTTTATATACTGTCAGATGTTTTATGGGTAGAATCTCCCTCCAACAAAGCACATAAAAGGGAAAAACTGAATTATTGCAATGCTGTCTGTATATTTGGTTAGAGGTTGAGTTGCACAGCAAAACAGTAGCTCCTTTATCATGTGACTGGATACATGAATGATTATTAAGATCAATAAATCCCTGATATGTCCTTTCTCCATAGACATTCTTCTGGACTACATCAATTACTGCTCTTGGCCTCCATGGAAATTCTGTATAGATAGGTTTGTGGGGTTTTTTTTCCCCCTTGGTCTTGAAAGAAATTAAACCTGTGAAAAAAAGGTAGACCATGACAAATAAAATGTTAACAATTTCCAAACACTGTATCAAAATGTTACCTGAAAATAATTTTAAAACTTAGAGCATAGAAAACTTGGAACCAGATGACAGCTCTGTCAGCCTTAAAACTTATTTTCATTCATATAGTTTCTGCGAATGACATACCTCTGCGCAGCTTTTATGATGCCATCTGCATTTTTTACTCAAATAGTCATCATTCAACAACTTCCTGTCTTTATTTTTTGAAAGTACTTCCTGATTTTTCCCACCGTATCCCTCAGAATTCTCACAATATTCACCAATACTTTAAATAGATGTGCACTATAATTTTTCTGGTAGATAAGATAAAATCAGAATTGGTGATTCAGGAAATGATGAAGGGCTGGGAGAAACAGTTGACCCTTGTAGTCCTTCTCAGACCTAAGTTTTTTACCAAAGTGGTCTGTGGCCAAAAATAAACCCGTGACAGCATGGCATGTCAGGCTCGAGCCTCTGAAGAAAAAACTCCTGCCTTCTGCAGAATATCTCATTTGACAATGAGAGAACTGACTACTGGTCTTTTGTTCAGTAGGTCTCCAAGGTCTCCATTGGTTTGCATATACTGTAGTAATCCAGGGGACAACGTCCAAAAGGAATGTTTATTTGGGCCTAGAGCTGACACATTCCAATTCAGTCCACATAAAGAATTTTTTAGATATAGATATAGATATAGATATATAGATATATAGATATAGATATCTCACAGTTGTACCCTTTCATGCCCCCCAAAATGACATAGTGGAGACTTTGCTTCAGGAAAGCTTCAAATGACTTTTCCTGTACCTTCTCTATTTTCTCCATGGTATACTAGAGTGCTACCCATCCTCCTCAGGAATCGGTAGCATATATTTCTGTTCTTTTCTTCCCACCTTAAGACTGTAGCTGTTTGCTACCCACGCACAGACTTTTAGGCAGGAGAGGGAATAGCAGTTTGCTGTCAACACTTTCCTCTCCTCTCTCATGATTTGACAAATCCATATAGAGGAAAAAACATTACCTTAATCTCCTTACAGCTCTCTGCATGTGGCACCATTCTGAGCACAGTGTAGCTCATGCGTATTTGCAAGCACAAAAAGCTATGAGCACTTAGGTCTTTCTATTTCATTTTTGCTTGCTTTATAAAGCTTGCTACCAGGCTGTTCTCAGCTCTCCAGCCGTGCACTGGATTCTCTTGAAGAAGAATTGTAAGGATCTCTCTCCCTTTATTTTTTTTATCCCTGTCTAGAATTAAAGCAAATTGGTGAAGGTTGACTGTTTTATTTTACATTTTAAATTTAAACTGAGTCATGGGTTAACCACATTTCCACACCTGGGATTTGTTTCTCTTGGATTTAGTTTATATCTTTAATAAGTGTTAGAGCAAATGTGCTAAGGAAATAGTTTCCAGTTTTACTATTTTTATGTTGTTATACTGAATTTAGTTTCAATTTTTGTTTTGAAGTCAGTTTTATTTTCTTAAGAAGTTCCTTTGAAAAGAAAAACTTCAATTTCAGTGCTGGGCTCTTCTCCCCTTCATGTTGCCTCCTGCCCCCACTTCTTTTAAGTCTGGTGGTAATGAATGAATTCACACGCAGGTGGGCACAGAAAGTTAACAGATCCCATGGTTTATTTTTAATGTGGTTGGAATGGTGTTCCTTACACTCTCTTCTTGCCAAGCTGAGAGTGAAAGTGTTGGGGTGATCTCATCCACAGAAAGGTGTGTCTACACGCTCCCTTCCACAGGTGCAGCAATAGAAAACCCACCCGCTCAGTAACTGAAAACCCATCATGTTTGCTCAGTATATTGCAGGCCCGCTTTTACTCTTTGGGTGAGTGCTGGAATTGACTCAAAACCAACATCAGTTTATTGTTGTTGCCTTTTAAGCTCAGAGACAACCCCAAAATTTTGGGATCTTGATTCAAACTTTCATTTAGCATCTCAAGGATGTTCCACGAGTATGACAAAGTCTTTCTCTTCCCAGGGACTATCTAATTTCCTGTTTACTTTTATGCAGTCTAACTCCATGTAATTCATGTCTGTTCATTTCAGGCTTACTCATGACTGTATAGTCAAGAAAATTATTGTGTCCAGTGTAATTTAAAATGCACCAAATGCCTCCTCTGAGAGGCGCTTAAAATTTACAGATCTTAATCAAATGAAAATTGTATCTTCCTTACTTTAATCTTATCACTTCTAGTTACAACCCTGTTAAGGATATTAAATAATTCTTGTTCACCATCGATGTTTACACTTAGCAAGTATATATAGCCTTTAATCCAACCTATTAAAATGTTATAGCTGACACAAATTAGTTCATAGCTGTTAGGGCTGGATAAATAACAAGGGAGATTTTCAAACAATTATTTATACCTTTGTTTGCATCCCATTTGCATAGCACGTTTTACAAACATCAAGGCAAGCAAAGTTCTATCTGCGTAACTGTGAGAGGCAATGGAAATTATTTGGGAGTTGAGAGACAAAACCCATTTCAGTGGCTGCAGAAGTCAGGTGATGACCATACTGAGGTCTGACTCAACAAAGCTAGTGCAGAAGCAGCAGAGAAATCACAAACAGTGCACAGCAAATTGCATGCAGCATGCATTCTTCAAGAGAACTAAATCTGCTCAAGTATGACTGGAGACAGTGAGGGGACACCAGCAGTATGAGGCTCAAGGTAGTTACGTTTACCATAAATGGTGGTAAAGGTTTGAGCCTCAAAGTGAACCCAACCAGTTGATGGTCCACAGAGCAAGTGCATTGACTATCATTGTCGCTGTGCTTTGGGATCATGCAGCTGCCTCACTTGGCAGGGAAAAGAAAAGGGTATCTGTTAATTGTGACCTCTCCCTACAAGCAGTATGGACAGAATGGTCACAAGGCACTCCATTGCAGACTTGGGCATGAGATCAGCTATCAAAGGCAGCATGGGTTCACTACCCACTTTCACAAAGGGCATGTAAGTAGAAAGCCCTCATCAGTTACTGAACTTCATCCAAACTGTTTTGGCCATGCACATAGGCACACATGTAGCATTAGGATGGTTTACTTTGTAATTCATGAAGGACTGATGCAGTACACATACTCTTCCTGTTCATCTAGGGAAAGTTAGGTTGGAAAATTTTCTTTCTAATTTTACCTCCAGTCATGTACAAATCTCCTCACAATATCTTTGGAGAGTACTTTGGAGAGGAACCAAAAGCAGAGTTTGAAAGAGCCAAGTGGAGAAGCCAGAATCAATACTCAGAAGAGACACAAACCTCACAACCCAGAAAGGCAGATTCATATCTCTATAATCAAGGCTTCACTGTGCTCTCTCTTTCTCTAATCTCCAGCAAAGGCTTTGCCATTAGACTCCATTTCTGGATGCCAAATCGCTGTACAACCCTAGAACTGTATCTATGAGACACAATATAGCACTTAACTAATAGCACAGAGCCCAAAAGGTCAAAAGAGAATTGATATTAGCTTAATTTCAATTTTTATGCTTTTGCTTAAGGACAAAGGCATTATGATTTTGGCAGAGAGCCATTATCTCAAATCTACTAGCAAGCTGGAGGGGGGAAAAAACCCACAACAAATATTTAATTTTAAAATGTGAAATAATATGCATAATAGTGCATTAAATTTCTGTGTGCCCTGTTTACAGGAATAGGTAGGAGGGAATTAATCAAAGGATATTGTGATCAACTGCACTTCAGAAAAACATCTACCATGTGAATGTATTGGCCTGTCTGCCCACCTACCTCTTAACTGAAAGTTTGTGTGCAGTGAAAGGGGGGAGAGGAGGAGAAGGAGGGGGAGGAAGTGGAAGCAGAAATTGCACGATGGAAAACTGTTTCTGCATGAAATGTGCAGGCCAAAACACCTGCATGATGAGCAGATCATCACCCCAGCACTACAGGGAGATTTATGAGACTTTTAAATACAGCTTTGCTCCAGGCCCTTAATTAACACACAGATCTATCTGAAAGTAGAACTAAAATCTAATTAAACTTTGCATTTAAAAAGAGTTTACATTAAAAGCACTGAGCAACTGCAAGAGCAGTTTTATGTATTGCCCTTACAGCAAACACAGTAAGTACATGCTAAAGTAAGAAATACAGATTCTGTCTTCTTTGTGTAATGCTTCTTTCATCCGTATGCTCACACATACAGAAGAGTCATGTAGGTCCCTCAGTATAACTCTATTCTTGAAATGGAGGAAGGACAGATTCGCCTGATCTCTCATTTCAAACATGGATTCTTATGCCCACCTACTGTTTTATAACACTTCCTAGCCACCACTTATTTTACTGTCTGAAAGCTGTCTAGCTTAGTTTTGTTGGAGTTCTCTTTACAGTCAGTGAAAAGAAGCACCTCTGTATGACAATTCATCCCACCTACATCAGATACCTCTTTTGGGACAACAAAAATCTCTCTGTGGAGCTGCCAGTCTTCTCTTCACTGCAGAGTAAGTTTAACACAACCAGCTTAGATTAGATGTTGCCTTTAAGATGATCAAGGTTAGCTGAGTTGAATTCCCAGGCATGAATTATACACATTCATATTTCTGTCTGTATGTTGGGGTAATTTGAGGAGATACGTTACAACGAACAAGTTTGGACGTTTCCAGGGCTAGAAATTTTAATCCAGAGGATCTTACTCTGGAGTTAGCTTGCTCCATACTCCAGGGTTTTTCACTTGAATCCAGAAAAATATTTGCAAGTTCTCACTAAAAGGAGATGTTTGAGTTGTGAAGATCCGCATGGACAAATAGAAGATCTGGGCAGTAAGGTGGATACAAAGTGCTGCAGTTTGGAGTGCTGGAACAAAAGCCTCAAGTGGCAACAGCCTAGGAGGGAAGGATTTAGAAAAACAAGCATATCTGTATGTAAATATATACCTGTGCTTTTTGGTAGTAAGTAGGTTTGAAATATGTAGGATTATGTACGAGGGCAAGAAACAGGCTGATTTCTGCTGCCCAATGTTGAAGGCATGGCAATGAAGTGCAATTTACTTTAGGATAATGAAAATGCACAGGGCACAGCAGAAGAGGCAAGATCCAGCTGTTCTCTTGGGCCTTCTGGACACTGTTTTTCAGGTGACCTAAATATTCTCTGTTATCTAATATAACTTCTGTAAATAATGATCTGAATTTGCATCATAAAAAGGCTGCATACCTTACCACCTACCTAAGAGAAAAACAAATCTTTTTTGTCTTTCTTTTCTCCTTAGATTGCAAAACAAGAAAGGACTGAGGGCAAGGCAAATTGTACACTGTCAATCAGCATTGTTTTCATTTTAATCAGTGATGAATGAAGGGGAAACCTTTAAGGCCTTGATGCTACTTGTAAGAGCTGTTAGATTGGTTGCATGTTTAAAAAGAAGCAAGAAATTTCAAAAGGAGATAATAAGGGTGTATGGTCTTACCCTTTCAAAGATAGGCTTAGATAGTAATATGAAATAATAATCCTCTAAATACCTGGAATATATTTTTCAGTGTAAAATTGTACCTTGACCAATTTTTAAAGTTCCTGTGGAAACATATAGAAGCATTAGCACAGAAAATTTTCCATCCAAGGATAGTTTTTCTTGTAATTGAGAAGTACTTCTTGGAATTAGCTATTTGCGTGCAGCAGTTCACCTCTTGTAATATATAAAAAAAAAAAAAAAATTATAGCCAAGAAAAAGCATTTTCATTACATTAAGTGTATGCAGTGACCATTAGTGTGAGACTCACATTAGGACAGGTGAATTCATTTTGCCTGCATTTAGATACCTGTAAGATAGATGTCTAATCTAAGCTAGTTGTTTAGTCTCCCCCATTACTCCATTGAAGTTCTTTCACTCGTCCTTTCACACTCTCTGTCCCTCTCTATTGACTATGGAAATAACTAATTTAAAATTAGGTATTTAACTTATATGTACCTAAGGTACATGTAATGTGTTTCCGTGTCTGTGTATTTCTCTAGCCAACTGCAGACAAACTCACAGCCTTAGAAATATCATTAATAAATAATGCTAAGGACAAACACATTAAAGAATAACTGTCATACTCCTTTTCATGACTTTGTAGCTCTCTTTTTCCTCTGCATTTTTAAATCCTCCTAAACGCCCTACAGAGAACATGGAAGTCAGTGTTTTATCATTTTAAATAATATCATTATTTATAAGTGCCCATAAAAAAAGAACCCTGTTTTCTTATACCTTTCAGGGTATCCTATTACATTACATTTTACTTTAGAACAGAATCAAGACATTTCAGGCATTTTCACAAAATGTAACTGTCAAAATTGCTATTTTGTTTCTTTTTAAAAACAGATATTTCTCTCTGCTTTTTTCTAACTTTCTGGTGAAAAATGATTAGGTAGTTCTGCACTTCAAAAAATTTCAGTGACATGTTTTGTTGAGAGTCATACGTCCTCCCAAAATATTTATGTTTCCTTAAAACAACCATCCTTCATCAAGAGCATGTTTTTTGATTCCAACCAGATCTACCTATAAACTAATGGGCAGGAAATGTGCTTTATCTGAACAGAATTTGGCAAGAAAAAGATGGGTTTGTGGTTGAAGGCAATAACTAAAGATATGGATGATTTTAATTAAACTGCCAAAACTAAGAGAGGCTTGTATATCCTTAGATAAGTCCCTAATTCAGATCCGTAACAGCATTCAATTGGTATTACATGGAATAGCACAAAGTTCAAAATTTTGATTTAAAAGATCTATGGTGATTTAGGTGCTTTTGGAAGTGTTTGTAAAACAACAGGAAGGTAGGATGATACCATCTGCTAACATCTTTTCATTACTTTAGACAGACTAACGTTAGTCACAGTAACAGAGCACAGGTTCAGCACATGAAAACAACCAAAATCTGTCCTGGCCCTGGAGACTGTGTGTTCTAATTATGAGCTCATTTAAAAACTGTATTGTCATAGAATCATAGAATGGTTTAGGTTGGAAGGACCTTAAAGATCATCTAGTTCCAACCCCTCTGCCATAGGCAAGGACACCTCCCACTAGACCAGGTTGCTCAAAGCCCCATCCAACCTGGCCTTGAACACTTCCAGGGAGGGGCATCCACAACTTCTCTGGGCAGCCTGTTCCAGTGTCTCATAGTGAAAAATTTCTTCCTGATATGTAATCTGAATCTACCCTCTTCCAGTCTGAAGCCATTACCCCTTCTCCTATCACTACATGCCCTTGTAAAAAGTCCCCCTCCAGATTCTTTATAGGCCTCTTTCAGGTACTGGAAGGCTGCTACAAGGTCTCCCCTGAGCCTTCTCTTTTCCAGGCTGAACAACACCAACTCTCTCAGCCTGTCCTCATAGCAGAGGTGCTCCAGCCCTCCAATCATCTTCGTGGCCCTCCTCTGGACCTTCTCCAACAAGTCCATGTCCTTCTTATGTTGGGGGCTCCAGAGCTGGATGCAGTACTCCAGGTAGGTCTCACAAGAGCAGAGTAGAGGGGCAGAATCACCTCCCTTGACCTGCTGGCCACGCTTCTTTTGATGTAGCCCAGGGTATGGTTGGCCTTCTGGACTGCAAGTGCACATTGTCGGCTCATGTTGAGCTTCTCATCCACCAACATTCTGAAGTCCTTCTCCTCAGGGCTGCTTTCAATCCATTCTCCAACCAGCCTGTATTTGTGCTTGGGATTGCCACAACCCAGGTATAGGACCTCGCACTTGGCCTGGTTGAACATCATAAGGTTGGCATGAGCCCACCTCTCAAGTCTGTCCAGGTCCCTCTGGAAGGCATCCCTTCCCTCCAGCATTTTGACTGCTCCACACAGCTTGGAGTTGTCGACAAATTCCTGAGGGTGCACTCAATCCCGCTGTTCATGTTGCCAACAAAGATGTTAAATAGTACCAGTCCCAGTACCAACCCCTTAGGAATGTCACTCATCACTGGTTTCCACTTGAACATCGTGCCATTGAGCGCAACCATTAGAGTGTGACCATTCAGCCAGTTCCTTATCCAGTGAGTGGTCCATCCATCAAATCCATGTCTCTCCAATTTAGAGACCAGGATGTTGTGCGGAACAGTGTCAAATGCTTTGCACAAGTCCAGGTAGATGAGGTCTGTTGCTCTTCCCTTATCCACCAATGCTATAACCTCATCATAGAAGGTCACCGGATTTGTAATTTTTTGTGAAATTCATATTGTCCCAGCTCAACTCCTATTGCTCTCTGACCTAATCAAATGCAGCTTTCACTGAGTAGCAACACATCTTCATGGTAAATATATCTCACACCTTCAGCCCTGGGGAAGTACTTTCCTGTCTGTGCAGTGGTGAGCCTGCATACGTGGTATGGTGCAGTGGGCCTGAAAGCACTGACAGCAGTGGAGTTGAGGTTTTCAGCAGGTCTATGATAAGGGAAAACATCTGGGATCCATAAGCTGAAGGACATAATAGATAATATCTAACCTTCCTCTCTCTCCCTTTTGGCTTAATGCTAATTCAGACTGTGTCTTTCCATACTAATGCAGAAGCACAGGGCATGGTTTTGGTAAGAGTGCTGCCTTCCTCTAGGCAGCATACATGTCCTTTCTACCCAGGAGGAATAAATTATCATTAAGAGCCTGGGTTCCAATTCTCCAGCCAAGGGCCTAAAATCCGTCTGGCCAGTGGCTTCACTCTGCAAGATGTGTTAGGTGCCTCGACTGGGTCCAGTTTACCCTGACGGCACGGTGGCTGGGACAGAAAGGCTCCCAGGATAAGGTTGTGCATCACAGGGAGGTAGCCAGCTGACGACAGGCTGATCCGAGGGTCTCAAGGACACAGATCGTTAAATATTCTCTTTAGGGGGTGCTCATGTAAATCTGAAAATAGTAACACCAGCCTGAATGGAATAAAGTGTATGAAACACCTTTTATGATTTCAGGTAAATGTCTCTGTGTATTAGCTCATTTCCGAATATCAAGAATGTCTTTCATTGCCGTTTACCTCAGGTTTACCACAGGGTTCAAGTACTCACACAGGCTGTTACAGAGGCCATTTGATACCTGAACTTATCACACATGGTTACCTGTTCATTTGCCCTGTCTTTCGCATAACACCACGGTGAATTTTTTTCTTGTTTCATGTGTTTAATATTTATGTTGGATAGCTGCAAGATATAATGTAAATTCATTTTCACAGCTGGTTTGAACCTGCTTATTTCTGCTCTTCTGAAAGGCAAGAAGACAGAGAGATGAGATATCTCGCATGGGAAGGTAAAAAAGGAGGGCAACAGTTAGAGAGAAAATAATGGAAATGTTCTGCAGATAAAAACAATATGAGAGAAAAGATTGATTTTTTTTTCTCTGAAACAAGACCTCCCCAAAGCACGCTCATCTATTTATCTAATGGCAGGGTATGTTCCTTGATACTGCGCCTTTATATGTCACCAGTGCATGACCACAAGGACCTGTCAGTTGGATTAGAACTCATCAATTAGCTTCAACAGGCTTTGAATCAACTCCTGCACTGCTTATTGACTTTATTTCTCTATCAGGTCTGTGTAAAGAAGCCTCTTGCCAGCAGGGGGTGGATCTGGTCTGAAAACAGGGACAAACCAAGAACTCATCTTAATGCACCAGACACCACCCTGGTTTAATCATTATATTTATTTATAACAGTATAATAGGGAAAGTGCCAAGACATTATCTAATACATGGATGGTGCCGCAACAGCTTTTCATCTAAGTCTGGGAACCATTAAGACATTTTGCTGCATAAATAACACAGTGAATTAAGTCTTCTCCTTATATCAGCACCATATGTTAATAACAAACATGTTTATAATGTTTATTTGAATAGCTTCAAAAGGGGATATTACAACAGATCAGTTGAACTGTAAACACTATTAAAACACTTTTTAAACTTTGTTGCTAATGCCGCTTAGTAGATGGGGAAAAATACTGGTGAGAAATTTCAAAAGTACTGGGGAAAACACAATTCTACATACAAACTTTGAGTTTTTAACTACCTTCATTAGCTATGTGAATTCACTGGTCTCGATAATAGCCTGAATGCTTACAATTCTCTCTTAGATGAATAGCAGCAAATGTTGGGCTGTGTTATTAGTCTGTGGTCTTCCATCAGTAAAAACTTACTCTATTACAGGGAGCTGCAATGCTGACATTTATAAGTTTCTGGGTGATATATTAGAGTTACCATAAATACAGCTGATAGTAGCAGTTGCTGTGGTCACAAATTAGGCTAGTAAATCAAACGTAAGTACTCACATGGCTGTTTTTGAGAGAAAGCTGCAAATTAGCAGATTATTCTATGCAAGTTCACATATCATGGAAAAATGTTAGTGAGTTCAATCCAAGTGACACTCGTATTTTCCATTCTCCCTGTTTGTTAACAGTACTGCCATCAGCATTTTTTTGCCCTTTTTCAAAGAGACTCACCATTAATTTCCAAAGGCAGTATCAAACAGCAAGTCAGCTGCATTTTTTTTGTGCGTGCTGCTTCCTTTAAATGCATTCTTGAGTGAATGCTGGTAGCTGTTAAGACAGTGATGGGACTACTCAGTGGGAAAGAATAGTTAGCCTTCTGCAACACAGGGAGAGGCTGATTTTTTGTATCTGTATCCAGCCAGGTTAGTCAGCAGAAAATCTGGCTGCACAATGAAAACATTTTCAAAAGTTTCCACAATGGATTGAAAATTAACACCAGAGGTTCATGCATTCTGAGTTAGTCCTTTAAAAGAAAAAATCAGTGATGCCAAAGTTTTGATTTGATGCAAGGAAACAAGTAAAATATTACATTGGCTAGAATTCTCTTGCCCAAACATAGGCATCTAGTGTCATTTAAAATTTGCTAAGATCTATGATACAGTTGTGTGTGGCTGGCATATATGATATAGGATCTATGGGGGACTCTTCTTCTACAAAATCAGTTGGAGGTCTGACAGGATACCACTGAGCATCTGAAATGGCATTACACTCCTATACATTGGCAAATGAATCATATCCACACTGACGAAACCCTCAGTTGCCAGTAAGTACACTTAAATGTTTAGGTAGGTTCAAAAGTTCCTTTCTGCTTGCGCTCCAGAGACATGCCTTCCTCCTTGGCTATTTCCCGCAATTTCAGTCAGTCTGAGCAACTGGGTTCTTTCTGGATAGTGAAAATCTCCCCACATATGTGACTGACCTAATTGTCTGTCCTGAATTTGAGGGACTAGTTTTTTGAATGAGGACCGTTTCTGGTTACAGGGCTGCTAGTCTCAACTTTGTAAAGGAGTCCAGGAATGGGTTTATGGGCTAAGCGCTTGCTTACTTGTAGAAATGAACTCTCTAATTGTACTGTTTCACCATGCCTCACACAAGTTGTATATGTGAAGCTCTTTAAAACAGCTGAGCCCTTCCGCAGCTTCCAATCCTCTACAGTGAAGCTTGTGTACCAAAATGGAGAGCTAGCACTGAAATAATTCAGCTGGACTTGGCAATTTTGAACATAGTTGCACAAGTACAGTATTTTCTATCCAAATCCCTGAAATTTCATGACCTGGACATAGATGTTCACTGGTTGTTTCAGCATGTGTGGATGGATCTAGGGCGTTGTGTTGTATAGACCTGACTCTTAGCACCAATAACATGGCTTAGAAGCCAAACTTTTGAAGCCAGTGCAAACTCAGAGTAAGAGAAAAGACTTTGTGACATGTGATCCTTAAAAACAAGCTGTCTGAAGAGCATTAAAAGAATATAATATTGTAAAGCCAAAGACTCCAGAAGTTAGAAAATACCAGAATTGGTCTGCTACTGGCCACATACAGCCCTAATTTCTTTTTCTTCAGGTATGTGTCTCGTAGCGTGGTGTGTGATTACATTCAAACCTGTCACAAAACATGAGCTATTTCAGTGCACAGGACAGCACAGGTTTTGAATAAGAATAAAAACACCAGATAGCTACTCGTGCAGCAAGCACTGTCGCTCAGAGACTGAAAAAAAAAGAGCAATGTAAGGCTTTATTTCAGTCTATTGGTTTGCTACATTCCCAGGCCATAGATTTTAGTATGTTATATGAACTATGAAGGTAGGGTGTAAATAAAGGTAATCACCAGCTGTAAACTGGATAAGGGGTCCCTAATCAATCCTTTCACCTTGTTCCCTAACAACCCCATTATTGTACTGTATATGTACTCCCTTTTAATACCTATAAAAGGTCAGTTGTATGCTCTTTGTCAAAGGTGACTTAAGATTTGTTGAGTACTTTTCTTAGTGTCAGAGTTTCAGAGTGTGGCACAAAAAGCTAATATAAAATATTGTGATTACTATTGCATTTCATATGGGCTTTAATCCATATTTCTCTCATTGCAAATAGTTTGCTGCTTTCAGAATGGTTCATGTCTTGTATTTCTAAGCCAACAGAAGAATACTTCTGAATATGTGGATAACACCAAGCTGTGTGGTGCTGTTGATTCACTTGAGGGAAGGGATGCTATCCAGAGGGACCCTGACAGGTTTGAGGAGTGGGCCCATGTGAACCTCATGAAGTTTGACAAGGCCAAGCACAAGGTCCTGGGTCAGGGCAATGCCCAGTATCATTGCAGAGTGAGGGAGAAATTAATTGACAGCAGCTCTACACAGAAGTACTTGGGGATGCTGGTGGATGGAAAAATCGACATGAGCCAGCAATGTGCACTCACAGCCCAGAAAGCCAACTGTATCCTGGACTGCATAAAAAGAAGCATGACCAGCAGGTCAAGGAGGTGATTCTCCCCCTCTACTGCACTCTCGTGAGACAGCACCTAGAGTACTGCATCTGGTTCTGGGGTCCCCAGTACAAGAAAGACATGGACCCGTTAGAGCGGTTCCAGAGGAGGGCCATGAAAATGGTTAGAGGGCTGGAGCACCTCTGCTATGAGGAAAGGCTGAGAGAGCTGGGGTTGTTCAGCCTGGAGAAGAGAAGGCTCCAGCGAGACCTTATTGCAGCCTTTCAATACTTAAAGGGGTCTTAGAAGAAAGACATAGAGAGACTTTTTACTGAGACCCGCAGTGACAAGACAAGGACTAATGGTTTTAAACTGAAAGAGGGTAGATTTCAACTGGATATAAGGAAGGTATTTTTTACAATGAGGGTAGTGAGACACTGAAACAGGCTGCCCAGAGAAGTTGTAGATGCTTCATCACTGGAAGTGTTCAAGGTCAGGTTGGATGAGGCTTTGAGCAACCTGGTCCAGTGGAAGATGTCCCTGCCCATGGCAGGAGGGTTGGGCAAGGTGATCTGTAAAGCTCCCTCCCAACCCAAACCATTTCGTGATTCTATGAATATAACAATGTCTAAACTAGCCCAATTTCTGTCGCTCCTTGCCACTTCCCCTTAAAGCAGCAGGAACACATCTGCAAACAGCACCCTTGCTTCAGGGGCATGCAAGAGGTAGGTGCTTCAACCAAACCACAGTAAAACAAACATCCATATTGGTTTGCAATGCAGGAGTCTGCAGACTGAGACCTGAGCTTCTGAGCTGTGCTACTTACTTGTGACACCTAGCTGTGAATTCTGCAGTCCTACTGAACTCTCGGATCATTGGAACGTTCAGGTCAAGCTGGGGGGTGTGCAGGGGGGGATGTCAGTTCCTGAATTTGCCTCTTCCCATGCACCATTGGACAGAAAAGAACATATGCTGTGACTACAATGGGATTATTCACTTAGAGCAGCAGGATCAAATTGCTATTTTGAAATAACTTTTCCTGTATTAGACATGCTAACATGAGGAAGGAAGAAATAGCTCATATGAGTACTCAGATCATCCTCCAAGATGCAGGAATGGCACCAGTTTTAACTTTTGTTATTTTGTCCAGTCTTAGAGCCTCTCATGCACTTTTGGTCTGATTACCAGAATCAAGTTCAAGAGCTTTGGGGAAGTCCACAGGGTACATGGCCAATCTCTACAATGGCAGAGTTTATGCTAAATACAGCTCTTAAATATGATATTATTTTAATATTTTTTTCATTATATTGTTTGAAGTGGAGCCACTCAGTCTGCCTTGTGCAGTCTGCCAATTTTTAATCATGAACTGAAATTTGAAATGCTTATTTTATTAGGGCAAAAAATGCCAACTTTGAAAATATGATTTTTAATTAAAAAATAATGTTTTAGTTATTTTACCTCCAAAGATGCAGTGAAATCTTCTGTTCATAAATTTAGAAATGCATGTAACATCTATTTTCCTTGTTTTTCTAAGAATGTAAGAAGGTGGGGGGTTTTGTCATAAAATCTTTACATGATTAGAGACAGAGTATCCAGTAAATACGTTATACCCACAAACAAGATGGAGATATATAATATTTAACCCACATTAGCCCATTATGTCAAAACATTTAACAGCTGCCTGCTCTTCATTTTTGTTCTTCAGTTTAATGGAAATTCCTCCTGCTGAATTCTTTGCTATGCAGACACTTTCCAGTGCGCGCTTTTCTGCCATTGCTCTTTAAAAGGATTCTTTTTACCAGTGCTTATTGATATTTAATGATGAGCAAGCCGCCAAAAGTTCAAGTCTCAGAATGACCTCATTGCTTAATTTTGGCTTCACTCTACTCTATATTTGAGGTTGAAACAAAAGACAAGTGAGTAAAGAACTCGGCTCACTACACTATGGATCACCATAACCTTGAAAGCTGTATTTTCCCCCTTCACATCCACCACCCATACTTTTCATGCAAATAGACCACTTTACTGACCTTGCTTGTTGTTTGCTCAGTAAGATACTTGACTAGGCCTATCTCATTGTCATATTTTCTGCCACACTTAGGTCTACTGCTGTGACTCTGTGAATCACATTTCTTCGGTAAAGCTCTAATAATCCTGGCAATTATATGGTAGGTTATACTACTGACAAGGCATATTCATTTAAACATCTTAAATATTTTAAGGAATCTCACAGAACTTTGCTACTGCCTGAAAACCATTGCTTATCTAATGATATAGAGTATATATTTGCATTATAAAAACTTTAAGTTTTGGCTTACCATCAGAATTTTTCACTCAGGGTTAAGTGCAACCCGTTACCTCAGCTTATTGCTTTTCTTAACTCAGGATATATCTAATGGAAGTCACAGAAGTGATATACCCTTATATTTTCTTATGTAATTTCTTCTCAGTCTTTGCAGACTTTGACAAAGAAAACCCAAACTCACCAAGAAGAAAAGCCAAGTGCACAGGTAGTATTTTCCAATTGATGCAGACGAGAGAAAGATTAATTTATAAGAAGCAACATCCACTTTCATGTGAAAGGTGCAGCTTTATGAAAAAGTGTGATATTTTCAGCTGGATTCAACAGTGCTTACCATGCCAATAGACCTGGGCTAGTTCCCAGAGGACTAGGTTTTACATGATACAGAAAAACCATACGAGAGCATCCTTCTATTCTGGTCACATGGAGGGAGAAAAAGAGGCATTTCAGAGTCGGGGTGGCAGCAGCAAGAG
Organism: Burhinus bistriatus; assembly: GCA_013397275.1. Taxonomy (NCBI): domain Eukaryota; kingdom Metazoa; phylum Chordata; class Aves; order Charadriiformes; family Burhinidae; genus Burhinus; species Burhinus bistriatus. The sequence continues at coordinate 316,568 of VYXH01005075.1, read as the reverse complement.
GTAGAGGAAGCATCCACCAGCAGAAAAACAATACGGAAAGCTGTGCATAGATCTGTGTCAGTATGTGTGTATGCCAGTATTTCCCTGGGACTTAGCTACACAGGATGCACCCTGGGACTCGCAGTCCAGCATTCTCTCTTGAGGTAAATCCTTATGTGTTTCACCCCAGGCAATTACACAGAGAGAACTCTTCTCTTTTTAAGAATTTTATGTAANAGTTCCCGTCCGTCACTGAGTCCAGTCTGGGACTTCCCCGGTGCCTGCTGGTGACGTGATTGTCATCCTGGGAGCTTGATACGGTTTTGTATCTATTTCATTATTTTCTTTTTGTTATCTTATTATTAATATTTCATTAAAGTAGTTTAGCTCTCTCTAAACTCTTAAGTCTCTCTTTTCCTCTCGCTCTCTTGCCTCCCTTCGGGAGTGAAGCAAGAGAGAGAGAGAGCATCTGTCGTTCCACCGGATTGGGCCAATCTGGCCCAAACCACGACAGAGCTTAACGGATATTAACATGGGATATTGGCAATGATTTTGTGAACTCCCTCACCACCTTGAGGAGATTGACTTACAATTCCCACCACACCAGAGGTGCGCTTACTGTTCTGGTAAGTTGTGCTCTTCTTCCTCCAGTTAAAAGCCTGTTGCTATGCACTGAAGAACTTGAGAGCTATTGAGTTAAAAAGAAGGAATGAGGAGCAGACTGCCCCTAGCTTTCCAAAAGGAAGGGCGTTGGTTCTTCCCAGGACAGGATAAAACCAGAAATAATACTGATTCCATAGATCAGAAGCCAGATTTTTCACCTGCCAGCTCAATACTCTTAAACAGCAAACTGGGAGAAGCAGAGTCATATTCCACTGTGTTTCATTTTTTCATTTGTACTGGCCTAGGACCATAGTTATTGGCTCCACCACAACCATACTTAACTCAGAGCAATTAATTGCTTCCCTGTCTGGACTACCTTACAGCTTGATGATGGGGGCATTACCTGGCAATAAAGGGAGGGGAATTTATCTAACAAGGGAACTGAATCTGGATGTCCAGCATGGGGTAACAATAGCATTCAGTGTCAAAGGTGTGTGTCTCCTTGTCTTTTAGGACAGACCTTCCATTTCTGTTCCATAAAAACGGCTTTAAAAAATATAAGCCCACTGGCAAAAAAGCCTCCATGTTCTGAATAGTGAGTAGAGAGCAGAGAGACACAGGTCTGTGCTTGATACTTCTTACTGACTAAGTGTAAACAAACCTTCATTCTGGGTGGAGGCTTTCTGGTTCTTTGAAGTGTCTGATTTCCTCCTATCAGCTATGCAAGGTATCAAGGTACTTAGCCCGTTTTAATTGCCTTGACAGGCCCCTACATTTTAAGCTTTGCAACCTTTTTACACAAAGAGTAAAACCTCAGGGTAAGATACCAACATTAATGAAAATTTTACAAGAACTAATATTCTTTGGAAATCTGACCAGCTGAATATATCTGCTATAGAACTACACATTATATGGGACATTAGGGGCAAAACTACCTTCAAAGTGAGTTTAGTTTGTGCAGCTTGCAATAAATATAACCCACAATTATGTTTCCATTTTTATCAAACAGACAAGAATAACTTGTCAAAAACATTTTTAAAGGCCTTTGCACGATCCTCTCATGGTTATTATATTCTTGACAACTGAAGGAGATAAGGTATTTAAGTAGACATGGAAATTCAACTAAAAATGAAGAAGATAATTTAGAAGTCTGATCACAATTCCCTTTTGGGGGGAAAATTAAATGTAAACCTTCTGAACTCACAGGTTTTGACTGATTAAAAAAAAAGAGAATGTGTGTCCTTACTTGCATGATTGATCCAATTATTTGTTATTGAATAAATTTCTTTTTTTTCATTAAGAAGTTTCTTCTTTTTTTTTCACGAATCGTGAAGTCTCAGCATTCCTGAGCTGTGCTGGAGGCAGTTCAGGTTACTGTAGTAAAATGAGCTGCTAATACCCATTACAAGTACTGCTTCCTCCATTTCTGCTGCTTCCCAACCTGCAAACCTAAGAATCCATCCTTGACTACAGGAGCACCTCCTCATCCCCCAGTCTGATCTGGTTCAAATGCAGAATCACATCTCTCAAGAATTTGAAGTAATTCTTGCTGCTTCCTCACTTTGAGCCCTACACCGACCCCATTTCTTGTCAGGAACAGGCTGGTATTCAAAGGTCACCATGCTCCTGCCCTCTTCTTCTTTTTGCTTCTGTTTCCTATGTTTTTAAAAAAGAAACATTTTTCTTGCTTTGAGTTTATGGTGTTAACTGTGTATAAAGAATTTTGTTAAAATAACTAAGAAAGAGTAAGTGTTGAACTCTATGCTGAGGCATGCTTTCCACCTTCCTCAGGCTTGTAAAGAATAATACTTCAAACAGCTTGTAGTGGTCAGTCATTGTAATAAAGTATATAAGCATTTTGTATGTGGAATGAGAAATAATGGGCCTGCAATTTTAGCTCCTATAATGTAGGCAAAGTCCAAAATTCATGGGTAATGATCTCAAGTATAAAGTATATGGATATCAGCCCAAACTTTTTACTAGTTAGTCATGATTATGCTCTCACGCAAATAACCCAGATGGTTCATTGTTGTTTGCATAATTGTGAACAGACATTGTTGTCAGACATTGAAAATCTTTTGAAGTGCTCTTTTTTTGTTCAAACAATAAATCAAGATCAGGAAAACAGAAAATACTGAAGTGGGAAAAGATAATCTATGAAAAACAACAAATTAAAAGGGACTTTACTTGGAAAAGGCAATCTCTAGTTGCTGAAGAAGCTCCTAAATTGATGTCTGCATAATGATTTAAGTTTCTTATTGATGGAATTTTTAAAAGTAATTTTCCCAACTTCAGTCTTTTGAAATAGGTTGGGTTGTTTTCACAGATATTGCAGATGCAAAGATTGTGACATATCAGCACCCCACCCAGGCTGCGAAAGTCCCTAGACACAAGTACACCACTTAAATCACAGAGTAGGAAAATTTCATCTGAAAATAAAGTACAAGACAAGGAGTAAAGGAGTAAAGCTGGAGTCTGTGCCAGACTGGAAAGACAACAAAGTAAACTCTGCAACTTAAATCTGTATGGGGAAGGCCTTAGGTACCAATTGAAAAGTGAGCATCACTCTAGAGAGGACAACACACTAATTATGTTCTTTAGTTGAAGTTTTTCTCAACTAGGCTAAAACCCATAAAGCTTATAGTTCCTCTTTTCCATACTTTTAATGCTTCAGACAGCTGTTCCAGCTGGGAAGACAATGCAAATCTTTAGTTTAATCAAAGTTCTGAAAAGCTTGTAACTTCCTTTAAATTCTATTCCTTGGAACTTAAATGTATATTTAAACCTTTTGGAACAAATAAATGGAGTCATTCCTAGAATTCTCTAGTGACTTGTGGTCTCGATAAAGACACTTCACAAAATCCTTAACTGAAAAAGAGAAGGGAAGGGAAGGGAAGGGAAGGGAAGGGAAGGGAAGGGACTGGGGGGGTTCAGGGGGGATTGCANATAAATGGAGTCATTCCTAGAATTCTCTAGTGACTTGTGGTCTCGATAAAGACACTTCACAAAATCCTTAACTGAAAAAGAGAAGGGAAGGGAAGGGAAGGGAAGGGAAGGGAAGGGACTGAGGAGGTTCAGGGGGGATTTCATCGATATATATAAATACTTGAAGGAAACATGCACAGAGGACAGAGCCAGTCTCTTTTAGGTGGTGCCCAGTGACAGGACAAGAGGTGATGGGCATGAACTGAAACACAGGAGATCCCTCGGAACATAAAGAAACACTTTTTTGCTGTGAGGGTGACTGAGCACTGGAATAGGTTGCCTAGGGACACTGTGGAGTCTCCATCCTTGGGAGATTAAAAAATCATCTGAACATGGTCCTGAGCAACTGGGTCTAGGTGGCCCTACTTGAGCAGGGTGCATGGACAAGATAACGCTCAGAAGTCCCTTCCAACCTCAACCATCTGTGATTCTGTGATCCTGTGAAATACTGAAAGAAGACAAAAATCAAGGAACACACAATAATTGTTAGATGGAGGGAAGAGGTGTGAATATTATATTTATTGAATGGATTACATCTCTCTCTCTTAAAAGACTGATGTTTTCTCAGTTATTTTAATTACTCAGAATGATTCCAGCAATCCCAAAAGAATTTTCTAGATTAAGTGGAAAACATGGATTATCAAGTTATGTACGAAGACCCTTAGAAATCTACTTGGCTGTAATAACATCCTTTTGCTAGTGCAAAGCTGGTCTTACCTAGCAGTTACTCAACCATCAGTTCATTTGCACTGGAATTAAAGTTTGCACTTCTAATACAAGCATTCACAAACCCGAACAATCTAATAAACAAATCATCACAGGACCATCACCCCTCAGGAACCAGAACAATAAAAATGCAGCCATCAGCTTCAGGTAAAGACACGTAAAATTTTTTCACACACACATACAGACATATCAGAAGAAAGGGAAATTTAGGAACACCATCAGAACACATCTTGACATTGTATTGATGCTACTGAGTGGTTCATTTGAAAGGAAGAACACTCTGAGACATTCCAGGTTTAAACTGAAATATTTTGGTTATAACAGATTGTTTGTGAGTTTTTTTGCACAAGCATATATTCAAGCTAAAAAAATCAGCTTTTGAGCCATTTAGAAACTGCACAGGTTTCTGAAAGAAACGTTTGATAAAGGAACATTTCCATTGCCAAAGAAGGATGATTTATATATGAGACTAGGACAACTCCTACAGCTCGCTACAAATCCCCTGTGTAACAGTAGTCCCTTTTCAAATGAAAAGACCAAGGGACCAAGGCTCAAATCTCAGTGCATGCACACATTTGATTCACACTAAAAAAATATTTGGGCCTTAAGCTGATTAATTTCAGGCATTAGATTTCCAGGGGAAAACATTTTCACAGCCCACCCATTATGGGGAAATGAAGATGCACATGAAGTGGTCCACCTGTTACCACGGACATCACTGAAATATTTATATTTGGGTTTCCGTGGTCATTTTTATGTGTCTGTACGTATTGAACTACTGCCAGAGCACCACAAGACCAGCAGCTCCTGTGGGCCAGGGCTGCCCATGGGGTCCATCTGGGCAGGGCCTGGCACCCTGGGCCTCTCCTCACCGCCCCAGCCAGGAACTGGGCAGTGGGGGACCACCAGGGTAGACCAAGCCTGGGGACAGGCAGAGGCTGGGCCAGGTTGTGGGCTCATAGGTGGACCCAGCTTGGCAGCACCCATGGCCAGGCAGGGCAGGTCCTGTGCCATGGGTGGGGTGGGGGCAGACCCCAGGGGAGAGGGTTGGGGCTGGCTGTGCATAAAACTGATGAAGTTAAATGTCACAGCTAGTAAATGAGCTCACCAGTGATGTCCCAGACACTCGCACTTCTGCAGTGCTAAAAAACCCAGGTCAGGATCCATAAAAACACACTCAGTGCACATCAAAGGCTCCCGCAACAGCTTTGCTACCCCTCAACTCCCAGACAAAATTCATAGTGCTGCCCCCAAACTGGGCTCAGGAGAGCAGGTCCTTCCTACTGCAAAATCAGCATGTTGCGCTCGTCACAGCCCTGCCGTGACAGAGATCTCTTCTTCTGGCGCTGCCACTACAGAAGCAGTAAATAATTTTCCCCAGCTACTGTTTGTGAGAATGAAGCCAAGGGAAAACTTTAAGTTGTTACGGGGTGACAATTCCTGGCACAGATGAGTTACAGTACAGTAAAAAGAGCCAAGGAGCTGGTTTATGCACCATTCTGAACAGTGATGGATATTCTGCACTAAGTTGCATTTAGGAGCCGAAGGCAAAGAAAGCTTTTGCTATTTTCTCCTCTTAAACCTTCTTTGTTTGAAAGTCTTTTCAAATTAAAACTCATGTATAACATGCATGAGGTATGTACACACCTATGTTGTACTGTATCGAAAATCTTACTTTGCATGCATATTTCTTTCATTAGAATTAGTTTAATATTTATTTCTTTCTACATTAGCATTTTTTATTTTCAGACTGATTTAAAGCTCCAGAAATATTCAAGCATGTAGCAAAAGATGCATCTTATTAATGCATTACATTTGCATTAGTAGAGGGGCTCTGGAGACACAAAACAACATACTTTCCTTTACTAGGCAGTTAAGAATGGGCTGGAGGTCCCTTTTTTGTAGATCTGGCTGTTTTGATTCACTTCTTAAGCCTGTAGCCTGTTTTACCTGTGCTAATCATGATAAATTGTACTCACTTAGATCTAGAAGTCCCCTTCCTAGTTCTTGCTCTGGAACTGTTTGTCATCAGTTTAACAGTATAGCCTTAACTAAAATCAGACAGTAAGAATGGCACCCAAACAGACTTAGGAATGAAACAGCAAGATGAAAGAAAATGCAAAAAACTATGAACTCACTTCTCCCACTTGGCAGGTAGGAAGCTAAAGTGCAGTGATTCAGTGGCTCTATTTTCAACCTTATTTTCTACTAAGCACCTCCTCTCTTGAGCACCATCCAAATCAAGTATTCTAACAACCAGCATAACAGAGTAGGGCATCTTCCCCTATTTTGATTTACTGTAGAATTATAAAATGCAGTTGAATCTTGGTTACTTGAAATTCAATGATGCAAAATCATTCCTTATTTGAAACAGATTTCTGTTGCCTGAATACAGCAGTGAATTACTAAATCCTTGTTTATGAAAATACCTAAGGTTACTGATAATTCTAACATAAGAAACACCTAGTAAAATTTAGAGTATCAATAATAAAAATACCTAGCAAAATTTTTCCCTAATCCTCTGAAGCAAAGTCATGGGACTTTGTTACAGCTAACTCCACACTTTATCGCCCACCCACCCACTCTTTGATATGACAGGTGAAAAACTAATGGTTCATATTTAAAATTTCTTTCTGGCTGGTTATTTTTTGGTGCCACCCACCTTACTTTGCACTTAACATCAAGAAGAAGAGCAAGCAGACTTTCAAGTTTATCCAGTGGGGAGTAAAAAATGTGAGGAAAAGTCTTCTAGAGTCTTCAACTTCTTAAAGTAATTTACCTGTCCTTGAACAAACTGACTGTAAACCCGCACTTGGAGATTACATTACACAGATAAATTACCTTACATCACATGCACCTAGGGTTTTTGTCTGGTATATGTTTGTGTATTGGTTTTTCTTTTTTAATAAAATCAATCACTTCTATCTGATTTCAGAAAATTGCAGCAACCCACCTGTGCTGTGAAACAGCTGTACAGTCACAGAGAGGAAGAAAAATGATCAGACAATGTTTTAAGCTACATGCTGGCTCACTTAATTACTATTGATATAAAGAAAAGCATGTTAGTTTTGTCATAAAAATCACAACTTTCTCGAGAAAGATACTCTAGGCTCTTTCATGAGTCTTAAAGAAAAAAGTACAAGTGAAAATAAGGCCACAGTAACAATTATTCCCACAAACAAGTGTCAAAATTTGAGATGCAAACATGGATTTGAATTTTGGAGCATGAGGTTATTTCCAGTTTTAAAGTTTATTTCCTTTTGGGACCGTTTTAAATTTTCCTCCTCGTCTTCTGTAAGTTAGAGCATTAGTTGTTCATTTTCTTTACCATGTTACCTTAATTTTAAAGCTCATTAAGCTCATTTCTATCTTTCCAATTTACTTTAATTGAACCCTTCCTAAATTTACAACTGTGAAGTCACTGACAGGGAATTAAAGAGAAATGCAATTGGTGGGTTTGTGTGTTCTTTTTTGGGTTGGTTTTTTTAATTTCACTTTCTTGATATTCTCATGCAACTGCCCTCCCTTGGGTAGTTGCCTCACAAATATCCGAAAAAAAATATTCCTTTTTCTTTCCCCTCAAGCTCTCAAGAAATTGAATCACCAAGCTCCAAAGAGTTAATAACTTTTTGATATCTCTTTCAATCATTTTTAAAAACCCTCATGCTCACTTGTCACTGACAGTTTTGCCACTGCTGTCAAAGAAGGCAGACTTAACTAAATTATTTTTTTACTCTTTATCCAAAGATAAATTCTACTTTCTATTTCTTTTTTTGTCTGTGTTGAACACACTTTAACCAGTTGGGTGGAGAACCCTTACAGACGATTATTTAATTCTCTAACCTCTAGCAAAATATCTTCACATGTCTTTATATTTGTATCATCAGTAAGATTATTTTGTGAATATGGAATGACTAGTATGACAAGAACACAAGGAACAGCAGTTTTTGTGACCAAAAGAACCTGAAACTTGCTCACTCAATACAGAGCCGTTAGCAACAATTAGAGCAGTATCACTCTCAACTAATAATTTAATATTTAAGTATCTTCTTTAAATTAGTCATCTAGACTAACAAGATAAATAAACTTGCCAATGGGAAGAAGCAGGCACTCCCAGAATTTGATTCATTTATTTTGTTTCAAATGTATTTATTTCGGTTTGATGAATAATGCTTTGGAAGTACTTATAAGACAAAAAGGCAGACTTTCACACAAGTCTAGACAAGCAGAGCCCTCGTTTTCAGAGGATTAAGTGTAGATGACATGGACTTCACCTTGCTAACATGAGCAACTTGCTTTTCTCATGCATCCAGAATCATTATAGGGCCAATCATTATAAGTAGAGGCAGATGGACAGGGCATTTTTTTCTTTCTCTGTAGCAAGTAACATCTTCAACTATTTTTACCTGCTGAATTTTCTCTCCCAAGAGTGACCTAGAACAGGGTTTACGTCATCAGTCCCTCTTGTTGACTTGTGTTTGAAAATTTTGTTATGACATCGTTTCTAAATGTCTATAAATGCAGGCACCTGAACATGATGGCATAAGTAGTCATTTCAAGTTTAAAATTTTCACATTTATGGGATTTTTGGGGTGACTGAGAATTACAAAAAGGAAAGTGTTACAGATCAGTCTTTAGGGACCAAAAAAGTGGTCAACCAAATCATGGCATATGCAAAAAATATCAATTTAAACCTGCTGGTTTTGTTGGCATTATCTCATCTAGATAGTGTTTTCATAGAAAAAATATTTTTTTTTTTTCTACTTGGGAATGAAGGAAAGGAGAGGAAAAACACAAAACAAGGAAGAGAAAGATAAGAATGGTGTGACACATTATGGCCACTGTAAGTGGTCATGGTGAAAAAACAGAGACCAGAATGGTAACTTATAGGAACCAGAAAGATAGAGTTGTAAAGGGCATTAGAGGTTGCTTAGGGTGAGAGGAAACCTTGAGAAAGAATCAAAATAGAAGCAAAACAGCTAGAAATGCAAAAAAGATGACAATCAACATAAAACTATATGTGGGTTCTTTAGAAATAAGTTGGTGGCTCTTACCAAGGCCAGGAGTGAACAAGCAGTAGCGATGGACTTGTGAAGACAGTAGAAAGCATTGAGCTTAGCCATTTTATGTGTGGTGAGTCAGAAGAATTCAGCAACAGTCAGAATGCGGGAATGCACGACTCAATTACAAGCTTGAATAAACCTAGTACAATTGCTGGGGATTGCAGGATTGCACCCATAATCACAGGTTTTGCCATCAGGATTACAGTCTAGAAACTGCTTCTCCAAATTAGTCTTGCATTTATGTGGTCATGTTTGTTTTGGCACTGCAATATGCATACACTGTACTACATATTGCTGCCTTTAAGTCTTTTTAACAAATACATTATTCGTGGCTTATCTGAAACGTTACTCTAATTGAGTCCAATTCTTTGTTACTGCACACTTCTTTATTACAAGCATATCTAGCTCTGTGATTTATCCATGCTATAAGTGTGTTGATGAGTTGTAAAGGGCAATAAAATTCTCATTTTGAAGTATTTGATTTATTCCGTTTATTCCTCTAGGCATTTCAGTCAGCCAATATGACATTTGTTGTCTATTTTTGTAGCTCCTGTATTTCATATTGATGCTCTGAGATGTGTAAAATTGTTGCATTTTAGAATTCTTACTAAATTAAATCATACTTCTTGTTGTTTTACAGTAACTGTCAATAAGAATAATAGTGGTCATTCTACTTATGGCTAATGACAAAAAAAGAAAACAAGTTAAAAACATGTATTTGGTACCCAATATGGAGTACATCTTTAGTCTAAGTATAATCTGTAGTTAATAAATGGTGGTACAGATGCTATTAGAAAAGTAAAATATGTGTTCAAAACCTTCTCGTATGTTCTTATTTTGTTTTTCCCCAACCATTCTATTATAAAACATGCTGTTATGGATTTTTTTTTTAAGGGCTAAACTGCATATAACAGCTCATTCTCAAGTAGAATAGTTCTTATTTGTTCTGCTTTGCTATATCTTCATCTTTACTCCTGCTTTCTCCAGAGACCCTTCTCCTTCCTTGTCTTTGCTCATCACCTTGGAATCTTGCTCTGGTCAATGTTATGCCATTTCATTTAGTTGAATTGACTCCCAGTGAAACTAGGTGAGAAGCAAAAATAGCTCATGGAAGCAGCAGGTGAAATGCAGCAAGAGAGAGCAAGAGTAGTTGATAGCAACAAAGGTGGGATCTGACCATTTTAGTCAAGGTTTGGCAAATTTTGCTCCAGTTGTAGTGTGAAACCATGGTCAGACCGTCCTCACCACATGCTTCTTCCTGGTTTCATAGTGTGTATTCCTCAGGATCTTCTGTTCCAGTATCTTATTGTGCATAAATAATGAAATATTTAGAAAACTGGGATACATACAGCCAAGGCATCATTTGGCCAGGGGAGATCTAGTAAAGTATGTCATGTTTCAGTTAATATTAACTAATGTATTCAAAATCATTTATGCAAGCATTTAGACTGAGAGACTGCTAGCCGAGAATATCAATAATGCTGGAATCAGGAATTTAGTAGACTTAATCACAAGTCTCTTCTTTTGTACCGTCCAAGGTAAGTGCCTTAACCACAGGTATCTTCCTTTTTAAAGATGTCAGAAGATTGTAAGTTTGCCCTATTAGGGAAGGAGAATGGAATAAAAATATCAGAAAGATTTAGTGAAAAAGAAAAAAAAAACACTCTACTTTTCTCACCTCCACTACTCATAGTTCATGCCTCGACATCCCAGGTCTTGTAGGTAAAGTTTTCAAGAACATTCATACATTCATGAACTATGACTTAAACACAATAAAAATTATAAAACCTAAGAGCTGACTGAAAAGGTCTTTAAGCTGTTACTGCTATTTTCAACAACCCTAGAAAGACAGGAATCCTTTCAGAAACTGGAAGAAATTTAATGTTGCACCGGTATTCAAAAGGGATAAACAGGATGACCTGCCCAAAGATATGCTGTCAACTTGATCTTGACCCTAAACAAAAGAGTAGAACAAATGATAAAAAGTTACATTGATAAATAATAAAATATTATTAGTGCCACTCAAACTAGTCTTCTGGAAAATAGATTCTGTCAAGCTAACATGTTTTTTTTTCTGGTGGGATTACAAGTTGACTTAACAAAGGTAGTAGTATTAGTATATATAACCAAAGCTCAGTCAAACCTCTGACTGTGTATCTCAAGACATTTTGATTAAAAATATAGGATGCCACAAAGTTAACACAGTGAATAGTACATATATTATCCATTAACTAAGTGACAGAGGTCAGAGAAATCATCATCAAGTAGGTGTGCTTTTAATGTGATCCCATAGGTAATGCATTGGTGATATATTTTAATGAGGTTTTATCAATGACCTGGAAGATAACATAAAAATATCATTAACAGAATTTGCAGTTATCAGGAAGAGTTAGAGCTTGACAAATAATACAGAAGAAATGTTACTAACAAAGAGCAATCATGATTACTTGATAAACTAGAAGATTGCAACCAGTATGTGTTTTGAACAAGCCAAAAAACCAAATCTCACTAGAGAGAGAGACTAAAGAACAATGGACATAAAGGATACTAACAGGAGAGGAGATGCTAATACAGGGAACAGTAATTCTGGGAAGATCCATGGTGGCAATCCTGCTCTGAACTGATCTGAGCTTCACACGCGATTCTGTGTTTCAAAAGCCTAACCAGACCCTTGAATTTAGTAACAAGGGGGTACTGAGAAAGTGTAAAGAGTCAGTAACACTTATGTATTTGTCCCAAAGTAAACATTACTGGAATACTCAAGTAAATTCCTATGTCTGCAGTTCCAGAAGGCTTGATATTTGGAAAGAGTTCAGAGAAGATTTGTGAGAATAATTAGATTATAAGAAAATATGACTCATAGCTAAAAAGTCCAGGCAACCTAATCACTTTATCAAAGCTAAAATGAAGGTATGAGTTGATCTTAGTCTACATATATGTATGTGAGGGGAAAAAAAAATAAAAAAGGGTTATTCTAAAGGTCATAATCTAGCTACAGTAATATCTAATTCAGGCTAGCCCCGTGTCCTGTGTCACAGGTCAAGGTAGTTAACCACACCAGTCCTTTTTGAACATGTAATCTATGACTCATGCATGACTACTTATTTCAAACCAGGCAGAATTACAAGTTCGATTAGAATAATCTGAAGTAAGGATATATATGGATATATTGTTGAGACAGAATTCTATAAGAGATTTTATCTTAAAAAATTTGTCTTGACTGAGACAGGACCTACCAAGCAGGAATGAAAACTGAAAGATTTGTTAGACTATAGGAATAATGAGGCTTAGTTATGGATGACATACCTCAAATACAGAGTGCAAAGCACTAACATTTTTTTTTAGGGAGCAGAAGAATACCTATGAAAGAGGTAGAGTGTTCTTTTCTGGTTTTTAATCAAACTGACATTTTCCTTCCAGTTAAGGTTTAATACTTAATTCTTTAAGATAATTAGGAATGAGAAAAGCAGTTCAGTTAGAATATGAAATGAACCACCTCTGTCCCAAATTCCAACCAAACATGGATGATCTTGTGAAGAATGAGGTTAGGGCAAATGCTCCCTTAGTTGAAAGAGAACAAGTAATTCATATTCTTAGCTCTGCTCTGAAAAAATAGAGTAAAAATAACAGTCACAGCTGCTGCCTCAACTACAAGGGCAGCTGCATGCAGATAGACAGAGGCAGCTTCAGAGAGAAGTACAGCACCACTTCTGCAACAACAGACAAATGGCTAGTCATATTACTCAATAAGCTGCATTTGCTGTGCCAAAGAAGATACATACTGATGTTCAAAATGTTGCAATGCACAAAACGGAACAACAGGAGGAAGGACAGTATCACTATCAACTATTGCTCCATTATAGGCTGCTGCTTAACAACTTATCTGTCTTAACATGCTTTGCTTTATGGTTAGAAAAGCTAAAACATGGTTGTCTAAATTCAGTTCTTTCAACAGCCTGACCTGTGTGAGTGAAGAACCAGCCAGACATGTCTGCAGAAGGAAGTGCCACATCCATGAACTGCTGATGATGAATCTGGGCTCTCATTTAGGTGGGGACAGGCAAAAATGAAAAAGCAGCTAATAAGCATTCTTACTTTTAAATGCCTTACCCAAGCCTCTCTGGTCTGGAAGCAAGACTGGAAATAACTCAAACAGGACTTCTTGAAAGATTTCCAGAAGCACTCGGTTTTGGCTGGGTCAGTAGCACAGCAAGAATAGCCTTTCTGGGATATTTCCTGTCTCAGACAGAAGATTTAGTTCTCTTCTCTTCTCTTCTCTTCTCTTCTCTTCTCTTCTCTTCTCTTCTCTTCTCTTCTCTTCTTTTCTCTCTTCTCTTTCCTGCCTTCTTCTCTCTCTCTCTCTTCTTACTTTTAACATTTCCAAACAGTTCAGGATGTGGTTCAGCTAGATGCTAGGACAAAAGCTTGGATCAATCTTATTGCTTTGGCTGAAACAGTCACCAAATGTCCCACATGGTTCCTAAGGAAGACTGCTACACGCCAAACCCAGGACTTTACAGAGAAATAAGAACATTTGGTACAGAAAGGAAATGGGAAGCTAATGAATATTATAATTCAGGAAAATATATTTCTCTTTCTCCTTATGACTACTGTATATACAGAGACACATACACATACATATGTGTACACACACAGCCAGATTCTATCCTCAGCTATGCATACACTGTTCCCATTGAAGCATGGAAGCCACACGCATGCATCTGAGGGCAAAATGTGGACCCAACAGCTGGATGTTTTAACATAGCCACATTAATTACAGAGCTCAACGACCATTGCATATAACTGAAGGTCTGATGGCGCTGAGCAGAAGATCAGCCTTCATGTGCCATTCCCAGCTCCTGGAAGGCAGATAGCGGTGTCTGAGAGAAGAAAAACACGGTTTTGAAAATTCTCACCTGTTCATTCTTTCCTTACACACTGTAGAGGACCGTTGCTGAATGTGGCTTGTCTCGACATTGCCATCGCACTGCCACTTCCCAATGTCGGCATCCTGCTCCGGAAAGCACCATCCTTGCAGTCTGCAAACGAACATCACCATGTGCTTGCGCAAGGACCAGAGCACGGGAAAAGCAGAAGGAGGCTTCCTGAGGAGGCAGCACGTATAGTATGGACTGCACGTACACAATCATGATCTGTGCATGAGCATGAGACCCCTATAAAAGGGAGTGCACGCTCCAGTGAGGGGGCTTTTTCCTTCTTCCTCTCCTCTTTGTGTATCTCCTGGAACCTGCTTTGATGAAGCCTGTGATGCCTGGAAACCATAGACGGAGCTAACAGCTGGACTAGGAGCAGTGGTAGCCAGATTCCTTCCTAACTTGAACCCTCTATCCCTCTCTCTCTCTCTCTCTCTCTTCTTCTTCTCTCTTCCCTTTGCCCTTCCTCGCTCTCCCAGTTGTCTCTTTATATAGTTCCCTCCCCCCTGTTCAGTGAAAATAAAGATGAAAGGTTGTGAGACTTTTGACTTAATCCAGTGTCTTAATCTCGTCCCTGGGATCGTAACGAAACCTTCCCGAAATCGGATCGGGACACATACTAGCATGGGTACTCATCCTTCCTTCGCCAAGGAAGTTACATATGCGGCCACACACAAAGCCTGCCTGGCAGCCGAAGAGCTCATAAACCAAGCACTGATTCTACTTTGCTGGCAGTACTTAGTGCTATGGATGCAACTGGGATAGCGGTGTTGCTGACTTGGCGAGACTTTCTTTAGCTGCTTTTGTTGACATTTTAAGGTTTGGCTGCCACAAGGCCTTCCCAGCTGCCTTCTTTCACTGGCTTGGTTCAAAGGCGCAAGTGAACTTAGTGCATATAGACTGGTTTTAGTTTGTTCCAATATGTACATATACACACACACATAGCTGCATTTATTGAGCTGAAAGAGGTCTGACTGTACATATCCTTACTGACAGTTAAGCAAATGAAAAGCAATTTCCAACTCGTGAGTATAAAAAAATAAAATCTGTTAAAATGATAAAAATTATGTGGTACTATTCAATACTGGGCAAAAAGGATATAATGAAGAATCTGTGACATAAAATAAATACATAGTAAGTGTTCTGTATTTCTGGGTGTTGTACGAGGCCTTAGGAAATGCTCACCTGAAAAAAAGGCATTGTGCTTTTTTGCCATAGAAAAGAATCTGACATTGTACATTGGATTCTAGCCCCACCTTTGGTGTATTTGACAAAAAACATATATCTTGGCCTGAAAGTCTAGTGGAATTACAGCAGGTTGAATTTTGCCCTGTGTGATTCATTAACTACTTGTTTATTTCTTCCTCTGTTTTAATATAGAACAAAAAAAGGCTCATTCTTTGGGTGCATCCCCTTCTTAAAAATAAAGGAAATACAAATTACTCTTCCCAAAACAACTTGCACCGCTGCACAGCAGCTGAAGATTTACTTTCTAACAGTGCATCATTAATTTTCCTTTTTTTGCCCGATGCTGAATACACTTTTGGAAGGTTGAAGACAAGGTGAAAGTGCCTTTAGAATACAAATAATTAGCTTGGTTGATTTCTTTACAGAGGCAATTAAGAGTCAGAAAGACTTACTACATTTTACCAGCTGGAAATCCTAGCTTACAGGGCCAGAAGGGAGTAACACTGCTAGCATCAAGAGGAATGAGACAACAAGGGAAAGCATTGCCACTGCAAACGCATACCATGTCAGCAGACATCTGCAGTTAATATAAGCTTTTGGGGGTAATTAATTAAACTGTGCACTAGTTGATTTTGATTTTTTTTCTCCCTGAAAGTATTTTATACAGTTACACTTGGTCATCCTGCATCAGAGATTTGCAACCCTTTTTGATTTATTGACCCTAAGAAATATCCAGTGAATGAACAGACTCCGCTACAGCCCCAGGTTGAAAATCTTGCTTATATTGTAAATTAAAAATAAATTACAGTCTCATAATGTGCTATGAAATTAAAAAAAAAAAAAAAAAAACCACACCACAGATACAGTGGTATTCCAATAAGGAAAGAAGCGGTGTTTTTCACAGCAAGAAGCAATACCCAGTGCAATGAAAGTAACAAAGAAAATAATAAGAATGGATGATAGCTATGAAGTACCTGCAGCTGAGATATTTCCATTGGCTTGATGTAGACCTTGTATTCCAGATGTTCACTTAGCCCTCACTGTCAGTCTCTTCCCTTACATGGGTGAGATTTATTCATTCACTTCTGTTCTCTATACTGTTAATGGAAACCGTCATCCCTTGAACCCATTTTTGTGTAGCTAAGGTTCTCTATTTTCTTTTGCCCTTTTAATATAACACTCAGCCAGTGATGAGTACACCTAGATTCTTCATCTCTTCACACCTCCTTCACTGTGCTTTAGACAAGGTATTTGTACCTGTTGATTTGAGAAGACAATGAAAAAAAAAAGAGAAAAAAAGGGAATGCAGTCTGCCAAGCAAATGGATTTCACAAATCACGTTTCTTTTGCTGATATTAATTAAATATAATATAGATTTGTTTAAATAGTGTTACTTCTTAAAGAGATCTTTCCTAAATGTTTTCTCAGGTATGTCACAGCACAGATTCATTAAATACACATTCCTCAAAATTATAATTTCCAGGGTATGAGAACCTTTGTTCTGAGGCTGTAAACTTGAGCATTAAAAACCCAATAATAAAGTAAAGTTTGGTATCTGACATAGCTCTGAAAAAAAAAAAAAAGATGCTGGCATTTTAACAAAACATTTAAAAATATTTTAGTGATGGCTTTTTTTAAGAAAATGGTATTTTGAAACAACGTATGTAGATATATTGAATGTATATAGAAATCCAGAGAAAATTCACTTTAATTTTTTTAATTTTGGTAGAAGAAGCCAGGTTAAAAATAGCAAAATATTTATAGTTAAATTCTTTTGCTTGCCTTTTTGCCTTACTTTTCTCCATGGAATATGTTTCTGTTGCAGTGATTTCACATGTATGTAAACATCCTCTGCTGTAGTTTGGATAAGTCCGCTGAAGGCACAGCTACACGTGAGCAGGGCAAGGTCATGTAGAAATGCCCACATTAACTTTAAATGCACTACCTTAGAGACTTGGGGTATGAGACTTTCTTTACTGGGGCCAAACACTATGGGAAAAAACCCACATCACTGTCTTCCAGTACACAGATTCATTCATTTAGGATGGTTCCTATAACTTAGTTTGCTAACTCTGAGTTTATACTGCCTACTCGGAGTTTACATTTAGTGAATTTAATGCTTCAATGGACAACCCTTGAAGGATAACTTGCTATGGCCTGGTCCAAGGCTGCTCTGTTTAATTTCGATTCAGAATGTGTGAAGTTTGGACTGCATCAAATACCTTGATGCAGAAGACAGCACACGTCACTTTTAATAGGACTAAAGGGAGGATGCTGCCTGCCTTGCAACCTGGTCAAGAAGCTGAAGGAGCAGATGGCAAAGAGATTTGCTGCACTGACTATCTGCTCTAATCTCACTCTCCAACAGCCATGGGTTCGTATGATACTGCTTTATGATTTCACTACCTCAGTTGCTCTTTTTATCTAAAAATTCTGCAGCTAGACAGACATTAGGGATTTTCAGTTCAATATTTTTAATATTGTTATTTAAATTAAGTGAATTTTAATTCAGCAGTTGAGATGGTCAGGAACAATTCAACCAGCCCCCTGACATTTTGGACCAATTGCCGATCTTCTTGCCATCTGCTGAGTCACAGGTGCAAGTCTGCGTCTAAGATATATCCACAAGTGTACATACACAGATACATCAACTATTAATTGTAACGTCTTAAGAAAAACAGTATTTTTTCTTTTAAATCATTTTTATGTGCATCTTGCTACCTCTATTCATAATCTTTATCGATTCACTACCATAAATATTTGATGATCATACTCAAGCATATGATTAAATCTCATATTTGTATTGAAGCATACTGGTCAATATTTGATTCTCATTCACTGTAGAATTGTTAAGGATCCTGAATACACAACATGTACACCCTTTTCATCATGAGGCATGCCATGTTTTGGATCACAACTCTATCACAATATCAAAAAACATTGCAAGATTTGAGCTTCTATAAAATTATAAGTGGGATTCATCTCAGTGAACTTTTAAGCACTGATGCAGCAGGCAGACTCATCTGAGTTACTCAGCTAGATTCTTTTTATTGTTGCTGGAGAGAAAAAGGCATTACTAAATCACATTTGATCTGACATTTTAAATCTGTTAATCAGTTTGAGATGAGGTGCTTTCTAGGAGTAGCTGTTTCTTATAGCACTCTTCAAAAGGAGACTGGAATACCCTGTGAAATATAGATTTCTACAGCACAGATATGTACATTAGAGACAATTTGAAAGTTACCATTGTTGTCTCTGACTGTAAAGGCATCTTTTGAAATACAGCCCTTCAGAGAGAGCTATACTGGGCTCTTATGTACATACTGCAGGTTGCTAAGTTTAATTACTGATTTTCCCAGTGATTTCCTGCAATTCACCAGACCCACCTCTTGGTCATATTTTTTTCCTATGTATAATGCAGATCACGTCCCTCTTTCCTGTCTTCATGAAAACAGTTATATCTCCATACGCAAGGACTAAAGGAGAGACAACTAAATATATTGAATTCTGTGTAGCAGACGTTGTATTAATATATGTAGGATAAATAGCAAGATAGATAGATGAATGAACTTCTTGTACCCATTACCCTTCTTCAGGTGTAATCTGTTGCTAGTATAGCATTGACTTGTGATAAGAATGTCTGCTGCCCAAGTAAGATAGGAGCTGAAAAAGAAAACAAATGAATTTGATTCATGTTCTCAAGGCCAATTGCCAGCCCAAAATGTATTATGCCAGTACCCAATGGTATGTGAAATGGCTCATGTTAATTCAACAGAAACTTAGTCCAAAGACCTTTGCCTGTATCTTTTCCAAGCTGCACTACTAAACCATTCAGTTCAAAACAAATAGGAAAACAGATCATAAAGGAATTACAATCCCAAAGGTAGTTGACTGAGGCTCAGATGCTCTTGGCAGCACTACAAATGATGTGCATATGATCAGCAAGAAGCATGGAAAAGATGCAAAGGATAATGACATATTTTGCTATTGTGTTTGTTTTTCTTCTATTTTGTTCATTATGTACAAAATTAGAGGTGGAAGCCACAGCCAGAAAGCAACAGCACCATACAAAGTAAAACATAAAACCTATCCAAATAGCTGGCTGAAATAAACTGGGAACAATAAGAAGAGCAGCAACAACACAGAAGAGAGGCCTAGGTAGGGGAATAACTCCAAAACACAACCAACCAACCAACAAACAAACAACAAAACAAAACAAAGGAAACTTTCATCTTTCCATGGCTATCATCAGTGATGAAAAGATTGAGAAAATAATTTAAAAAAAAGAAAATAATCAGTCATGCACAGTGTTTAACTCTTGCATCAGCTTGAAGACAAATTCCTACCAGAAATCTCTAGGAGAATACTGCGGCTTCCCTGGGGTCTGCTGGTTCCCACCTTCCCTTGGCTGCTCAGCCACCCACGCTGTGTCATCACTGCCTGCCGAAGGCGACAGTAGGCCCTGATGAAGAACTGCAGCCAGGTACACGGGATAAGTACAGATGAACCTTGGGCAAGCGTGGGATGCAAATTTCACCTGCTGTGTGGTGACTGCTAGATGGTGGCTCCTGATAAAGGCTACGAGAGAGCACATCACAGAATCTGAATGCCTTATAGCATAATTAGGCAGAGGTAGGTAGCAAGATATTGCCTATCTCATTTACTCTATTACAGTGGATTCAAAGTCCTATAAAATAGGCTACAATAGCATCTTATAAATTACTGTAGCCTGAAAGAGCAAAGATGCAGCATTTCAGGTAAGTACAGATACATTGAGAGTTACAGAAAGGGTTTCACATCAACCCTTGCACTACTGTTTCCACTTTGATTAACAGCAGCTGTCTTCCACTATCAGTCCTACATAAAACTGATGAAAGCATATACTTAATCATTTACGTAGGGTGGAAAATTTGCTGGTCCACCTGGGCAAGAGGTCCATCTTTAGTCATTGTAAATGCTCATGAACACCCAGTTGTGGTGCTGCTTACTCCCAGGAGAGGTGGGAAGTCCTGCCCTCTCGCTGAGCATTGCTGTGGACAGCTGATCTGGGGAGGGGCTTGGAAAGAAAGCATCTTTTCTTGAAAGTGATTTGAAAGGTGAAGTTCTTCCTTCTTGGGGTCTCCTCCTCCTATGCATATGCCAGTTTGAGTGATCACCCCCAAAACAGGCCAGACATACTATGCCATTAACTAAGCATTTTTACCACTCTTCTAGCAGAATTTTTTAAGTTGTTGGGAAAAAAGAGTTGTCTTTCTTAAAAATAAAAACTACATGTATCCTACAAAATTATTTCCTATTTTTAGAGAAAATGTCTTCACAAAGTGGAAAAAAATATAAAAAGTCAGAGTTTCTGACAAAAAAAAAATCTAAAGTTTGTTAGAAGTTATTCCATGACAAATAAAATTTTAAAGAAAAAATTTCCATGAGGTCCAACTTATTGTTTCTGTGATCATTTTATACCTATCTTTACAATAATGTTTTGTACTCTTTAAATTCACCCAGCCTTTTCTGTGGGCTGTGAAGGAGGATTTAGTGAGTACAGGAGCCTCATGCAGAACTGTTCATGTCAGTAAGCTTTTGTGTTTTGATTCGACGGAGATATCTTGGTAGCTGTGCTTGTGATAGAGTGTCCCTGAAAATTGCCTTTTGCACAAATGAATTAATAAAAAGACAAACACAAACAGTGTTTTGCCTTGTTCTTGTGAACTCGTGCAAAATAACAGCCTTGAGAGCTATCATTTGGATGAGCCCACGAAATATACAGCAGGGTAAGCAACTCAAGTACCTTTCACTATCTACCCTTCCACTTTGTCTTCCGAGTTTCTCTATTTCAAAGCTTCCCTGTGAGCGTCATACAGCAGATGAAATAGAGAGTGAAAATAGTGCAATCATGTTCTTTTTTCTTCCTTTTGCATTTTAAAGGACTGAATTTTATCCATCTTTGTGTTCTTCATTCTCTCAGCTGAACTAGGTGCCTCTGAAATTTTAGAATAGAATCATAGAATCACCTAGGTTGGAAGAGACCGTTAAGATCATCAAGTCCAACCATCAACCTAACACTGCCAAAACCACCACTAAACCATGTCCCTCAGCACCACGTCTACCCGTCTTTTAAATACATCCAGTGATGGCGATTCCACCATTTCCCTGGGCAGCCTGGTCCAATGTTTGATAACTCTTTCGGTGAAAATTTTTTTCTTCATGTCCAGCCTAAACCTCCCCTGGTACAACTTGAACCCATTTCCTCTTGTCCTATCGCTAGTTACTTGGGAGAAGAGATCAACCCCCACCTCACTACAACCTCCTTTCAGGTAGTTGTGGAGAGCGATAAGGTCTCTCCTCAGCCTCCTCTTCTCCAGGCTAAACAACCCCAGTTCCCTCAGCTGCTCCTCATAAGACTTGTGTTTTAGGCCCTTCACCAGCTTTGCTGTTCTTCTCTGGACATGCTCCAGCACCTCAATGTCTCTTTTGTAGTGAGGGGCCCAAAACTGAACACAGTATTTGGGGTGGGGCCTCACCAGTGCTGAGTACACAGATTATATTTTAAAGGACTGAATTTTATCCATCTTTGTGTTCTTCATTCTCTCAGCTGGCCTGGGTGTCTCTGAAATTTTGAGTGCTTCCCTCTGGATTCAAATCCAGCCTGGCCCAATATAAAAAAAGAAATAAGAGACCTGGGTTCTTTTTGGCTGTGACTTTCCACATGACCTTGGACAAGTCAGTATGCAGTTGTCTGATTGAGATTCACCACCACCATAATTTTTAAAGATTGTTTTCCTTTCTCTGATGTGTTGATATCACAAACTGAAATCACATTATTGCCAGAACGCCTGTCACAAAGAGTTCAGCAAACTAACAGAAATGGATGAGAGACTGAATCCCTATAAAAATCCCTTAAAATAGCACTGGGGGCTATTCCAGTTTAGGGAAGATTGCACTACTAGTGCTCATGACAACCCTGTTATGCATGTAAGGAGGGAAAATTGCTCTCTAGAACTGACAAAGTCACAAGCTATAAATTCACTACATAAACATATAAAACATTAAAGCGTAATTCTTCTCAGTATGAATTGCACTTGTAGCTTTCTGTTATCAGCTCAGCACTCTCCACACACACACAGAAAATTAAGGTGATTGTTAAAGACACATAGGTTAAAACCATAAAAAAGCTATAGTCAATCAATAGCTGTAATGTATCCCATCTTTTTCTTTTATCAGCCAAGTGTGAAACACAGGCACAGCCATTGAACATTGGTTTAATGGAATCACAGTTGCTTAAGTGCTCTCAAGAGGTGATAAATTAAAAAGTGTTAATGCATGAAAGAAATAGGTTTCTGCAAGTTGGAGAAGCAATATGGCATGAACTTAGTAATAAATTGTTGGCTATCCACTAACACCAAATTGCTACCAATACAAATTATCTGTGAGTAGTTTAACGAGGAAGGAAGAGTAAATAGAAGATTCTAGCCTGGACATGATCAAGTTTTGCTCTTTTTTGTCAAATTAGTGCCATCTTAACTGGAAAGCTGGTCAAATTATATCTTGAAGACAATTTTTTCAGTGAATCTAGTTTGTTTTCTCTTGAATAAATGTTCCTCAGAAGATCACTGGTTAGATGATTTTATGGCTGTTTTCCAAATTTTGAGACCATGATTTTTTTGTTCTCTGCAATTTTTTTTTCTGAAAAAATTCTTGTCAATTTGAAAAAGGATTGGAATTCAAAATTCATACTACTACATTTGTTTTCCCGAATCATATGGTACTGGTTATGTAAAGTCAGTGAATACGGTAAAAAGTTTACAAGTTTACCTGAAAAAATCTTTTTTATAGATTAATGCTAATTAATTTTTTTTCTTGAAAGGTTTGGGGTTAAATCCTAACCTGTCTAAAACTAGTTGATTTCAGTAAGGGCAAGATGTCATATTGCATGTCTTGTAAGTAATTTAGAAAGGCAATGGAAAAAAAAAAACAGGAAAGGCACTTAGAAATTAACCAATAAAGGATGTTATCAGGTGAATGTAACAATATTCCCTGATTATGATCTCATGCTGCCTTTTCCCCATGTACTGGTTTTGGCTGGGATAGAGTTAATTTTCTTCATAGTCGCTTGCAAGTTGCTGCGGTTTGGAATTGTGATTAAAACAGTGTTGGTAACACAGGGATGTTTTAGTTATTGCTGAACAGGCCTTGCACAGTGTCAAGGCTTTTGGGCTCCTCACACTGCCCCACCAGCGAGTAGGCTGGGGATTCAGAAGAAACTGGAAAGGGCCACAGCCGGACAGCTGTCCCCAACTGATCAAAGGGATTTCCCATAACTTATGATGTCATGGTCAGCAATAAAAACTGGGGGAAAGGTTGGGGGGGATGTTTGGACTTATGGTATTTGTCTTCCCAAGTAACCGTTAGGCATGACAGAGCCCTGCTTTCCTGGGAATGGCTGAACACCTGCCTGCCGATGGGAAGCAGTGCATGAATTCCTTATTTTGCTTTGCTTGTGCGTGCAGCTTTCGCTTTAGCTATTAAACTTTTTGTATGTCAACCCATGAGTTTTCTCACTTTTCCCCTTCTGATTCTCTCCCCCATCCCACTGAGGAGAGTGAGTGAGTGACTGGGTGGTACTTAGCTGCCTACTGGGGTTAAACCATGACATCCCCCTAAAATATGAAGCTTTAAAGCTTCCAGCATATTTGGCCAACAGTCAGAGCAAAGTATGAGAAGATATTCAGTGCTGATGGAACTGAATGGAAAACCACCCCATGAGCATAACTGTGCTATACTGGTATACTGTGGAATACTGTAGAGTAGAACAGGACTCCACTGGAAAAACTCCATTCCTTGAGTTGGAGATTGATTAACTCCTCAGATTCCAGCTCGAGCCAGCTCTGAGTACTTCAGCTGCAATCTTATCTGGACTCATTCTTAGCAAAACTCATAACTAGAAAAAAAAACCACATCCTTTTGTCTTTGCTGACATGTTGGGTTCTGTAGATGTATTTTTTCCTCTTTTTTTTCCGTTGAGATTTTTCACAACCCTTTCCCTCCCTTTTCTCATTTCACATGTGAATAGAAGTCTTTGCTATGGAAGCAAAGTGCATAGCCACAGCTTTATTAAAAATAAAGTGTAATAATAAAATTTCCCCAGAGGTCTGTTGAATAAGTAAGTGGAAACAAACAGATACGCACACCCCAAATAATCCCAAACTTATAGATGTTCTGAGCTATTCTTGCTTCTCTCCTGCCTACACATGAAGTCTGATGCTGTTATGGCTTTTAACACAGATCAGTCTGTGAACTCATCCAGCCAAAGATCTAAATTGCACTCATGAGATGCCGGTACTTGCTTTCGCACCACACAGAGCCACCCACCCAAGGGACCAAAGCCTGGCTCCAGATCAAGTGACACAGGGTGGCTTGTGTGCATGCTGCTCAGGACAAGCTCTGCTACAAAACCCTGGCAGCAGCCCTGTGGAACAGGTGTAACTCTGGGTCACCTCCAGGCTCCATTTGGCACCTCTGTGAATTTAAGACATCATTATTCTGGGGCTTTTTAAAAATTCTTTATTCCCCCCTCCTCCTTTTTTTCCAGTTATAATGCCCTGAAATGATGTGAGAACTGTCTTACAGCCTATCAAGCCAATGGTTCTACCTCATAACAGCAAGAGGGTGTGTTGCAAGCCCTGGACCTTGATTTGAAGGCACGTGAGAAGAACAGCGGCTCTACTCCTTCCCCAGTTGACCACTGGGAACAGCCTCGATCAGAGTCATCCCCAGAAACACATCTGAATTCCATCCCAGAAGGAACTGGTTGATTCTTTCCAAAAAAGAAATCAGGCCTGAACAGGGAAACTGAGACATTAAGACAGAGAAGGTATTCTCATATCCCTGCAGGCTCCCAACCTGGAAATCTCATTTTTCTGTGCAAGTTTACCGATGTTGGGAGTGAATCTTTCTGATATATTAAAGACAGGCTTTTGATGTGTCAAAGCATCAGAGATTTCTGTTTCATCAGACAAACTGTCAACAATGTTTGGATACTTCTGAAAACTTGAAGACACTGGTTAGGAAGCACCTTAAAATTTCACTGAGGGAAACTAAAATTGAAGATTCAAAGTTAAGAAAAAAGCAAAGAAAGTAAAATAAAATTACTTTTTTTCAGCCTGCAGCTATTTCAAAAGGTCAACAATTTCTTTAGGATTTATTAATAGGGAAAAATATTTTCTGTGGAAAAAAAAAATTGTTTATCTCTCTTTCCATTCTGTATCTTAAGAAACACCTTATCTTTTGTTTATTTATCTGGGTGGTAGTATAAAGTTATAGGAGTTTCCAGCAGCAAAACATATTTTTTCCATTCAAACGTACAAAATAAATACGTACATAATGGAACATTTTATAACAAAACAGTAAATTAAATACAATACTGCTTCATGTTCTTTGGGCTCCCCTCTCAGGATTCATAATCAGAGCGAATATATTAGGTCTTTGGAGAGCATGTGATAAAACCTGTGCCTGTTTTCACATTTATGTGCTTAAACAAAGAGTTTATAGTTCCATCCAATTTAATAATGAAATCCTAGCTGTTAGAAACTCATATACAAATACAACATTTCCCAATGTATGTTGGTGATAAAGTAGTCTCTCCAGCATGTGTGAGAAGAGCAACGCAAAGCAAAAGCCCAGGAGCAATTTTTGCTAACCCAAGATGTTTCCCTTGGTGTCTGCTCCAAGCACATTTCATAGTCCTTAGAGAAACACAGGCACTTCCAAAGTTAAGAGAGTCCCTTGGGAGACAGTTCTGAAGGGCAAAGGGGTCCAGGAAGGCTGGGCACTCTTCAAGACGGAAGTCTTAGAGGCGCAGGAGCAGGCTGTCCCCATGTGTCATAAGATGAACCAGCAGGGAAGACAACCGGTCTGTCTGAACAGGGAGCTCTTGCTGGGACTCAGGAAAAAAAGGAGAGTTTACCACCTTTGGAAGAAGGGGCAGGCAACTCAAGAAGGGTATAGGGATCTAGTTAGGTCATGCAGAAAAAACATCAGAAAGGCCAAAGAACAGCTAGAACTTAATCTGGTCACAGTCGTAAGAGATAACAAAAAAGGTTTTTACAAATACATTAACAACAAAAAGAGAGTCAGGGAGAATCTCCACCCCTTATTGGATGCGGAGGAGATTGTCAACAAGGATGAGAAGACGACTGAGGTACTTAATGCCTTCTTTGCCTCAGTCTTTAATAGTAAGACCAGTCATCCTCAGGGTATTCAGCCCCCTGA
>VYXH01005075.1:271795-288998 GCA_013397275.1 Burhinus bistriatus | reverse complement strand
GGGAGGTTTAGGCTGGACATTAGGAAAAAAATTTTCACCGAAAGAGTTATCAAACATTGGAACAGGCTGCCCAGGGAGGTGGCTGAGTCACCATCCCTAGAAGTGTTTAAAAGTCGTGTAGATGTGGTGCTTAGAGACATGGTTTAGTGGCAGACCTGGTAGAGTAGGGTCAATGGTTGGACTGGATGATCTTAAAGGTCTTTTCCAACCTAAACGGTTCTATGATTCTATGATTCTATGAAAGGGCTATCTGGACTTGATGGGCTCAGAGAGCCTCTGCAAGGCAAGGATGACAATGCTTCCCTTAAAACACTCTTGTCAAGCGTTTCAGGAACGATAGAGTGAATTAAAAAAAAAAAAATTAAATTTTCTTTCTTGGTCTGTACAATTTCTTGTATCTCTAGGTGGTTTTGTGCTCACCTGATGAGGGGTTTGAACAACCTTTTCAATTACGGAAGTATTAATAGGAAATGAAGCATTCTGTTGTAAGAAGACTAATTCCCTTTAGATGATGCTGGCTGCACAATACATAAGGACAAAACTGTTCACCAAATACACAAAAGCAAAAATCAAACCAAAACCAAAAGCTAGAAGTAAGCACTTACTGAGCTAACGCACATTAATCCTGCAGCTGCAGAGCAAAGCCACCTGCCCTATTTGTGAAATCATGACGAGTGTGAGGAAGGCAGAAAAAAGAAGCATCTGGTACACAAAGCTGGACCTGGGGGGGGGGGGGGAAATAACCTGAGGAATGCTCTGCAGGCAGCTGTGAAGATGCCTCTGCTTACCGAAGGAATGACACTTTTAAAGAATAACCTGCTTTTGCCTGCTTGGCCTTAGCTTCATGTCAGGACACAGATAGAGACAGAGATGCATTTAATAAATATCTGAGCATGGCAGCGTGGCAACCATTTCCACCTGAGGTTTATAATTCAGGCAACTATAGACTCGGAGAAAAGACCGTGTTTTTTTGTATGTGTCTCAGTTGAAAGCAAAAGGGAGATAAAGAAGAAAAACTAGACCGCTAAGTCTGAGGAGATTTTAACTCTGTGAAAATACATTGAAAATAGGAATATTTTCTGCCAAACACCACTAGGATTCACACCAACGCATCTCTCAGGCCATACTTGGTAGCTGCTATCTTCAGGGCATTTTCAACCATCTACCCCTTGTTTTGGGATTCATTTCACCCAGCTTTACCATCCAGCAGTTACATATCCACTTTCTGTGGTCATGGAGGTTCCCTGTGAAGGGGGAGAGACTGATCTGCCAAATCTCCTCCTGGAAATGCCGGTTGTAGGAAAGGCCCAGAGGAGCACCAGTGGTTATTCTCACCATTATCACTGAGGAAAGGTTGGATGGTTACATAGATGCGTTACTGCTGGCAACAGAAACACCATGAGATGAATTCCAACAGCATGTGAGTTTGGGGTAAAAAATGTCATCCAGTCCTATGCTGCCTGTATGGAGAGAAAGGTTCCTGAACCTCTTGATAGTCTGCAGCTGAAATGCTTTGTTGCATTCTTGAACATAGATGCAGAAGCTATTGCAGCAACAAACATTGGGCATGTAGGTGGTCTGAATATGGCTGGTTTTACTTGGTTAATTACTTTCTGGGGAAAGTTGAGGCTTTGCTTTTTTCCTTTCACTGCCGCCTTCTTTATATATCATTTCAGGTTTAAGGCTAGAATGTTAAATTGGTACAGTGTAATTAAAATTATTCACATGCCTTAAACAACTAACATTTAGTACGAGCAGAATGGAGATCAGACAAGCTAAAGTGTCAGAATATGTTCTTGCTTTTCATTAAAATTCAGGTTTCTGAGAAATGACACATTTTGAATGTTCATCAGATTGATTTATTTCCATTAGTTGTAAGTGCCAATTAATTCATGGCTGCATTAATGAGAAATTACATCATTTTAACAGAAAGATGTAAACCCAGTGTTCCATTGCACTGTTACCAGTCTCTCCAGTAGTCCTATACTTAACTGCTAGAACATTAATAAAATCTTAATGTAAGTAGGAATATTTCCATTGATGTCAAGCAAGGCCAACTTGCACCCAATGTAACATGACCAAAACAAGCCAGTATCTTTTTATGCTTCTGCTCAACAGAAATTAATTTTTTCCTTCCTCTGACTATATCAGTTCTTGTAGGTCTGCAGAATTCATTAGGGCTGTATTATAGGTTTGGTGGATCCCCCAGGGGAACTCTAATCAAACTGAAAGGATACATCTATATTAACTTTTTTGTTCTTCTCCTAGAGAGGTTTCAATATTTAACTCAATGTTCAAAATAAAGCTAATTTATTCAAATGATTGCCATTGTTGATTTACAGTGATGTTTGGTTGGATTTATCAATTTAGCAGAAAGAGATGCCAAAATTGATTAAGGAAAAGACAAGTCATATTCAAAGGAAAGTACAAAAATTTGGCTTCTTTAGCCCAGCAAGAGAAAGGCTGAGAAGGAATATGCTTGGTCTTTATAAAAACATTGGAGTCTAAATACTGGATATGGTTCCATCTACTTTCAGCTACTGAAAAATGTTATTCCAAAGAGTAAATGCCTGTCCTGAATAAACCTATGCTGAAAATCAGAAAGACATTCCTACCTTTGTGAGCAAGCATGTTTCAGGAGACCTTTCTAAGTGAATTGGAGGAGGAAAACCCAGATGGCTTCTATAGAGGCAAATTTTCTACAATAATTTATTTGTCATAGTATTGGGAAAAAGGACAGAACTCTAACTATCTCTAGTCCTCCTGTCCTCCATTGCTATCATGAGCATTTCAAGTCAGCAGAAAAGGCTACCATGTTAATGATCTCAGATGCACCACAGCTTACAATTAAAAATCCGTTTTCTTGTTTGCAGCTTTTATAAACCAGTTTGGGGCTTTCTGAAGTCAGCTGACCTGTGCTCTTTTTTCTCATTCCTAGTGAAGAACAAGTATTGTTACAGCACAGGATTTACTCACCTACACCTACATTACCAAAAGTTAGGCTTTTAATTTAATCTGTTGTCTAACACTGTCAGCAGAGGTGTAGGCAGCCTTGAACAGCAGTGCAGCTCCTCCTCAGACAGGTTTCCAAGACATGTGGGGAGAAGCATCTCCTGAGATGCCTATCACTTATCCACTGAGTCCAGAGGAAGCCAAGACTGTTACCAGAAGCTAGAGGCCCAACTTGCCTTCAGCTAAAATGAAGCAGGAAGAACCCGAGCCCTAACTACCACTTGTATCCACTTGTAAGGGTTAAAACTTTCACCAAAATCATAGAATCATAGACTCATAGAATGGGTTAGGTTGGAAGGGACCTTAAAGATCATCTAGTTCCAACCCTCCGGCCATGGGCAAGGACACCTCCCACTAGAGCTGGTTGCTCACAGCGTGGGCTCTTCACCGTTCACATGAAGAAGTGTGTCTTTCAGGCATGTGGGTTGGGTGGTGCTAATGCAAAAGGGTGAAAGTATTTTTCATAATGATCTATGGCAGAACAGTTTGAGTTAACTTTGTTCAAAAGAGCTCAAAAATGTACAGAGTAGAACCTCCTTGTCGCAGCAGGACAAATGTGCAAAGTTTTGTTCTCCTTCCTCCTAGCCCAAACTCCAGCCTACAGAGACAGCTGCAGAGAGGAGCCAGTCAGACTCTTTCTGCTGTTTTGTTTGGACTTTCTCAGGGTTTTTTGGTAGCTGAAGATCCCTGTTCCTCCCAGTCTGTGCATACCTATATGGCCTACTCCTTATATTTCGCCCCCACACATTCCTCCCTGGTCATTCTCTTTCTCTTTTCCTATATATGCTCCCCTCCACATTTATTGAGTCTTCTGACCCTAAGCTCCTGACAAAACCAAACAAGCCACCACACAACGCCACGTCCATATTTTAGCCCTTGCCTTCTCTATGCAAGCTGAAGGTCCAAGGCAGAAGCCTCGCCAAGTGGGAGCTAGTCTTGTGTGGCTTCTCAGCACTGAGACAAAAGAGGGACCAGGAAAAGCAGCAGTAACAAGGAGCTACCACTTCAGGGACATTATACTGGTTTTGGTCACCTTTTGGACTAATTGGTTTTAAGTTATACAGGACCTAGTTTTTAAGTATGCCATTTTGCAACATGCAGGGTAATAATAATTTTTAGAAGTAGGCTAACTTTGGAGTCTGCTGAGAAGAGAATTATAAATTTTCACTTACATCAAATACTTTGATGGATGAGAGGACCTAGGTTTAAGCATGCTCTGTTTGGGATTCTATGATTCTGTGAAATACTGATAACCATAAAACAGTAGATAGCAGAAAAAATTAGCTTACTGTTCAGTCTTCCAATTAAATTATCTGATTTATTCTGCAAATTTTAAAGTCTAATAATCCTTGCCAGTTGATGATCCTGTTGCATATTAGCGGGTAGACTGTATTTGAAATAAATTTAAGAAGTGAAAATACAATATACATACATTACCAGATTTGAGAAATTGCTCATTTTCAAGCAGCTAAAGACAGAAAGTGCATGAAGACATTGATAAGGCCGAATACTCATTTTTACCTTTAGCAATACCTGGTTTTAAAATCTGTAACTGTGAAAATAAACATTCTTTTAATGCTAGTTTTGTGTGCAGCTCAAAGTTAGCCAGTGCATCTGTGGACCACAAATATTATTGTGTACTGTAACTTGATATTTTGTCCTACGTCATAGTTCTCTAGTGATAATTAAAATAATAGCTAAGAAAGAGGTTCTTAGGCTGAGCTTATTATTTGGTTGTTTAGCAATAATAATTCCTAGTATTGCTTGTAAGAAGAGGTAATATTCATAAAATCAGTGTTCCCAGAGCCCAGCTTTCCTCTTAGGTAGCTCAGCAGAACCAGCTCATCAAATTCTCTCTAAGATACTTCCAAATGTTTTGCCCTCAGCTATTGTGTAACAACTCCTGAGTAGTCCTACACTCCTGGATTCAAAGGGAGCAGCCAGATACTATTCATTTTGGGGAAAGGTTGTTCTAACTCCTTGCCAGGCTCAGCACGTGTTCAGGTGAAGGCCAGTTCCCGCGGGGGAGGCAGAAGGATCGGCCTGGCCAGGCAGGCTGGATGGGGGCCACCTCATCAGCACAGACCATTCAGTGGGATTAGCTGTATTGCTAAACATGACCCTTCCCTTAAGTGGCCTAAGGACAAAAGGAAAAAGGAAACATCCAAATGTCTTGCCTCTTGGAATCGGTCGCACAAGGAAACAGGAAAGCAAAAGATGTTGGGACAAGGCACATTCCTGTCCTTGCCCAGCCCTGTGAGCCATCAGCATAGGGCTCCAGCTCACTGCTGGTTTCTCTTGAAGACAAGGGGCAGCTCAGCTCGGCCCTCTGAGAAGGAGAAGCTCGTGGTGGGTAACTGAAATGGCTCCTTCATCATTATCTGAAGCGCTGCTGTGGAGCTTGGCATGGCTTGCCAGGGCCCGCTCATTCCCATAGCAGCAACAGCCTACTTGCTTCAATTTGCGTGCACATTCTCTCTCTAAAACTTTGTTAGCAAGATTATTTTGATTTTAAGGAAGGGATTTCTTTTTTTAATTCTCTTCAAGTAACTGAATTAAATCATGGAAGCAGTGAACCACCTAGGGAACTCTTAGGAAGAATGAGTACATGCAACCTCTACTCCCCACCCTCTGTATACACACGTGCACGCGCGCGCACACACACACACAATTTATTTATGACTTTTTTTCCACCTGTGCTGACATGGCTGGGAATTTACAACAGCATTGAAAAAGTTACAAGCAGTACCTCAGAAATTCCACATTTTACTGAGCTGCGTTATTAAGGCACGTTTGTCAGGCAGCCAAATGCTATGTCAGCCTTGTAATTGATTTACAGCAACATCTGTAGGAGCATTTGAGAAAAAGGAGGAAACCAATGTCCACTTTTGAACACAGTGTTTCAACGAAACCAACGGTGGCGGGAGATTCACAAACAAAACACTGAAAATAAACAACATGTTTAAAGGGATATATGCTAAACGTTACTAAAAGGGGGCGGGGGGGAGGGGAAGAAAAAAAAAGGTGCATTAATTTTCAGACAGGAGAATAACTACAGCCTTTCCAGGCATGTTTTAACTTTGCTATATAAAACACCTGGCCCTAAAAAAGCAGAGCTTTTTCTTTTTTTTTTTTCCTGAGGAAAATATGAAGCTGAAACAGGAAGCCCACATAGGCTCAAAACTCCTTTGTGAAAGACCTCATTATAAAAAAAAAAAAAAATCCCATCAAATTTATATAATAGNCAGGCTGGATGGGGGCCACCTCATCAGCACAGACCATTCAGTGGGATTAGCTGTATTGCTAAACATGACCCTTCCCTTAAGTGGCCTAAGGACAAAAGGAAAAAGGAAACATCCAAATGTCTTGCCTCTTGGAATCGGTCGCACAAGGAAACAGGAAAGCAAAAGATGTTGGGACAAGGCACATTCCTGTCCTTGCCCAGCCCTGTGAGCCATCAGCATAGGGCTCCAGCTCACTGCTGGTTTCTCTTGAAGACAAGGGGCAGCTCAGCTCGGCCCTCTGAGAAGGAGAAGCTCGTGGTGGGTAACTGAAATGGCTCCTTCATCATTATCTGAAGCGCTGCTGTGGAGCTTGGCATGGCTTGCCAGGGCCCGCTCATTCCCATAGCAGCAACAGCCTACTTGCTTCAATTTGCGTGCACATTCTCTCTCTAAAACTTTGTTAGCAAGATTATTTTGATTTTAAGGAAGGGATTTCTTTTTTTAATTCTCTTCAAGTAACTGAATTAAATCATGGAAGCAGTGAACCACCTAGGGAACTCTTAGGAAGAATGAGTACATGCAACCTCTACTCCCCACCCTCTGTATACACACGTGCACGCGCGCGCACACACACACACAATTTATTTATGACTTTTTTTCCACCTGTGCTGACATGGCTGGGAATTTACAACAGCATTGAAAAAGTTACAAGCAGTACCTCAGAAATTCCACATTTTACTGAGCTGCGTTATTAAGGCACGTTTGTCAGGCAGCCAAATGCTATGTCAGCCTTGTAATTGATTTACAGCAACATCTGTAGGAGCATTTGAGAAAAAGGAGGAAACCAATGTCCACTTTTGAACACAGTGTTTCAACGAAACCAACGGTGGCGGGAGATTCACAAACAAAACACTGAAAATAAACAACATGTTTAAAGGGATATATGCTAAACGTTACTAAAAGGGGGCGGGGGGGAGGGGAAGAAAAAAAAAGGTGCATTAATTTTCAGACAGGAGAATAACTACAGCCTTTCCAGGCATGTTTTAACTTTGCTATATAAAACACCTGGCCCTAAAAAAGCAGAGCTTTTTCTTTTTTTTTTTTCCTGAGGAAAATATGAAGCTGAAACAGGAAGCCCACATAGGCTCAAAACTCCTTTGTGAAAGACCTCATTATAAAAAAAAAAAAAAATCCCATCAAATTTATATAATAGTTACTTTGTAATTGCTATGAACTATATGAACAAATCCCTACTTTTCCATTTAAGAATGTTTTGTGAGAAGAAAAGAGGTCTAATACTATCAAAAAGCTGGAAAGGTTTGGGTGGAGGAAAAAGGTAGGAATGCCTTTCCCAGATCCTTCTCCTCAGCCTCCGCACCCACAATAACTGGCTTTTCTGTTTGCTTCTTGAACGTTTTCTCTCCAAGACCGTAAGATGTTGAAGAAAGCAGAGAAGGTAGCTGGTAATATTTGGGAATGTTGAATATGATTTCCACCACTCTGCAACATGGTGCTGTTTAAGGTTTGGGGCTTTTTAAAAGGAAATGAAGTTGATCAAACACTATAAACTTTAAGAAGCTTCCTCAGCTGCCTTGTTTGGGAGATGACTGTGTGATGCAGCCTTTTATTTGCACTTCAGTTTAACAGGAGGGATGATTTGGGTGGTGCTCGCACAGCTTCTGAATCTGAGGTGCTGTTTGAGATCTGCCGGAGCAAGGCATGCCCCAGGGTGGGGGTCACCCCTGTCGCTGCGGCTCCCCTGCCCTCAGCACACATGGCAGCACGTCTAGAGAGTCCACTTGGTACTTATTCAGATGCAAAACCACCTTGGGTTATGCAGAAAGTGGAGGGACCAGCTTCCTGCAATTCTCCAAGTCTAGAGACCGGCTCATTTCTAATCACACAGAAAGAGAATAAGCCCAACTC
This sequence comes from Burhinus bistriatus, assembly GCA_013397275.1. Taxonomy (NCBI): domain Eukaryota; kingdom Metazoa; phylum Chordata; class Aves; order Charadriiformes; family Burhinidae; genus Burhinus; species Burhinus bistriatus. The sequence continues at coordinate 280,836 of VYXH01005075.1, read as the reverse complement.
TTTGCGACTATAGAAATCTGTTGAGTCAGAACTGCTAAGAAGAAATCAGGAAGAGAAACATGCTCTGATGGCAACGAGAATCAATCCGCAGGGACCTGCCAAACTCCTATCAAATGGATTTGGGAAGAGAGGTGTGCGGTGGGAAGAGAACAAGCAACAGCTCTGACCACATCAGTCTCTGCACCTGGTCTGTGTTGCCCTGATAACCCAAAGTGCTCTGCAGTCTGTGTTCTGGTTCTGGATGGAAAAGCGAGAAATTAAAAATAAAAAATGAAAATAATTTTGTATCAACAAGTAGTTTCAAAGTGAAAAATCAGACCTTTTCCATTTTTTCAGAATTTTTTTGTTGTTCTGATTTAAGGAATTCAGTAAAACAAGTTCAGTGACTCAGTGTCACAGAGCTTCTTTTTGATTTCATCTTCTTTTTTTCTTTTAAAACTACTTTGAGTGAAAATGCCATTTCAGATGAAGCTGCTAGAATGTGCCGGTCAGTGAAATAACACAGTTGTTACAAGCTACAGAGCAATAAACAAACACATTTTTAAAATGAGGCACTTAAGAATCTCAGTTTATATTAAAGCATAATTTTATTCATTAAGTTAATACAGCTTTCTGATTAGTCATATTTTCCATCATCACCATCATTTTACTACTTTGCCTACTGTGTGGTCACAGTTACGTGAAATTTAATTCATTCTAAATACTATTTTACAAGTAGGTTTTTTGTCCCTTTGCCAAAATCTGAGAGCAGATTAACTTTTCCCTGCTTACAGCAAATACCTACGAGGCTGCCGCAAGCGCCCCTGACACTTTCCATTCTTTAGCTTACATGGAAGGCTGTGTAAGCTAATTACGATGGGGGCCGTGTTTCCCCTTTCCTGAGGGAAGGTTAATAGAGAAAGAAGTCTACGCTAATAAAGAATACGATCAGCGTGTGGCAGAAGCCAGGCTCTGGGCAGTTGGCTGCTGTAGCACGGATGCTTTCTTAATGCTGTTGGCACACAGACCTGCAGCAGGTAGCAGTGCAAGTGCAGTTTATTTTAAGCCAAGAGGAGCTAGTTTCAGTTATAAGAGCTGGCTTGGTTATATATGTCTTGTACCACTTACTCAAATAGTAGCTTCTTCATTGCGGTGCTAGCAAGCCACAGCTGTTAAAAACCTATTGAACAAAAGCCTCGTTTGTTACAATTATTGTGTGGTACCAGTGGATCAAATATTTTTTTTGTGTGAGCTCTCGTTTTCAGCTGTGTCAGCCAATAACCTGTGATACCTTTCTGCATCCAAAAAGGCGAGTCATGAGCAGAGTGAGGGAACTCCTGATGCCAAATGAAGGACCAAGTCTGTCTGGTTATTTCTAACAGTCTAGAATCACAATGAGATTGAAAACCAGTTTCAAAAACTCCTCTAACATTTTGGGGAAAATGGGTGTGTATCTTCAGATGCAATTGTCCCTGCCACCTGGAGGTCTCCTTGCAAGCAACAATTCTGCCACATCTGGACCAAGTATCTCCAGCTCAAATATACTGTGTCGTGGTGAAAATGGCACAGCTGCCCCATTCAAGGGCTGATAGAGTGGCAGCTCTAACTCCTTGATAAGCTTATTGAACTGTTGCGAGGAGTAAATGTTAAAACCTGCATAAGTTATTCCCTTGGAACAAGGGGATTATTCAAAACCACTTTATGCTATAGCAGGAATCATAGAATACCAGGTTGGAAGGGACCTCAAGGATCATCTGGTCCAACCTTTCTTGGCAAAAGCATGGTCTAGACAAGATGGCCCAGCACCCTGTCCAGCTGAATCTTAAAAGTGTCCAATGTTGGGGAGTCCACCACTTGCCTGGTGAGATTATTCCAATGGCTGATTGTTCTTACTGTGAAAAATTTTCCTCTTGTGTCCAGTCGGAATCTTCCCAGGAGTAACCTGTACCCATTACCCCTTGTCTTTTCCATTACCCCTTGTCTTTTCTATGTGACTCCTTGTAAAAAGGGAGTCTCCATCTTCTTTATGGCCACCCTTTAAACACTGGAACATAGTGATAAGGTCTCCGCTAAGCCTTCTTTTCTCAAGGCTGAAAAAACCCAGTTCTCAGCCTTTCCTCATATGGCAGGCTTCCCAGTCCTTTGGTTATCTTTGTGGCCCTTCTCTGGACCCTCTCCAGCCTGTCCACATCTTTTTTGTATAGCAGAGACCAAAACTGAACACAGTATTCCAGGTGTGGCCTCACAAGCACTGAGTAGAGTGGGATTACTTCTTTTTCTCTGCTGCTGATGCCCTTGTTAATGCAACCTGGCATCCTCTTGGCTTTCTTTGCTGCCACAGCAGCACACTGTTCACTCATATTGAACTTGTTGTCCACCAGGACCCCCAGGTCCCTTTCCACAGAGCTGCTCCCCAGCCAGGTAGATCCCAGCCTGTGCTGCACTCCTGGGTTATGTTTTTCCAGGTGCAAGACCTTACACTTGTCCTCGCTGAACTTCTTAAGGTTCTTGTTAGCCCACTCCTCTGCCTATCCAGGTCTTCCTGCAGGGTGGTTCTCCCTTTCCAAGTGTCTACTGCCCCAGTCAGTTTGGTGTCATCAGCAAACTTTGTCAGGGTACACTTGATCCCATCGTCCAGATCACTTATGAAGATCTTAAACAGTGTTGGGCCCAGTATCGATCCCCGAGGGACTCCACTTGTGACAGGAACTCTAGCCTTCCTGCCCTTACAGTAGCTCTGACTACTTCCCTTACATGTGCTGTACCAGCATGCTAGCAGCAGGACAGAATTAGATATGGCTCTTAAGTGCTGGCACATCTAAGAAATTCAGCATGAAAGCCCACCATTCGTTGATGAATAGAGGTTGGAGCTCCATATTCTCCATGTTATAGCAATGTAAAACAGAAGACAGAGGCATAATCGGAAACCTAAGGACATTGATGTCAATTTCTCCATTACAGTCTTTTTCAGTAGATTTCTAAAATAAGTAGACAGGACACTAGAATTAGTGCCAAAGGTAGTTCCTTTAACTGGATAGGAACTGATGTGGTTTTGCATCATTTTGCCTCAAAAGAAGCTGAAGCCTCGCCATCAGAGAAGCTGTTATTTCAAATGGCTGTATAATCAATACCTGAATTTTGATTATCCAGCAGCAGACCCAAATCGTAAGTCACAGCTTCTCCATGCACATCTACAAAGGAAGTGCTGAATTAAGTAGGACACACATCACTATGGCAAACGAGGGGGGTCTTTAGACCATGTTGCATACAAGTCTTTCAAAGTAAAGGCCTACAAAATCTCAGAGCCCGTCTTATATTCAGGGGATCTTATTACCTCTGTCAAGTAAGTAAAATCTTAATTTCCAGTGCCATCATATTGGAAATTCACAGAGTTTAAAATTAGGCACCATTCATTTCAGACATGACGTGCCCAGATTGCAAACTCCTGCATTGCACTTGTTGGTGAACAGCCCATGGTCAACAGTCAAGCTGAATGGGTATAACACAAAAGCACTTGTTGATGGCTGAGCAAAAGCAATCATGCTGAAGTGCTATCAGCAGTCCGTAATCTAGAGTAATTTATGGTTCTGTTCTCTGTTGTTCGGAAATAAAATCCTGAACTCAAGTCACAAAGCCTAAATTTGTTTTACAAGCAGTGAACTTAAATTACTACCAACTTCACTCTCAGGTCCTGTTGTCCCATGGCATTCTCGAGTCACACTGATCACAGACATTCTGACACAGTGGACCCCACAGACCACACGACTCTGGGAAACTATGCATTGCACGAGCAATATTTAGTCTTGAACACAAACATAGAATAACAAATGGATCTTGGTTTTTGTCTACCAGAAAAGGAGATTTTTAGATGCAGTAAGACATAACTCTCTAAATGACAGGCTCTTTGGTGCATAGCTGCTTTCGGCATTTTAGAGTGCAGAGGATAAGTGGAATTAAATACACAAAAAAAATTGTGAAGGGCATGGGAATGCAGGTATTGTATTATAAATATTTTGTATGCCTTCTCCATTATGAATTTATTGCATATTCATACCAAGAGCTTCCTAAAGCTGTGGCTAGCCTGTCTCCCCACGCTTCCCCTCCCCTCCTCCAGAACCCAACCCTTACCGACCTACTGCCTTCAACTACACTGTGCTCCATAAACCGAATACCTTTGTCCTAGCCTGTAACCACAGGGACAGGGCAAATAAAGGAACTGGAAACAGAGCAGTGTGGGTTGCCAAAGAGGGTCCCCAAAGGACATGGGAGTGGTATTGAGCTACAAGAGAAAAAGTAGCATGGGAAATGAGAGGGCTCCTGTGCCCTTCGATCATAGGACGTGCACATATGTAGCTTCAGTGGAACTGCTGAACCCTAATAACTTAGGCATGACAACCATGAGAAGCACTTTTCAGCACACGTAAGCGAGCAAAGACACTATGGCTTTTATTCCCTGCTGCAACGCTTCCCTAAAATATAATAAAGGAAGGTATCTGCTAGGCTCTTCATCTAAGTAAAACTGTATGCACAAGAACTGCACCTTCTTGTACATTGGTTTCCTCACTTCACTAAACAGACTGAGGCTGTCCCCCCTCCCACCCCCCACTCCTTATTTTCTTAATGAAATAACTTCATATAGCTGCTAAACTAGTATCCAACTGGTCAGACACATTCTTTGTGACAAAGCAATACACAAAGGTAGAAAAAAAAGGGAGAAGACTTCACTGAGAAAATATAATTCTCTGAGATGTGTCACATCTGCAACAAGAAGTCTTACAAGCAGCAAGTAAAATTTCTGCTTACATTTATACTTGAAAAGAAACACAATCCCCAATTATGGTCCTGGCTTGTAAGGTTGGCAGAACACAAATGTCTGCAGTATAAATCTTTGCGAACATTTAATGGATCTTGAATCTTAAGTCTTATTTTTAAGCTTCTTTGAAGCAGTTCAAGGAATANAAATTGGTCCTGTTTTACCTCAAACCAGAACAGATCCCCAAGACTGAAGTAAGGAATGTTTGCTGACACTAATGACTCCTCAGTTGGAAAAGTAACAGTACTCTTCAGCAGAATGTTTGGGCCTAACTCTTTGCCACTATGGCAGTGTCAAGATCCATTTACAGTTAAGTAAAATTCAAGATTAAAGCATTTGGTCCCGAAATACTGTAGCCTTCCTTAACATTTTATGTGTTTGAAATAGTAACAGCCTTCAGTTGAGAAACCACGCAGGTATCCCCTCCATGTCATCTCAGACACACCACTTAGGTTATTCAGTTAGGAAATGTTTGCTCCAGAGAGATTCTGGTAAACAAGTAACTCCACTGATCTGTCCAAAATTATTAAAATTATTATTCAGGGCTTGCAGAAACTATACGTCAGCAATTGTTTGTATGAGTGCACTGCGAAAAACATTTTGCTGTATAAACATTAAGAGGATACTGCCTTTAAAGAACTTTTTACAAGTTTTAAGTGAGCCCATGACAAGATTCCAGTTGCTGCTGATCATAAAACTGCAAGATGTCCGTTTTGTCACTCAGCAACACTTGTTTCTCATTCTAAGACTCCGAGAAGCAGCGTAAGCTTTACTCAGTGTTGGCCACAATTTATTTCCCTATCACATTAACTTAAGATTTAGCTTTCAGCTGTGTAAGTATCAAACTACCAGCTCCCTAATGTCTGGATCTCCAGAGGGGGAAAGGAAAAAAAAGAAGAGGAAAAAAAAAAGAAAAGAAAAAAAGAGAATGAAGGAAACACTTGGAAGCCTTTAAAACAGACGATTATATCAGCAGTCTTAAAAAGAACTATTAAGATATTCCAAGTATCTTGCAATTTAGATTGCCACTGTATTTAAGCACAATCAATTTACTAAACATGAAAACTCACACTGGCAGAAAAGAGGACTCAAGAGCATTGATTTCCATTTCTGGGTATTTAAGGCATCAAATAAAATTTTAGTCATTCGTATTTTTAGGATGCTAAGTGAAACGTGATGGGAAGCATTTAAAATTCAGTCATTGACCTTGAACATTTATTTGGGTACAGGATCTTCATACTCTCCAACAAATCAAAAAAAGTATTTAAGGGAGAAGATGAAAAAGGAATAAAATGACACTGCCACTGTTCCCAACCTTCCCCCACTGCAGAAAATAAATTTAAAGCTTGTTTTTCATAATAGACCTTTAACATGGAGTCTTAAGGATAAACATTAATTCTGGAATGAAATATGTACTTACTGTTTTTAGCTTTCTTTGGTCTTTTAAATACGTCAAAAAGCAATGTCTGGTTACAAACACAAGCTATCATGGCCCCCAGCCCTCCTCCCCCTAAAAAAACTAAGGTCATGGGGTGGGGGTGTAGAAAAAGCAGAGTTATCGAGTGAATCAAATTTAAGATTTCTTGCCTTATTGGCTTATAACTTTGTGCTTAACTCAGGAAAAATTAATCTCTTTCAAAATGCACTTAATTATAATCAAATATCCATATCAATGTCTGTCACCACATCAGCACATCTGGCAGCAATGAAGACAAATTAACAATAAGAGTCAGAAAATCTGGCAGTATGATCAACTAAAGCACGGAAAATCCATTTCTACACTTAGACCACCAGTGACTAAGGATGGATTAACTTCCTGTCTCTAATACTGGCACCTAAATTAAAGGGAAATTGCATCGCAATCTGGGTACCAGGTTTCTGGCTACAAACAACAAAAAGCCCTTAGCTCAGCTACACTAGGCAGCGAAACCTTTGCTCTAGCTTTAGCTGTGATGTCTGTGATGGCCTACTCTAAACAGCTGCTTTTAATTTAGTTTAAAAGAAGCAATTTGGCAACCATGTAAGTTTGCACCTTCAAAGCAGACAGATGTAAAAAGCTGATGTCCTGCAATATTAACCATTTTGGAGTCTTGCTGTTTTAACATGGTGATGACAACAGGATTCACAGCTTTTTAAAATAGTAGGTATCTGTACAAAGAAAACCAAAATAGAATGTTTTCACTTAGTTTTAGTTACCATTTTATAGTAAGCAATCCTCTTTCTCTGACTTCGTATAGTTAAAAGCATTGGGTTCAATACTGCAAATTTAATACAGCAAGAATCTACAATTGCTCAACTTGCCTGAGCAACTGAATAAAGCACAGATCTCATCTATAACCAGAAAAGGGCAACTGAATAAGGAACAGAAGCATGAGTTAAACCAAAGAAAACATTATCTTGTACTTGGATTACCTTCTCATGTTGTGTGTGGAAGTGGCTGCAGAAGCAAAGAGGGAGAAAGGGTATGGGAAAGCAAAGACTTGGGCATGCACTGCATATTTGGCAAACACTTAACACTAAGCCACATAGAAAAGAGTGATGCTACCAGGCAGACATCCAGTGCCTTTTTTCTCCTTTTACTAAATAGTTTGATACGGATTTGTGCATTTAGTGTGCACACCCCTCCACCAGATGCATGCACACTATTTGCACACAGGCATGGCAGACTTGGTACTACAGCCTTATACGCCTGAAAACTGAGAACATGTGCACACACATCTGATAGTAGGAATTCACAAAATGGAAGATTTGCATACTTATTTTGGCACAAATAGCTTCAACCCACCTTAACAGCCACCAGTAGTTGTGGCAGGACCACACCTGCTCTTAGAAGCTGAACATATTTAACACAGTAAATCCAAACATATGTTTTGGTCAAATTTAGTTGCAGACATGCAACAGAAAGCACCTATGTATGCAACGTTCCTCTAGCTACAAACATTAATTCACACTTTTCATTCTTCATACACTAATGTGGGTCAGAGACCACATGGCAGCATATTTTATTAAAAGTAATGTGCAAATAAGATGCATGATACCTGCAAACAGCATGGAGTTTCCATTTGTAAAAAGGTACAAGTAACAGTACAAAATTAGAATGATTGCTACTCATTTCAATAAAATGAAGTCTGACATAGAAATACATATGCTGTATTATTTACACCATTAATTTACAAAAGATATTATTTGCATAAAACAAAGCTATAAAATAATTAGAAATATAGTATTTTTATAAGGAATGTTTCCCCTGTATAAAAATGTAGAGCATTTTGGCAATTATGCTTAATTTGAATAAAAATGCATTTATTTGTTCTGAATTCATAGTATCACATGGTTTCTTCTTCCCGTCTTCCTTTCCTTATTCCCTTTTTAAATAAAATTCCACACTGAGGTAGTAGTATGTCAAAGTATTTCTTTGGTTCCAGAAATCAATGGCAGGTCCAAAAGGAGCTATGTATCCAAATCATAGGACTGGAAAGCCGAAGTCCTAAAGTTTTCAAAGGACTGTTTGTAAGTATAAATGCCATTTTCTCCTCTAGAAAATGTCCTTTCCTTTCCATCTTCATGTGCCTCTGCATCGCAGTCCAGTGAGGCATGAGGATTATTATGGGAGGTTTTTGGTTGGCAATTTGCTGGCTGTCTACAACTTGACAGAGAGTCCAGCTGAGGCCTCCATAAAGGCTTTCCAAATGTTCCTGAAAGACAGTAAGTGAGTGAGTGAGTACTGACATACTGATGCTAACGGTTCTGTGTTTCACTAAGGGCTACATGTTAGAATGCAAGCCAAGGATCGACACAAGTAAAAGTTCACCAAAGTTAGATTTTACTTCACTGTTATTTTCCCCCTTAAAAGAAAACACCCATGTGATCACAAGCATAAGGCAAGATTCTGACACCTGAGACATTAGAAACATTTCCAAAGTAAATGTGCAGCCACACACAACTTCATTACTTTTGTTTTTATGACTACTCCCATGCCCATTTTTCTTTGGGTAGGGCGCTGAGGGGGGACGTGGGTACACAGACCAAACTGCAAACATATCACAAGACACCTTCTAATGCAAAGGTCAGAATAGTGTCTCTGTTTTGTTCTTCAGTGAACGAATGGCACATGAAATCACGGAATCACAGAATTTTTAGAGTTGGAAGGGACGTCTAGAGATCATTTAGTCCAACTCCCCTGCCAGGCGGGTCTTGAAAATCTCCAGAGAAGGGGACTCCACAACCTCCCTGGGCAACCTGTTCCAGG
>VYXH01005075.1:255535-271422 GCA_013397275.1 Burhinus bistriatus | reverse complement strand
AGGATGTTATGGGAGACAGCATCAAATGCCTTGCTGAAGTCAAGGTAGATGACATCTACTGCTCTCCCCTCATCCAGCCAATCGCCGTGCAGTTCAGCAAAAATAAAAAGATTAAAAAAACCAAAGCCAACTTGTATATAACATCCTCCCAGTGTACAATCTGAATGTTAAAACAATTTTTCTGGCTAGCATCTCCCATTAATAATAAAGGTCCCGCCAGCCAAATTCTCCATTCACAGCTGTTCATCTCTTTGCCCAGAACGCGCTAGAACAGATGTAGCCCAAAGAGAATTTGGCATTTCAGTTGAATTCTTATTAATAATTACCTGGATTCACTAGCCAGAAAATAATTAGTGTGCCTGTCACTCTTCACCATTGGGAAGGTGTTAGCATCAAAAAGAAAGATACAGCCATCACAAGTCATAGTGTCTGTAAGTGACACTCAAAAGACTTATTTTCAGAGGACAGTGTGCCACAGGCTGATTTTGAAGAGCTCAGTTTTTATTAATAACTTACCACTACAATCGTCAATAAATTTTGCACCCAAAAAGCCATACTTCTAGTTTTGCTTAGTTGCTAGAAGCAAAGGTTTCAAGTAAAACTGTGATCTGAGAAGTTACTAAAAATCTATTTGGACAAGGTCCATATTTGCATCAATGATTTGCAGAGCAATTTTGCTCCTAATACAATATGAAAGAGTGTGCCTCACAGCACCAAAGCTACAAATGAATCCTGTCTTTAAAAAAAAAAATCCAAGCTGTGAACTTTCTGGCTCATGCATTGACAGTGATGTTACTGCCAGCTGTCGTCTTCACTGCGACTGTAGAGGCAAAAGGGGGGCTGAATTTGAAGACGATGCTGAAAAAATGGATCCACAACTAAAGACAAGAATCTATCAAGGCTTCTTTCCACAGCTACCACCTCCAAGATCTAACCATAGGCTTTCAGAATGAAGAGTGCTAACAACTATGAAGCCGTCCAAGGCAATGATGATGCAAGTTGGGTGGGGTAGTAGCTCAGAGAACTGATAAGAAAAAGTAGCTCTGCATAGATTTTTAGGGCAGAAAGGGGAATAAAAGCCCTCAAGGTTGCATTAACCCCCAGATATACCCACATACAGTAGAACTACTTTCTGCAGGAGACATGGTAAAGCCCCATCTGCACAGTCCCACCACAGCAACAGTGGTAGATAGCCAGGGGAACATGAGTAGGCTCAAGGCCTCTGCCAGATGTCATGGCATCTGCAATGTTTTGCAGTCCAAACATCTGGCTTTCGAAGGGGGAAAACTTCAGAGCTTGTACCTCCCTTCCCACCCCCTGAGAACAAAGAGACCACTGATGCACATTCCCCCAAGGCCTCCTTGCAGAGCCAGCACACCCAGGCCTTGATCAACCATGCTGACACACCAGCTGGGAGACAATCCATGGTACCAGGGCTGCACTTGGTGCTCAGATGTCACAGGGATGAAACCAGTATGTGAGTTCATACGCGTTTTAAAGCAACCAACCAAACCAAACACCCAAAATTTAGGGGGCTTTAAAGGTAAAGCAACACCCTTCTCCTTCCTCCCAGCTCTCCCTGCAATGTGGATTAAAATTGTAAACTCTGAATTAAGCTTCAGGAACTCTGTCCAGTTAAACCATGACAAACTATTTTGCCATACACACCATGAGAAAAGAAGACAAAGGAGGTATAGAGAGGGCATTTTTCCACACTGCCTTACTTTGAAGGGTAAATAGTTCTGGCTCAGTGTGTTATACAATGTATCCTCATACACTGGAGTTCAACTCTCCCCACCTGCCCTGAGCCCTCCTGGGACCTTGCACACCTTTTGCCTGTCAGGTAAAACTTGTGGTATGCCTGAAGTTTGTTAAGGTGTATTGAGGTAAGTATCCTAACATTTATGGAAATCTGCCAGCTATTAAGATAATAGATAAGAATCACACCACTGATGAGATTTTTCTGTAAGCATGAGCTATTAAGACCTCCTGGTAATCTAAATATGCTCATTATGCAGTTTTACTGTAGTCACTTTTCAGTTCGTGACCTTCCAACATTTGGGACATCATATCTAATGGTCCTTAGAAGTCAGGTTTCCCAAGAAGCAGAGAGGGCTCACAGTTACACCTAGAGGTGAACCACCTCACTGCACTGCCACATTTGACCTAAGGACTCCTTCGATGTATGTCACTTCTGCTTCTGACCAAGCCTCAAGTTGCACCCTTTGTAACACAGGATAGGGCCCATCTCCTGGCTAACTCCTGGTAGGATCCAGAGGGCACCCTGAGTTCTGGGGCATCCAACTGTCCTCATGCACTGCAGTGGAGAGAGAGCGAGCCTATGTGTACAGTTCAGTTGTGCGAGCCTTAAAAAAAATAGTTAAGGCAGTATCTGAAGTTACTCAGGGAGGAAGACGGGGGAAGAAAACAAAAAGACAAGAACACATGCATGAAGTCATGGACAACTCTCAAACTGCTTTTCCTCAGCTACTTCCTGTCTCTCCTCTCCTCCTTTGTAAGTATTTATTTTTCCACATGCTGTGTTATCTTACTAAATTCACAGACACCCGCAAAAAGAAGCACATGCAAAATTGCACAAAATTCGTTTTGCAATAGCACTAGCTATATGAGCATCTAAACACTACTACAGAATTACTCCTATTAGGGGTGGGAAAGAAAAAGCTGAGAAATCAGTTTTGTTTAGTTTTGGAAGTAGGAGGTGAGACAGCAAGAATACCAGCAGCTTGAATAAAAACCAATAGGTAGAACATACCCATGAAAGTGCTGTTACTGACAATAGATGAGGGTTCCAAACTTCTGTTTAAATCAAATGTGTCTGAGTTCAGACTTCTGCTTTTTAGTCCAGTTCCTTCATTTTGAGTATAAATGGAGTTAATCAATTTGCTACCTATAGCTTGCGTCCCAATTATGCCAACACACTGATCAAAGGGATCTTCCAGCGGAGGCGAATATTGATAGCATTCCTTTTTCTTTAGATATCCAGACTCATAAGGGTCCAGGCATGCTGTTCTTTGCTCAGGGCTGCAACCTAAAGAAAATGCAAAATTGTTTTTACATAGAGTCATCATAGCACAAGAGCAAACTGGGACTAAAACTCCCCCCCGCCCCCAACTTACTTGCACTGTATGCTTCAAATGCCTCAGAGCCATATGTGTTTCCTTTTAAATACAAAGTCCCTGAGGTCCCCAGATAGTGGCACAGGAACGGATCTGCAACACCCTCCAAGTCTGTTTCACTTCCATTATCTAGATGGCAAATGCCTTAAAAATAAAATTGACATGTCAGCATATGGTCTTTTCTTAAGCTTCAGCTTATGGTTTCCTGAGTAAGTTTTGTTCTTTTAAGAATCTCATGTGTTTAACTAAATTTCATAGTGTAGAGCTTGCTTAACTTTAACCTAACTTTTTGATGAGAACTCCAATTCTAGCAAGTGTTCAATTAATTAGCTTGACAGACAACGTGTCACACTTGGCTTCATTATACAGTCCTTGGTAACAGAACAAACCCAATCACAGGGATGAGAACCAGCAACTTCCTTCCTCTAAAGCACTGCAAGACACACTTATGCTCTTTTTGGAGCACAGAGTGCTAATGAGAAAGTCCTGGGCAGAAGAGTCTGAGGGAGTCACCAGCTGCTCGAACAGCTATACTGACTTTCAGCTCAATGGTTCCTCAAAGCTGTGGACATAGTCTGTGGTTCTTACTCCACAAAGAGGTTGCTCCTCTCACTACCCTACAACTGCAGAACTATCTCACCACTGTTCCATTCCCACCTGCCCCAACTCCTGACTGTATCTTGACCCAATCCCTTCCCAGCAAGGTGCCTTTTCCTCCCTAACCCAAGTATGTTCTGGATTCTCAGGGGCCAGATCCATAAATCTTAAGTACTGCAGCTTTTAACTTTCAGTCACTTTAAATCCTTTATTCACTCTGACCTTAATCACTTTTCCAACAGGAAAGTTTAATCAGTTGTATTATATTAAAGTTACACTAGTTTTACCACCCATCCCTGCATTCCATTACACGCATTCTTTTCAAGCTACAACAGAGGAAGACATGCTGTTGGACACTCCTGTTTTGGAAATGCGATCAGTTTAAATTTACCCTTGAAACTAGAGGAAAACTTCAGTATTTAAGCAAAGACATAACGTTATTTGGATGAACAGAACCAAGTTACTGTTCTTATCTTGTTGAAGCAATCCCAAGCAATAAATTTCACACCCTCTCAAACTTCAGTGAAGATGTTTCTTTAGTGTTATTTCTATTAGTTAGGAAGACAATAGACAAACTGCAGCTACTCAAGCAACATGGAAAATCTGCTTAACGTTTTACGCCTACCATTACTGTCTCTCTGCTGCAAGAAATACCCTCCCACAGAAGATGTGAGGAACTGATGATGACTGCCGTTTTCAGATGAACCATATCCATCCTGCCTTTCAGCCAGTGTCCCCTGGGATGACAGGTAACTTGGAATGTCAGCAGGCAAATTTGTCTCATCTGTGGGGAAGCAAAACACACACCAAAGCCATCAGCATACTTTACAGAGTTTATAGAAGCATTTTTAAACTTGTCAGCAAAGTGCTGAAAGGTAACAAGCAATTCACTCTTCTGATTCTGAGTCAAAGCACACAAATGTTCCTACAAAATAAAGTCATCACAAAGCAACCACAAACTTTTTTTACCTTTCCAAGGCAAACCTTCAGTTTACACACCTGTATTTGTGATGCTGCAATCTTCATTTCTCCTTCTGGTGTGGTAGATGATGACCACCCACACCAAGGAAGTGCCCACCACACAGCAAACCACAGCTATGATCACAATGCCAACTGTGGCCCATCCATCATCATCAAGTGATGGGGCAATGTTTTGAGGAGAATCACAGGTGGGAGTAGGAATTACATTAAGACGGATGTTGCCCCGTTCTGTTCCAAGTGTGTTAGACATTTCGCAAGTGTATTTCCCAGCATCTTCTACATCTGTATCCACAATAATTAGTAACTGATTGCCTGCAGCGAAGAAATGTCTTTCCGTTACCACGAGAGGGCTGTCATCCTTAGTCCAGTTCAGTCGGGGTGGAGGGCTACCACCAGCAATACACTGCAAGACTGCAGTTTCACCTTTTGTTACAGTTCGATCCAGCAAAGGCCGCAAAAATGATGGTGTTTCTGAAAAGAAAGCATAAGCCTTATATTATAAATGACCTTGCAAGAATGGGAACGTGTCCCTTTCCTTCACAGCTCAAGAGGAAAAGCTACATTAAATGCATCAGTAAGGCCTAATGAAGCTTACTCTCATTCTCAGAAAAAACACATTCAAGGAATTTGAACTTAAAGCCTACAGTTTACTTGTCAATTGATCAGACCTACATGCTTGATTACCCTAGAAGGTAAAAAGGCCAAATCACACATGCTCAAGATTGCAGAGAACTAGATTAAAAATGGTTAACAAAATGTCAGGAAATCAAAAGTAAAACAAAATCTCCTGTCTCTAAACAAAAATAACAGCCCCCTTTTTTTTTTTAACCGCCTACATATCAGGTATTGTGCACACACTGAGAACCATAACTAACTTTTATTATTTTGCATCTTAATAGTGATTGTGTGCTGGAGTACATATTTCTAAGCTAGAATTAAGTGTCAACACAAATTATTTCAGAGTAATTTTATTTCTATACAGCACTTTCATAACAATGCTATTTTTAATCAGCTGATGATTTTAAAAGTGCTCAGCAATAGTTCTGTTCAAGCTTATGCCATCAAGGACTGCCAATGTCTTACCTAGCACTGTTAATGTTGCGTTAGCTGAAATGCTTCCAGCAGTGTTTTGAGCTGTACAGCTATAAACACCTGTGTCCTCGATCTTTACATCTACAATGAAGAATACGTCATCTTCAGGCATGACATGCATGCGCCTTTTGCGTGCTGCAGGAAAATCTGTTCCACCATCTTTCTGCCAAGCAATCTGTGGGACAGGATGCCCAACTGCAGCACATTCCAAACGTGCCATTGCCCCAGCACGAATGGTCAAGTCCATGGGGATCTTTGTAAATGAAGGCAGCACTAAAGAAAAGTTAGTGACACCAAAATGAATAAATGAAACACGCTTTTCCTTTTTTTGCACAGCATATTCTTAACATCCTTCTTGGGCCTAAAAATGGGGGAGAAGCATACAACGTAAACTTATCAGTAGCCAGCAAAGAGAAAGGGAGGGAGCTGTGAAGTATGTGAGACTGCCTAGATCAAAATCTCATTTCTGCTAAGCTTCCTACACGACCTTTCCATAGTACCTTGAAACAGAGCATACGCTTACCTCCTGTAAAGAAAAGATTAATGTTTTCCCATCTTGTTACACAGATTTAGGCAGATTTACCACGAATTGGGTCTGTTATTTGTTTTTTCATATACTATGGTTCAGCACAATGGGGCCAGATGTAAAACCCAATGGTGATTTTGGAAGTAGATACATTTTAATAAATAATCTCATCTTATTAAGGGATCTTCTAAAAGACGGAGAAGATGAAAACAAAGACAACTGTGTTTACATATCTTGATTAAAATCATTCTACTTTAAGTCCACAAGCAAAAAGTAACATACTTACTGTTTACTGTAAGTTTGGCTTTGACAGAGTAGGATGAACCAAAATGATTTGAAATAACACACTGGTATTTCCCTTCATTACTGAATTCAACATTGCGCAGTCGAAGGATGGTGGTGTACTCCATCACTTCACCACCCTGTGACCGGAGGTGGGCATAATTCTCCATTTCAGCATCTTGCAGTAATTCATTGTCTTTCTTCCATGCAAAAGTCATTGGGGAATCACTGCTGCTGGCTGCTGAACATACAAAACTCAAATTGGAGCCTTTGATTGCTGACTGAGTTTCTGGCTGGACAGTGATCTGTGGTTTAGGAAAATCATCTGCACAGAAAGGAGAAAAAGAAAAAGTAACACAGAGGAAGAGAAATATATGTGAGGCCTGAGGACCGTTTTTAGAAAGAGTCTGAAAGCCTTGTTTTACAGGTTTGAGAGAACAGTCAGGTAACTATTTATAAAATGGATAAACAATGCTTTCACTTTAAATTTCACTAACCTTAGGGCATTTAAAGATGCCATATTTATTAGTTTATTGTGCCAAGTCATCTCTTACTGAAGAGAAAGCACATTTAAAAGCAGACCGTGTGTACAGTTTGTTCAACAGCAGCACTAAAGAGGAGAGAACTACCCCCTGACATCTGTAGTAAGAACTATTCTGAGTGTCAGCCATGAAGCCTACCCTTCATCTTTACAACACCTCAGGCTGCTGTGAGTTTTTCTTTATTGAAAGCATAGCTCTTCTGCCACCAGAAACTGCAAGTTGAAGTCGAGGGTTTTCCCCAAACCCACAAAAAGCAATCATGTACAGAAGTCACTGTTCCAGTGATTTGTGGCTGTTTGGTCCACCTTACAAACACAGCAGTGCTGAAGATCCCTTAAGCAGGGCAGCACACAAGAATTCAAGAGATTAGTTTCTGGAGATCCCTTTACTATTGGAAAGTTACCTTGAAAGTGCTGTTTTTGTGAGTTTACAGAATTAGTTGCCTTCTGAACTATTTATTCTGTCAATTGTGTGTACTTTCCACGTACAAAAGGAATGGCCAATTAAACGCTCGGTCTCCCAAAAGCAAAAGCCTTAGCATATTCCCAACTTTCAAGCTGACTGCAGAGTCAGGTCTTACCTAGCCGCTTTGTCTCCCTAAGTCTCATTTGTTTGGTGTCCCAGTTTGAGCGACACAGGACTAATTTCTCTTCCAATGCATGGGAAAATTGCACTTCTAGAAGACTCTAGCGTCTGAATTTGTGAAAATATTTACTTTATAGCCAGCTATAGTATGTGGGTTTCAAGGTCTCAGTGTTTTTGAGCTTGGTGCAGGGATGAGGAGGAGTGAGACCTGGGCACTTGACCCAAGCTGGCCAACAGGATTATTTCATACCATAAACGTCACATTCAATATCAATTAGAAAGTTTGCTGCGAAGTGCCCTCTCTCCCTTGACAGCAGCAATGCAGAGAACTTCTTACCCCGGTGCTGGACCCCTGAGGCCTTTGCTTCCTCCTGAAGCTGTAGAGCTCGCAGTGTCCGACATTTACTGTCCACTGCTGGACAACCCTCGTGTTTCCTTGTTTTTCCCCGACTCCCCTTCCTGGGTGGGGAGGGGTCATCAGGTGATAGAATAATTGTCTAAATGACAATAAATTGTTGTGGGTTTCTCAAACCGTAACATTTGGGGAAACAACGTACCAGTGTCAAAGTGTTATTTCCTCGGAAAACCTCCATGCTGCATGTTACAAAAGAAAATGAGATGTGCAGATAGCCTGAACCTGAGCTGCCTCCAAGAACACTTGCAAGTCTGGAGCTGTGCGCCAGCACCAGGGCAACACGGATCCCCTGATCTGGGACTCTACGCATAGGCCTTAAGAACCTCCCAGGCCATTTGGTTTTCATGCTTCATACCTGTGCCTTAAGTCCTCCATGACAAACTGTACCATTTGCCAATTGAGCTGATACTTTGACTGACTTTGCACAGGGATAACTAAGTAAAACTTGTAAATTCTTAAGTTAGCCTTGTGAAAGGACAGGAGAACATACTTCATTCTGTTTTAGTTGTACTATCAATGGAATAATAAAATATTTTTAAAACCTTAACTATTTGGCAGGAAGGGGGGATGAAAAGGTCACTCAAATAAGCAGATACTACAGAATACAGAAGAACACTCTAGGATAAGACTGGCAATGTGTTTTGTCAGAACAGAATCTGAGAGTGTATTTGAATACATGTATCACAAATGCACACACATATACACACAGATACATAAACACATATACATAAACACATATAGAGACGCATACAATCTCTCAGAGAAATATATTTCTCTTTTTATAGAAGCCACTTGACTACTATGTAACAGAAAATAAGCTATTCATCATTTAGATGGTACTCTTTTAGCATCACTATGTTAACTTGAAGTAATTAACACAGGTCAAGAAAGCATCTATTCTATTTTTCTTCCACAGTTATCTTTAGTATAGAAATGTCTCATGATTTGTTTCAGCTTGAAAGATGTGANCCCCCCCCCCCCAGTTTCACAGATACAGAACCTTGCCTAACACGTGCTTTCCTTTAACAAATTTAGGATGACTCCCTGCTATCTCCTAGCTGTTTTCAAAAAAGTAATTTGGCATGATTTGGAGAATTTATATACTCATATAAATTACACGTAATAGATTATTTATTTTAATTTCAGACAGGACTTAACACACTTCTCTCGAAAATTCTATAAAAGCAGAAGTGGCCATTGTAAACTTATAAAGCAAGGTGTATACACCCAAACATCTAGTGATGGCACATTTTGTAGATTTAATAAACAGTGAAACACTCATTGATTGTATTAAGAGATTCTAGTTACTTCTGCATGACAAATACTTTACGTACTAAATGTAACAACTTACTCTTAGTATTTTCCTTTTTGCTAATATATGTTTAAGGGTTTGAAACTGATTTATTAAAAATGTCATTCAGCAGATAAAAGAAAGATCATGATTTGCCATGGTTTAATAAATAAGAGATATATACTTAAATCCTCCAATTTAATTCCTTGCCAGAATGAGTTTCTCATAAATAAGGAACAATATTTCATATGTACTCCATTAGCTATCAAGTAATCTGTAAATTCCTGCACTATGTTAACTTCTTTTCAGCAATACTTAAGATTACACATCATCCACTCATTGTTTAACATTAATATATTAAACATTTGACTGCTAATAGGAAAGGAGAAAACAACATTTTTGTACACCGTTGTACAATCTGTGCCTGCTCTCCCACTGAAAAAATGGTACGAGTGGCAATAGTAAAAATTAAGCAGTTATATTTGACACAGAAGTTACTGAGAAGACAAATATGGTTACTGTTTTGTCTCCAAAGAATATAAAGTTTGAATTGTCTTTAGTAAGAAAAATAAAATGTATACAACAAAAATACATGAAATCCAGTTAGCTTTTAATTTCCTGATATGTTCAAAGTTCCCACTTAACGTATCAGATGTATCAGAGTACTCAAACACGCATCTTTACTCTTAAGTGCTTAGCTTCACTTTGCTAATAGGGAACACAACATATAGGTGACAGTGAATGTTACTGAACACACACAGAGAAATTTCATTTTTAAGGTGGATGCTACCCCTTTAAATTCTCAAGTCTTAAAGTAAAAATATCTGGCGTACTAAAATATAAAATATAAAATATCAGTAGCATAACTGTGGTGATCAGATGTTTTAATGCACAGTTTACATACAGGCAGTAACTTACATAGTCCAAATAATTTTTACAGTAGACAACAAGCACGTGTAAAAAAAGGTCAGAGCTGAGGCCAGTATAGCTATTTTACCTTCAAATTTTCTCAGCTCTGGAATAACCTCAACACTGATGAAGTATGAAAATAGTTTACAAATAATCAAAAGCAAAAATTGCAGCTTAAGTTTGCCAAAATATGTCTCACTTAAAAATGACAGTTACCTAAACAATATCCATCTTTTAAATCTAGAGGCATATACAATTACCACCACAAACTATTCAGCTTTCCCTTGCACGCTATGCTACGTACTACGTAAGCAAGCTCTATATGAAACGAAAGTCAGAAAACTGCCACTCCCCATCTTGTCCAAAGCCACAAGCTTTGAATATCTACATCACAGTTTGGGAACAGAGAAGGAAATGTTAACAAATATTAATTCCCCTCCATTTCATTAGAGAATTCAAAACATATCAAAGAACCACAACAAAAATCAATGCACTCAGCAAAATTTGTTCTATGGAATGAGGAATAGAGGCTATACTCACCACAGACAAAAACATCCAGGCTGACAGCAAAAATACTTCTCCCTTTTAGCAGCTGAGGATGGGCACAACTGGCATTTACAAAGCTCTGAAAGTTGTTCTCTGACATCCACTGTGGTAGCCATTTTAACTGGCAGTCACACAAGAGACTTGACGTGTTTAAGTGCCTAAGAAAAAGCAATTACATTCAAAGCCTGTTTAGTTGTTTTTTCTGTTTGTAATACAGACGTATATGAGTACATCAGTAACAAAACTAACTTTTTAGGCTAAATACATGTATCACAAGAGAAATACAGCAATATTATTTAGCTCAGATGTGGTGACACCATTGTCATGACTCCTACATTCTACAAAGCAGACGTGTTATCCTGAACTCCCAGCTTCTGCTACAAATAGGTCCAGGCAGTCAGGCACGTTTGCCGTGTCTTGGGTACAAAACTACAGTCAGCAGTGAGATGCGCAGAATGGGCAGGTAGGAGAACAGTCCAGAAGGGAGGTGCTCTAGAAGCTAACATCAAAAACTTCTGAGACAATTTCATTCCCTCATATCCCTGTCAGTCAGAATTTATCTTGGGGAAGATATTTAAAAAGGGGAGTGAGGAGATGAAGAATAGTCAAGTGATGAAATAAAAAGTGCAGACAGAACTAGTTAACAGCTTATCTAACCTATGTGAATAGCTACATTCACAGAGGCGGGAGGGGGGGGGGAGGAGGGGAGAAAGCAAAGGGATATTCTGTGAAGCATCTAGAATCAAGAGTTGAAGTAGGAAGAGTGTTCAGGTTCGGCAGAAAACTCAGAATCATCCTTAAAAAAAAAAGTATTAAAAAACACAGTCAGTAATAAAATTCCTCTCTTCAAATCTTACCTGTTCTTGGAGGAAAAGCAAAAATAATTTATGGATCCAGGGAGAGAAACAGCTTTAAAGATAAATGAAGAAATACCAATTCTTGATTTTTTTTCGTGAAGAAAAGGAAGAGTGTCTCTGTGCTCTTTTTTCACACTAACACAGCATGGATAAAACCTAGGGATGCCAGCTCACCTGTTCGCATTGAGATGAAACAGGTCATCTTTCACTGAAGTTCCAGGGGTGTTCTTGTTATTCTTAGGACGCAGCGAAACCCCAGTATTTTTTGCTACCCTTATGCAGTGGGTATCTGTCATATTATTTTCAGACTTATTCTCTAGAGGCCTCAGAATAAAATTACTAAATGGGAATTTATACTAAATAATATTACTTCTGGGAAAGTACTTTCTACCATCTGTCTACATGTTCCTCAGATATAATGGATGTCTACCAGGTGTTTCAAGAAACGCACAGAAAAAGGTCCCAACAAATCCTGAATAGTATTTCACTGAAGTGTTCAGAGGTTGGTATCTTGTAGCATCTTACACCTCCTGGAGCACTGCTAGCCTGTCATTCCATCACATTTGATCACTCTTCAAATCATCTATATCAATCCCTAATTGTCAGCACTGTGCTCCCACTGTTTCTTGTGCCAAATCTAGCAAGTGCCCTGCAGCTGGCTGAGTGAGTTCAGCAAACTAATCAAGCAATACAACCAGAACCAACTCAAGGAAGAGGAAAGGCAGAAAACCCCTGGCTATGGGTAGAAGCATTGCTGCTGCTTTCTAGAGCAGCTGCAGCTACACCAGGATATGGGTAACATCAAACTGAATTTAGAATGAACCAAATATTGTCTAGTTATAAGAAAGAAATATTTTACAGTGTGAACAATCATACACTTGTACAACCTCCCCAGGGATGTGGCAGAGTCCCCAGCACTGAAGGTTTTCAAGACACGACTGGACAGGGCGCTAGATAATCTCATCCAGGCTCCCTTTTCCATGAAAGGCTGGACCAGATGAGCTTCTGAGGTCCCTTCCAACCTGGGCTGTTCTGTGATTCTGTGAAATATGCAAGGCTTATTGTTACTTCCTCTATGGCACCCAACACAGAGTAATACCACAAGTTTAAGTTGAGAGCCAGCTGCTTACGTGATACTTGATAGGAGTCTGGAGAACACAAATGAAAAACTCCAGACAAGCTCCAGGTAGTTTCTGATCATAATGCAAGCAGCATCTTTAGTTTGTTGGCAGATTATTCACAGAGCAGCTCAGGACAACAGATCAGACTAGAGAAAGCTGATATGAATAGAGGACACACAAGATATATGGAAGAGGAAGAATTAACTGTGCTCAAAACAGAATGATAGCATTTTTCTGCATTGATCAACAGAAAAAGAGGGTGAGGAAAAAAAAAAACAACACCAACCCAAACAAAAAAACTCACTAGAAGAATACATTCTTCCCAGTGACCGCTGCATGACTTCTCTGAAGATCTGCCCCTTTGCTACTACAGGACAGAAGGACCCAATTACAAGCACTGACAACCAGGTCTTTACAAAAGAATTACAGCACTGCATTTCACTGGTGCAGTAAGCTTTTAGCTCAGTGATAGCACTGCTGATCTTATAGCACATTACATCAAAGTCTCCCTTATCTAATACCTATTATAGATCAGCCAATTTAAAATAAGGACTCTAGACACCAAATGTAGCAGAAAATGAACGCCTCCTATCCTACACTATCTCACTTAAATACAGTGATCACATAAAAAAAATAGAAAAACCAAACCACTGACATACCCTTTTTATGTGACTTCAGAGATATTACCATGGGAGTTTATCACTGCATCAGGCAACACCTTACAAGGCTTTTATTTATATATTTATATGGAATAGATATGTATAATAGATACTATGTCTTTAGATAGAAACTTACAATTCTTTGAGTTTCTTCATTTGTGAAAATGCATTTCCTTGAACTGACATAATTGCATTGTTACTCAGATCTCTAGGGAAAAAAAAAGAAAAACAACATAAGAGGGGGAAAGAGTAGCTTATTAAATTGTATGTATT
Organism: Burhinus bistriatus; assembly: GCA_013397275.1. Lineage (NCBI taxonomy): Eukaryota > Metazoa > Chordata > Aves > Charadriiformes > Burhinidae > Burhinus > Burhinus bistriatus. The sequence continues at coordinate 257,609 of VYXH01005075.1, read as the reverse complement.
TATGACTCAAAGAACAGTTTGCTGCATTAGTGATATACAAAGGATCCCCCAGCTCAAAAACTAAAGAGACAGGATTAAGGAGTTTTATAGCATGTTTAATACATAACGCTTTCTGCATTAATTCCAAAATTCATATTCAGCATAACTCCAAAATAAAAGTACCTTCTCAAGATCACAGTAACAACCAGGGTAAGTGTATTTCATTTGAAGTCATAAGTAAAGCTTGTTAGTCCTACTTTTTTTTCAATTAGTAGCAAAATTCATTTTTTCCAATGTTGGGTTAAATGTGAATTTCTACTACTTACAGGTGTTCCAGTGCATCCAAACCAGAAAATGCTTTCTTTGTAATGGATCTAATCCTGTTTCCTTGGAGTATCCTGAAAAATACAAATACATGATGCAAAACAGATGCAATAAAATGGAAGCATTTTTTGAGCTGAACAATTGCATTTTTGGCATTTATTTCTAAACTGTGACTAATATTCACCATTCAACCTTCCCCAATGCAGAAAAATGTCTCACATCTAAAAGACAGTAGTTTATTCCCCTTGAGTAAGCATCTAGATTTTTCTAGAAAAGGAACATTTTATAGAGAACAGAATGGTAAGGGAGGAAAAAAAAAAAAATCATCTCAGCTATGGAAAATATAACATCGTTAAATGTTGGGCTTGAAACACACATAATCTAAGCTAATTTTTTTAAGGAATGATGAGATACAAATATTGTAGCAATACTCACAGCTTCTTAAGTTTATCTAGGCCAGAGAAGGCACCATTCATATCTTCAATAGTCCATGATATTTCATTGTTTTTCAGATCCCTGTTTAAGGAGGGAGAGGAAATCAAACCACATGAGCTATTAAAAAAAACAAGCTCCATACTTCAAGAGCATGTATTATTTAAAACAATTTCTGAAATAGCTTTCTGGTAGGTTGGTTTTTGTTGGTTTGGGATGGGGGTTTTTGTTTGTTTTTTGTAAGAGAAGCTTTTCCTGATTAGCCATTTCATTTCTATTTTTACTGAGAGACTTTGAAGACCATTAGTACTTTTTCCACTGATAATTAAAAAGATCACAAACCTAATAATTTTAAGAATCGTTAGAAAACAAACCCACATTACCCTACAAGGGTATTAAGATCCAAGACTACTATAAGGGAAGGAGCGTCACAGGAAGGGAAGGGATCAACTGTTGCCCCTTCAAAACAAAACACACTCATGCCTTTCTAAGTTCATAATATTAACACACAGAGAACACACAGACATTTATTAATAAGTGAATCATTTCTATATCCTACAACATCCACAACAATAGCTTAATTATCTGTGAAGCATAAAGAGAGTAGAGATTTGTGAAAAGAACAGTGTGTCAGCAAAGAATCAACAGGGTAGGACTAGAGGGGGAAAAAAAAAATGTAGGAGGAAAAGTCTAACAATTCCTAGATATCTCACAAGTCTCTGAATTCCTCTCGTTATGATATCTTGCCCAAAGTGCGAGTAAGTAAGCAAACGCCTAAAAGTAAAATGTTAGCACCCTTTTCAAAGCCTAGAGGGAAAGGCAACCATTTCATTCATCTCGCTAACAGACAAGTCAGTGGTACGTAACTGGAAGACTTTAATGAAGCGGAATATATTTGTATTAGTTTACTTCTTTCTTCCCCTTCCATCAAGAAATGCTATTTCAAAAAATGCTCAAATGCTTAAAGCAATTGCTCAGTCACGACAAGTATCAGCATTCATGGTAATACACAGTTTTGAGATTTGTCTTCTTATTTCTACCACAAGGTAAAATGTTGATTCAGTTAAGACGCAACTATGATCCAGAACCCTAAAGCTGTGAGTAGTAGTGCGGCTTGCTGCCTTCAAATGGAGACATGCTTTTCCCATAATGCTACTACTGAAAGTTCATATCGTAATCACCATCACCCATTGTGCACAGCCTTAACGAAAGAGGAAGTCCTCTCTCTCCCAACTATTCTGAAAAAAAATCCTACTGTAAGAAAACCGTATGCTGATCTGGGAAATTTAACAAAAGGTTCTCGTCTGTTTCATTGGGGGGGGGGGGGGGGGGGGGTGGG
>VYXH01005075.1:232591-255383 GCA_013397275.1 Burhinus bistriatus | reverse complement strand
AGCGGAGCGGGGGGTGGGACAATCTATAAACACTGAGGGTTTTTCTTACGGTTTTTGACCTTAAAAATTGAGTTTGTCAACTTACAAAGTCTGTAGACTGGAAAGTCCCCGGAAGGCACAATCAGCAATGTAATTTACTTTGTTGTTTCCAATGTACAGTCCAACCAGCACGCTTAAACCAACGAAGCTTGAATCATCTAACCTTGCTAAGTGATTGAACGTCAAATCTCTGCAAATTCAAGGAGAAAATGTATTTTAATGTTTATGCTGCAGTGCATATTACTCAGTTCAACCCAGGTGAATTTTCAGGGGGAGAGAATGTTTCTTCCCTTACAACTATCACAAAACCTACTACACTGTTTTTTACCACACAGATTGCATATCATTTCCAATAATTCACAAATTACTGCCGAATTAATTTCTTTCATTTGAAAATTACTGTATTACAGCTTTAGTACAACCGCCACAGTGAAATGAAGCAGTCACGGTTGGCTTCAACTTCTTTCAACAAAATACAACTGTCTCACATACAAAAAAGTTGTTGTCACCTTGGAAACTTTGTTATGAAAAGTTCACAGATCAGTGGTAAGAAGTTCATGCTTTGGCATGTACCCGGCTTTCAAAACTGGAATAGAATAAAAGCCACTCACAGCTCACTGAGTTTTTGGCAAAATTCCCAGGCATCAGGACTGATCCTGCTGATGGCATTTTGGCTGAGATGGAGTTGCTGCAGCATCAGCAAGCCATAAAGCCAGCCTTTGGTCACCTCTGTTAAGTTGTTATGGTCCAGCTGCCTACAAACACACACACAAGCACATACAAACAGATAAGACATAAGCTTCAGAAACTCAGTGGCATGTGTGCTTTGCCACGGGTCCACATCTGACTTCATGATACTGGCTAGATAGCTGCAGCCTCTATTTACATGTAGTGTTGTATGCATGCATTCAGAATATGCTGTCCTACACATTCACCAGTGACTGCTTGCTGCTTTTCAAACTATACCAGAACAATTTAATTCAAAAACAGCTTTAAATTTTATCAAGCAATTCTATTTATTTTGCGCAATTCTAATTAACAAGTTTTCAGCAGAATCTATCAGCAGAAAGTTGATACTTACAAGATTTCCATGTTGGTTAATCCCCAGAAAGCACCATCCATGAGCCTAGTAACCCCATTTCTCTGTAGTTTTAACGATTTCAAAGCTGGAAGTCCTTGGAAAGTAAGCCCATCTATTTTTTTAATTTTGTTGCGATTCAGTTCCCTGCATCAATAAAATTTATCGTTACAACACACTAAGTTTACCTGCATGCCAGCAACCTTTCTTCCCCCTTTGCAAACAAACCTTATTTAAATGCTCTTCTTGCACATGAAACAACAGAGACAAGATGTAATAAAAATAAAACATTTTACTCTAACACATTATGTTTCGCCATGCTAACACCGTTCTGCCTTCTGATACTGAGGACAAGTACTTGGCAGTTCCTCGCTTTTCAGATTTAAAGAATCCTTGTAGACCTAAAACATCATGGCTAGTCCTGTTCACAAGTTCAAAAATGAAAGCAAGTTCCTGGTGTTTATCCAGCAGCAGAGCCGTTAAGGTTAGCTTGTAATTGCAATCAATAATCAGTCAGAAAGAAAAAGTTAAAATTTTTAGTTGTGGTAACTGCGCAAAATTAAATATCCTGGATGATCTCTCTCTTTCTTAATCTGGAGTCAATCATTCATTACACATTCCTCCCTCATTCTCCACAACTAGTTACGAATAGGTTCTTCCCTCTTCCTCAAGTGGTCTTGGCACTCACCCTTCTGCCACTACACACACACCCTGTAGGTCAGAAGCTGGGACCCACGTGTATCGTGGAAGGGAGTTATAAGGCATAAATAGCTGGAGGGCAAGCTGCAGTGACAGTAGTATTCAGTATTCTCTGTTTTCCTGCTCTCCACAACACTTTCTTGGCTTTGGTCCTTTTTAACTCTGAACCAACTCCAAGCAGCCTTCTGACTTTCTGAGCTACGTGGAAAGGGAAGTTTAGCATCACAGAGGCACAAAGAACAATGTTAACTGTTTTTCTAACAGTGAATTTTGAACTAAATTAACAGTTACATTTATTAGCAACAATTGATAGTATAAAGAGACAACGATTAGACAATACTAAGAAAAGGCCCTCATACAACAATGACTGATCATCTGGCCCTTCAAGAAGACCTATCAACCTGCACCCTACCAAACCAAGAAGAATTCTCTCCTTCCAAAACTTAACCTCCCCACAGGAAGTAAAGGCCTAAATAATTCTCTCTCCATAGTTACATCACAATTATTTTCCAGAGTCTCAGTCTTGTAAGAATTCAGCTTTCCTCTCTGGTAGCCTGATATGAACCCTACCTGATAATACGCGATAAGAGAACACTACTCCTCCTGTGTTTATATGTGCATAAGCAATGAAGAACATTCAGTAAGAACAGCCTTCAGTTCTTCCCCACTCCTCCTCTGAACGCTTCCTTTCAGGTGATAACACAAATTTTTGACCTTTATTGTAGACTAGCCACCTAACATAACCAGGTCAACCTACTGATTAAATTGTGAACAAGTAGAACTTTTTTAGGCAAGAATATCACCAAATCCTAAAATTTCAGTTGAATCTGAAGATCTAGAAGTCTACTAAGATTGTTAAAAAATCCTGAGCTTTGCAGGACTGTTCTCTTACTCTTCTACTGAGGCTTGAGCCAAACTCTTCCTGCATTTGTATACAGAAAAGACACAGTCAGAGTATGTGTCAAGCATCCTAACACTTCACTGGTTCTTATGACCTTTCATTTTCAAGGTTAATGTAAGAGAGTTGATAATTTTTAACTCTTGACTATTGAATATGGAAAATCATTATTCAGGATTTGACAAAGCGCAGTCCTAGCCCATCCTCTTGTCAACTTCCTGCTAAGTTGTCCAACAAAAACAAACAAAAAAGGAAAGAGGTATTTTATTTCCCCATCCTTTTCCATATTAAGTAACTTTATTATTTATTAGATAAAACATTTATAGACAGCATTGTATCAGTGAAGCTGATGGAGATCTATTTACTCAAGCATATTGCTTATCGTCATACCTTCAGAAAGCAAATTAATTCCCTTCGTTTTACCATGAAAGCACAAAATAAATAGGTAGTTCACTACAGCAGTCTCTTAAGTTTACTTCACTTAGTATTTTTCCAATGCTTTCTTACAGGAATACTGCTATTACCCATTCTCCAAGCCTTTTCTTTTTTTTTTTTTCTTTTAATAGGCAAACATAATTTTAAACACAAAGACTATTCACATCTCACCAATATGTAAGACGTGTTTTGTTCAGTACAAAGCTGCAGTTAGTAAGGGTTGTAGTAATATGTTTTCTGTGTCTGTCTTGCTCTGCCTCTGGTTAAATTAAAGGTTAAAGTTCAAGCACCGCCAGTGCTTTGGAAAACCTGAAAACAATTAGTCAATTGTAGGTTGCACTTACAGGTGCTGCAGATGGGAGAGTTTAAACATCTTTTGAGGGATTGCTGAAATTTTGTTCCTGTTCAGTTTCAATACTTGAAGTGTGGTAGACAAATTGTCAAAGGTACCAGGCTCCATGGAGGTTATTCGGTTACTGTTAATGTACCTGTTGAAACAATGTCTAGAATGTTAAATTTACAGTTATTTAATAAATTCTTAATACCAAGTAGTGAAACACAAAGCTTTTACGCTGCCTACTCCTTGATAAATGGAATTTAATTTATCATATTAATTAGAGTTCTTGACAGCTCAGTCTATGGTCAAATAGTATTTCACCACCAACATTTTGCTCTACTCTGCAGGAGTGTATTATTGGCAGAAGATAGCATGTTGCAACCCCATTACTTTATTCTCACTCAGTATAACTCTGGCATTGCAGTATTACTGAATACGGATTAAGGTAGATTCAAAAAAGTCCACCAAACCTCATATAACTCAAGACTAGCCCAACCATGGGGAACTTCAGTTCATTTTGTTACAAAATTATTTCTCTTGAGACACATCTATTTGTTTCATCACAAGATAACGACCTTTGCTTTTTATGAACTAAAACGTCTCACTGCAACAGCTTATGTATTCAAATTAGCAGCTTACATTAAAACTCAACAGGTGAGAGCAGGAATAAATATTTAATGCATGTCTAATTGAAAAAAGATTTAACAAACAGCTGCCAATCTAAGTTTTCCAACAAGTTTTTTTGAAAGTAACCTGAAAGAAAAAAGTAATACTCCGTTTTACTTACAGATACTTGAGCTGTAATGATGGAAATGACAATATTTTTAGCTCTGATATGTTGTTGTTGCTCAAATCCAAAGTTTCTAGACTCTGAAATGGCTTCAGATGTTCAGACAAGATGTTGGCAATCTTGTTACTGGTCCTGAAATTTAAGGACAGTAGTCAAGAAACTGTCATTTCCGGAGTAAACACTTGTTAACTACACAACTGACGCAAGTTAGTTCTTAATTCCCCCACTTGAAAATAATTTCTAGTTAAAGAAAACCAATAAAGTATGTTCTCTAGACATAACATTCATTTCTAGCCATCCCAAATCACAAATTGGAATGCTCTAAATAAATGTGTTCATCAAAATTTCTTAAAAACTATTCCCAGCAAACAAGACCAAAAAAATTGCATTATAATCAAATTACTCCAATTCATGGCTTTTAAAACAAGATGTAAAACTCTATGATCATCTATTTCTAAACAGCAGAAGTATCTGGTATTTGCATTGAACAGTATGTCACAGTATGAAAGGAGATTAGAGTTGTTTCCTATTTTAACCAAATTAACATCATAGTAGCTAGACACTGTGTTTTGGTTTTTTTGAAAACTACAGCATGAAAATCAGGCTGAATTTCCAGAAAAACAGAGCTAGGTTAGAAGAGATGGATGACAGTGTGCTCCCGCAGAAAGACATTCTGTAATTTTGCAATTACATTTAGTATTTCATCCTATCGATTTTTCTAGTGAGTTAGCAAAAATAAAATTTGTGCTTATCGCAGCTCATTGTAGAGGTTCTGGACTTCACGTCTGGTCAAGCTTCAGCTAAGCATCACACACAATTCCACAACAAAAACTGTACAACTTTTTAAAGACATGGTTAACCTAGTCTACTATAAGGAACAACCCCCTTCTTTCACTTCCAATGAAATGGACTTTTTCCAGCAATCCTATTTCATGTTCATACTCAGCAACCTACCAGTTTTTCCATCACAGCTGCATAATGTACAGAGTCATACAAGCACATCAGCAACATTAATAGGGTTGATCACTTGGGGCTAATGGTAGGGAATAGGGGAAAACAGATCACGACCAATTACATGAACGCAACCCAAAATGATCCTTGTTACCTTGGGAAGTTCAAGTCAGTTCTGGCTGTGGTATATTCTGTACCTAATAAGATGAATGATCAAAATTTAGGAGCTCTCCCCAGCTCCTAGAGATTGCAGGCAAAGGCAATTTCACTAAAACTATCAACAGAAGTGTTGATTCTGGAAAACGTTTGCCTTTATTGGAAATACTTGCTTTGGATCAAATAGCAAGCCACACATTTAGGATAGCATGGACAACCCTCACATATTCAAGGAGTGTGGGGGGATTACTGCTCAGGACAAAAGTCCTGACTCAAAAACTGAACCAGAAGTTAGATTAATGGGCCTTCTGACCACATGTGGGAATGGGTAAGTGATCTCGCAGCCCCTCCAACGCTGCGCTTGTATCGTGTTTCATTCCTCAGGCTGTCTGGTAGAGGTACACTGCATTTTTTTAGCTCTTAGCTGAAAGTATTTATAATAAATGGAAACAAATTACTTTAATAAAAAACAACAACAAACACCACCACCATGTGTCAGTCCCACTGGCCAAATAAGACTGTGAGTTAGATAACAGGTCATAGAGCCTTGCCTTCATGCATTAGTTTGTTTATAAGGTAATTACTAACAAGGTATTAAAACTGCCAATTACTTGAGTGACGAATAAAATTTTCCTTGCAGTAAAAGTGTGCTCCAGCAGAAGCCAGCAATTTCCTGAACTGCACGCCTCCTAAATTGCAGTGTGAAAGTGTTCAGTTATAGAGACGGCTTGCACAGTGCTGTCTTTGTGTCAGCATTGCTCCATAAAACAGAAATTCCTCACAACTGGCAGGATAATAGCCCCTGTATTACAAAGTTTAGTTGGACCTAATGGAACCGAATAAAACTCTTACACAGCCTTCAGATTAGCACTTAAACTAACTGGCAAATTACCTGACACAAACCAGGTTACAACAAAAACAAACAAACAAAAAAACCCAGCTTGTTTGTTTCAGGGAACATTTTTTCTTTTTTTGGTGAGGGTAAGGTCATACCATGAGGAGAAAGCAACTTCTTCTGTTCACTGAAACAGGTACACATCAAAGTCCTAGCCCATCTCACAAAGAAAATAAATCAGGCCTCACTGCACCCTCCTGCTTACTCGTATTTGTAGAAGCTACTCAAATGCAAAATATCTGAATGGTTCACTCCTTATTGCCCCAATCTCCTAGTTCAGTTTTCTCTCCAAAAAAAATTAAGTGCCATAGTTCACACCCAGGAGTAGATTATCTAACGCTGAACATATGCAAATAGTTCTACTTTAAGGCACATCTTTAGTTAAAATAAGAAAGTTCAACTCTAATTTGATTTTTCTTCACAATCATCACTTAAGTAAATAAAAATAAAACAATGTATCAGCTTCCTCGTAACTGCCAAATCACCATGAAAATTAGTGAAAAAGGACGTTTGTGATAATGCAAGCCTATCTAATTGTCAAGGCAGAACCAAACAGTATCCTCTGTGTCGCCACAATGCATACCAGTTTGTTCACTGGTGGGGGGGGGGGGGGAACCCCCAAACAAGAAAACCAACTTTCCAGCAAAGTGCTGTTATTCCTGTGCTCAGACAAAAGGAGCTGCACACAGCGCATTGGTTTCACTTCACAGCCCCTCAAGGGAAGATGACAGCTACAGAGATTCCCTGCAACAAGGGAACCGGCACATCAACTTCTCACAGAAGCAGACCTGCAGCAATTTGATCACCATTTCTTCATGTGCAAGGAACAGCAACGTGCTGCAGCTTCCTTACAACTTCTCCTGTTACTGCTAAAGCAGCAGGAGCACTGAGGAACACAGATAAAACCACCAAAAATACCTGCATGAATTTGAACATGTCTTTTGCAGTTTGAATGCCTACACCCTGACTTGAAGAAAAAAAAAAAAAAAAAAAAAACACCAAAAAAACCCAAGAACACAAGACTGCATGCAGACTAATTTAATTATTTTTACATAATGCTGTGTGAATACCAGCTTAAGACTGAATATCAGTTTTTTATTAGGGGTATAAGAAACCTTAGCTTTCCCTCTCTGCATTCATGACTTCAACCACACCACTAGGCCAAAACATCTGCAATAGCCCTATCAATCATGACCTCAAGATTCATTTTATACAAACAACAGCTACAACATATCTGACATACTGACTTGTATTTTCCTTGCCTCTGGGGAAACACAAAGCAAGACAGCAGCTTCTGTATCCATTTTGTTAATGGTCTGGTTAACACCATTTAAACACAGTAGTTCTTAGGTGCTGAAAAAAACCCAAATTTTAAAGATCTGAGATAGTGTAACTAAGTATCTCTTGATAAAGATTATCAATATGTAATGTTTTCTACCTAATATCTATGCAAGTTTCGTTATTCTGATCCTTTGACATGGAAGCCCCACCTCAGAAACATATTAAGACCTAAAGTCCTATCTTCTGTTTCTATTCAAAATCTCAGCATAAAAATACTCTTGCACTTCCTTCTCCAACATAACTCTTTCTTCCAGGTAGATCTTGATCTGCTGTGTTTTCAGAACCTCTCAGTCTTGTCTTACACCATGATCCTGACAAGGAGCATGTGTGGGAGCCTGGATGTGGAGCAACCTGGTAAAAACCAAAAGTTGTCTAGCAAGACGATTTTGGAGAGCTGTGTCTGAGCAGTCTGTTCTCCAAAGTTGTTAGATGTAAAATAACTGTTTCAACGTCTGTGTGATTCTGGACTAACACTGCATCTCCTGTCCTGCAACTGAGTCCTGAGAGGCAGGATATACTGAATTTGCCACACAAACAGGAAAATGAAATCATAGTAGAGTCTCTTGCTACAGATTAAGAAGATATGTAACAAAAAAAAGCACTCTGCTAGGGTTAAATATATCTTTCTGAGCAGTGCTGAAGCCAAGACACTGGGGTTCATAGATGTTTAGTTTGACCATCTTGTGTTTACATGGCTTCCAGATTAGAGCTGGCTTGAAGGCAGCCATGTCAGAGCACAGGCAAAGTAGACGTGACTGTCCACATCCAAGCATGTACTGGGTGGTCTTCGTTATGTGTCACTACAGCTCACAGCCTCCTTTTTCACACTTCCTGAAATCTTTGTGGTTGCTTCACCTGTTCTTCCCTCCACTCGCCCATCAACATCATACAACTCCTGGCATATCATCTATTGTTTCTTGCACTCCCCCTCCTGCCATCCCAAACTCCTTCGGACTTTTGGAGCTCTTGGAAAACCAATGATGTCAAGACACTGAGTGGAAGAAAATTTAAGCAAAAAGAAAAAAGATAGTAAAGATGGAATATCAACACTGTAATAAATTTCCTCAGAAAGTGCTGAAGACATGTTCCATGGCTTTTAGGATAAGGCTGGACAACTTTAAGGAGCACATAACAGAAGAAAGAGCATCTTCCTTCTTGTAGGAGTTAGTGAGAGAACAAAGATGCTTTCTTTTCTTCAATTTCTACTCATTTGACTACTAAAATTAGCTAGACTGTAATGAAAACTACATCATTTAAATACTGTAATTACAGTTTCAAGCTGAACACTACCCTTACAAAAATCCCCTGATACAAATGGGACCACATGCTCTTGTCACCATTAGACACCCAACTGCACTGAACTAAGAACCTCAACTTTTTTGAACCTTTGCTGTTGTTAGATACAAAAATATTTCAAGTGAAACTGTTTTTCTCCAAGACAAAGATGCCAGAAATACAGCCAGCATTCTGGCTCACTTCCAGCCCTACTGGTAGGTCTACAAGCCTGATGCCTCCTTCACACACAGGATCCTCATGTTCATTGCAGCAAGCAGTTGTTCTTTCTTTTGAAGGTCTCCTTCATTCCATGACCGATGCCTGTCATTGCTCTTTCAAGTCAGATGTCAGTAAGTCACTGATCTTATTTTTTGTGCTCTTTGTGGTATGCAGGCAAAAAGTAGAAAATGACAACTCAGAACTCTGTAGGCTACTGATACCCTGTCCAAAGGCAGACCAAAGGCTTATTGATTCCTAAACCAAATATAAATTGGGAAAAGGGGAAGAGAAAGATGCAGAATGAAACAATTCTGGGATCAGAGATGTTTTCATCATCAAAAACACAGAGGCAAATCCAAACTTCCAAATTTACAAACACGTGATACTCCACAGCAATTCTCTCCTGATTCCTGTCACAGTACCAATATGTAATTAATTAAACTTCCCTTCCAAACTCTCTTCTCGATAGCCTGGAGTGTGTTTCCCATTACACTTTCTGGCCTTTCCAAAATAATCACAAGTTACTTAGCACATGATAGCCAAATGAGTGTGTAAGTTCATTCCTTTATTTAAAAAAGGTATACAAAAACAATATAGGCATAGCTATTTCAGCATGAGCTGACAACAGGCATAATAACCCACTGCAGACTTGGTGCACTCTGTGGCTGTTAGTTAATGCTAAAATCTTGGACAATTATGACCTAGATTAAACTCAACGTAACATCCTCCAATATTATAACTCATATTTCTAATCTGATGTATGGACTCATTAAGTGAAAACACCTATCCTTTATTGCTGCAGAGCCAACCCTCCCTTTTGGAGGGCCCAGACCAAAGGCTAGGCACTTCAGACTGCATATCATTCTACATCTACTCCTAATCTCAACTGTTAGTACAAGTTGAGGGATGTTCTCCTGTCCACTTCTATTTCACACAAGGCACTAAGTCATGACATTTCACTGTTCTAGTGCAATAACCACCTATCACTTCTCTACAATATAACCCAAATACTTACGCCTGACCTCTTAAATTCATTCTCTGTACTTTAAGCCCTACAACTTGGCACCTCCTCCTTAGTAAAACTTCCTACCATTCTTCCATTTTGTCACACAGGAACAATGTTCTTTAGTTTTATGATCCATTATTATTCTTTTTAATTCATCTTTTTAACACTGTTCATCACAAAATCATGCCACTTTTTCCCCCTGCAAATAGTTCATAAAGTTTACATTCTTTTCCATTCTTATTGTACAAGTATTCGTCTAGGCTCTCACTGCTGTATATTTTTGCTACAACAAACTCTGGGTTTCTACATACTTCTTCCCTTTCCCATCATTCAGTCTAAATTGCCGCCATAAAAATCTAGTTTCCATGTCTGCAAGTCCAGCTAAGACACAGGTTCCTTTTCAAATTCTTTCGTTTACTTCCTCTTAGTCTCCACACCAAATGTCAATGACTGCAAGAACTAATTCCAGTAAGTTTCTCTGCTCTAGCTTTTTGCTCGCAACTTCAGCTCAAGTCACACATGGTTTACCACCACTCTCATTTTTGGGACTTTCTCCAAGTAGCCTTATGCCTGAAGCCTAGTCTGGCATTCCTCTATCCTTTCTTTCAATCCTTCTTCAAAACAAACTCTTCCAGGCAGCATCCAAATCTTAATCCTTCCCATAATAAAGTGGTAGCTGAAGAGATGACAAGGATGTAAAATATTTGACCAACATTTTCTTAATACTGGGAGCCAGACTTCAGTTTAGTATGCTAGCTTTATAAACACACAATACCACTTTCTCTGGCAAGCATAGAAGGGAAAGGCATCCACTCCTACTGAATGTAAGCTTTCATTTTCAGGAGTTGTGTCTAAACTTCTTTCTTGTGACTGTAGCTTTCTAAATGCAAACTGAGACAGCTTTCTCCTGGGTTTTATACACAGCTTCTACTTCCAAACTACTGTGAGATGACAAAGAGGCAGATTTCTCATACCTATACGTATTCCAAATAGTCTCGCTAACAAGGATTATGAAAAAAAGGTCTATCTTTACAGAAGGCCCCTCACGGGAGTTTTTCTCATTAAGATACTGCACACAGTGAAAACCATCACTCTTACTTCCACATTCCCAGCTAGGGCAAATGTACAATCTATTTTGCATGCTTGCTTCAATTAATTGAATTTTGCTTCTCAAATGACTATTTGAAGCATAATCTGCGATGCCCATTATCACAAAACATATTTAAATATAATTTCCTATATTTTAAATAGAAATGGACACACAATACTGAAATAAAATCCTTTCTAAATAGTATAAGGGATTAATCACCACTTTTCTTCAGTAACTATGTTTGTGCATAAAGTTAGATAGGTACTTAAGCTGTATGTTGATTAATCAATGCCAGGATGTGACAGTGCATGATTAAATTTTGGAAGAGTATCTTTTTGGCAACAGATATTTTTTTTTTTTAACCAAGAATGAAAATCAGTGACCAGTATAGACTCTATTATTCCCCCCCAAACAAAGCAGGTAAGACAATTTTGTTCTTCCTGGTAAGGAGAATGGAAGCAAGCATGAAGCTGCCTAAAACACAAATGAATTTACAAATCCTCAGTCATAAGCTCAGCATCTTGTTTAGCAAAGATCTATGAGAAGCCACTTCAACTTAAGAGTTAGTTTATTTAGTTTTAAGAGCTGTAAAGAGAAATCTTTTTTCAGACTACATATCTAAGTTAGGTAGCACGAACAATTCCACTCACCCTGAAAGCCCTATAAAGATACTGACATTGCAGTATCATAAGCTCCACATACTAAAGGTTTGTATTGCATCGGAGTTAGCTCTGTCTCCACTGCCTGATAGCCCAATGCTTGATCAATCTCAAGAAACAACCACACTGTAACCAGCATGCTGTCCACTGAAGGAATTTTACTGAAATCAGGATTAATGAGCAAGGAAGAAAGGAGCTAATGTAGAAAGACATAAAGGCAAGCCTCAGCTCTTCTGATAAATTTTAAAATTAAGTTCCAAGCTTACTTATGAAGCCTAGTACACACTAAAACTTGAAGATCTTCTCCAATAAATTCCCCGCTGCAGCTGTGTATGTTGATGAGCAACAAGCAGAACCTCCCATTGAGAGCACATACTACTGTCTGGAGCTGAAAATACTTTTTAGGCATTCCCTGGGTTTTTGTTTGTTTTCAGTACCCAAAATAATAATTTTTTTTTTTTTTTTTAAACAAATCATTGTTGATGGCTTAGATAATTTTTTTTGTTGTTTTGTTTAGGTTTTTTTGGTAGCCTTGGGAGAGAATGACTCTGTACTTTTTCAGTACAGCAATTCACTTTTAACTTCTTGGTTTGCTTCTCAGAAGTGCTCATTGAACACCAAAGGCCTGATACGAAGAATGAATTAATTAGAGTAATTTTAGAGTGGCTGATCAGAAAACTACATTTAAAGCTGGAACAATTTTGCTTATTGTGAGAACTTGCAACCCCTGCAGTCAATTAACACTGGCTACTTTCCAGTCCTTTTGTCCTGTTTTATCTCCTGCCCAATCTTTTTTTATTTACCTTTTTAAACATCCAGGACACAAGACACATGTCTTCAAAGCCAATGCATTTAAATCAGCATATACCAACAGAAAGACACTATAAACAAAAGGCTGGAGAAAGCCTTCAGAAAAGTGACTTGTGAATTCAGTACAGCACCTAACAAACAAGCGGGCACATTTCAAGAAACCTCCTCAATACTGGCAACATTTTTCATCATCTCACCTCGAAATCAAATGGCCATGGGATTCCTCATTTTAACTGCGTTAAAGGCTTCCTGAGCAGATGGGGTTGGAGGATCCTCTCAGGGTAGGAGAGGAAAACCTGTACCATGTTGCATACGCTATGTCTCTTATGAAAAGAAGATTTCACATTCTGAAAAAAGTAAAGTGGGAACCTAATACAAACCACATATTAATGTAAAACATTACTGAATTGTGAGTCATCCATGCTCCTTTTATTCCCGCATCATGAACTTTGTACTTTCCACTCTGGCTTTAGCAAGACTGAACATTTGTTTGTGTTCTAGACTAATGTAATCGGTCTTTACAACATAAGCTACAAGGATATTTCCATCAAAATCACCTGCACCATAAGTACTAGTGGTTTTAAATAAAATAATTTCCATTCAATAAAATGTAAAATCACAAATTTATTTAAAACACTCCATCATTTAAAGCTAGTCTAATGTCAGAATTTCACTATACACACTAGAGACTTTGGCACGTACAGCTTTCCTAGTCCCTACAGATAACAAGATGATTACTGTATAATATATCCTGGATGTGGGTAATAAGAAACATGCTTTTTAATATTAATTCTAGTTCTACATATGCTTTTTGATAAGAACAGTAAAATTTAGTTGGAGAGGCAGGATGCTTTAATAGTCAAAGTTGGTCTGTCTCTCTAAAGTCACTCTGGCCTTCCGTTTTTCCACAGTACTCAGATACAATGCACTGATGATGTTGGATGGTGTCTGCAATTCACGTATTTTCAAAAATTCTCCAAGTAGTATGGGTTCCTTATTTAAACTGTACATCCTTAAACAAACCTTTAAGTAATGTTGCAGCATTTGCATATCAGTGTCTTTCTTCCTTACAAAGCACTAATCACACTAAAAGTACTTAATATTTTCTGAATAGTTGTGCCGTAAAACTCCTATGCAAACTGTAATTGGTAGTTAAACACTATGCAGACTTCTATACAAGGCTATTGTACCTGTATTACTTGGTTTCAATCTATTTCCGGATACAACCTAGGTACAAAACTTTAGTATTGTCTTTTACATCTGTCATTGCTGTAGCCGCCTTCTCCTGTACCAACATCACAGATTCTAGCAGATTTTCAAGATAAACAGGACAGGACTGGTACATCTTGGATAAGGAATGCCATTAACCAACTTCAGAAGCTCTGCTTGTTCTCCTGGAATGAGGGCATTAGCGCCTATTTCTCCACTCAACACAAACACGATCCATCTATCTAGAAACAATGAAAAATAATTACTTTATTCTCCCAGTACTGCAGAATTTTCCAGAATAAAACTACCACAACAGTTTAAGGCAATTCTACATTAACTTAACTGTTTTTACAAGCACTTCAGGAATGCAAATTAGGAAACATCTAACATATTTTAGTTCTAGGAATAGATAAATACAGTATTACCATGTATGATGTCTGTTCGTTATATGTTTGTAGTAATCAGTTGTTAAATCCAGTATTCTCTCTAAAAGCTTACGTTGTCAAGGATTTGGTGTGACCTGGCCTCCTGACTATAGACACTGTGCTGACTGGAGAGCTGGCAATCTCTGACAAATGACTGAACTTCTCTCTTTTTGCCTTGATAAACTGCTCTCTTCCTGTGTTCTCTCACAGAAGACAGAGAAAAGGGCTGAGAGACTGAGCAAAAAGAACACCCTGCAATTTCAAGGTCAAACATGCTGAAAGATGCTATCAGACCTTTGCGAGTATCACTATAAGACAGGCATGCCCAAGTACATTGGCTAGACGTTTCAAAAGGAACCTAACTTTAGACATCTAAAGTTAGTTTAGATATCTAGATGGTCTTCAATAGGAAGTCATCTGAAATATCTTAGGGAAGACAAATCACTTCAGAGAGAGCCTTTTCTTCTCCACTCATCCTGAAGCAGATCTACAGTTCAGTAACTCATACTTACAGTGTCAAACTTTCAGGAATTTAGGGTAGGGAAGATGAATCCTACTCTTTGCTCTGTCCAGAATGTGTTGTATCTGTTAGCGTCAGGCAAGCCATCACAGTTTCACACCTAAAGCCTCCTGACCAGATTTAGCCCAAAGTACCACCCATTTAGTTCACAGCAGTTTCCAGATCCCCAGGAGGCTCAGAAGCTCTCCTATGCCATGTGACAAGCTACATACTCACCACACGAATAAAATCATAGATGCATCTCCAGATTTGTAATGAGAGTGTGCCTGCATGTGCTTGTATAGTACTTCACACTGACATAAGGTCTTCCCAGGGTAGGAGGGGGGAGTGTGTGCCCACCTGATACTTTTCTCTCCCAGTGTTCAACTCTCAACTGGCATCCACAAAAACAAAATGTTGGCATCGTTGTTTCATGTTACAGACAGACCATGACCATGAGACTGGTAACACCTACTGCTCTGGGTATGTTTACCCTGCATAATTCAAGAGTATGTAAATATCTAAGCTAGATAAATACCAATTAGAGAGCTAGAAATGAAGTAGCTCCAGAAATGGAAACTACACTAACATGATAATCCACCCATGCTTGTTTACACTGCTCAAAGTATTTAGACATGCAGTGCTGTATGAAGATACCTGCACTATTATTCACCGTAGACATACCAGCAATGTCATTTCCTTTGCAGGGCAAGAAAATTCTTGCAGAACAGTAGAATTCTAAGGCTCCACAGCTGAGTGACAAGTACTAAGAAGTGAAAAAAAAATTCTTGCAAGAAGAGTTTCTTCTACAATGAAGATTTTGGCAAGAAAGGAGGGTACCACTTCCACAGTATTCCTTGAAGACTCCTTGGAAAAAACAACTGGGTTTTCAACTGACAGTAATGAACTAATGTATATGTATCTCATAAGTAATGTAATCAAATCAAGTTTCAGAAGACTAGCGCCCTCCTTTCTGCTATTATTTGAAAGTCAGAACAAAAGACTCAACAAGGAAACAGTGGTTTGTTTTGGAAAGGCTCCACAAGTTCCTTTCATGTAAAAGTTTAAAATCCTGAAGAAAGTCATCAGACGTTTCAAGTAAGAGTTATTCTGTGAACAGTGGTTCTAAAAATTATATTGTAATTGTTCCATGTGTTCTCTTTGCGTGACTTAGATACATTAAGTCAGTTTGATTCAACCCCTCCAAATAACATCCAACACACAAAAATAAGTGAACATATTTTTTCATTTCTAAAAAAAAAAATTATCATTAGATTGAATATTTGTCAATATATGATATCACTATATTACGTATATTTTTATGTCAGACAACTGCTGTATGTTTATTCCTCTATTTATATTCTTTTCTGTAAAATGAGATTTAACATCTTTACATAAATAACTTCCAACCTGCAAGAAGAGGCTCAGAGGAGACCTTACCACGCTCTACAACTACCTGAAAGAAGGTTGTAGAGAGGCGGGGGTTGGTCTCTTTTCCCAAGTAACAAGTGATACGATAAGAGGAAATGGCCTTCAAGTTGCGCCAGGGGAGGTTCAGCTTGGATATTGGGAAAAATTTCTTCACTGAAAGGGTTATTAAGTATTGGAACAGGCTGCCCAGGGAAGTGGTCGAGTCACCATCCCTGGAGGTATTTAAAAGACATGTAGACGTGGTGCTTAGGGACACAGTTTTGTGATGGACTTTGCAGTGTTAGGTTAATGGTTGCACTCGATAATCTTAAAGGTCTTTTCCAACCTAAACAATTCTATGATTCTCTTCTATGTTTTAAAGAGAAACCTTTGCAAAAGAAACAAGGTGCTTTATTTTTTGAACAATGCAATATCACTCTAATTTTAAGTTCTATATACATCTATTTTGATACGGAACAAACAATTGTCTGAACTATTATACATTGACATTCATAAGTTAAAGCAAAACCTTTAAATTACTTAAATGAATTATTCCTACCATATTAATCTCAAGGAATCTCTGCTGTGGTCATAGAATAGGTATTTAAATCTCAGCTGGAGCACACTTATATTCAGTAATCTCCTGACACCACACAGAAATAACAGAAATCAGAATGAGAACAAGCTAACACCCAACCAGACCAACTTTAACTGCATTGATAGTAAATACGATAACTGCTTGTAGAAATACTTTTTTGGGTTTGTTTTTTTTTCCCTTTGAAGTGTCAGTACATATAGCGCAGAGCACAGATCTAACAAAGGTTTTTTCTATGTCTGACCACCTGAGTAAATCAACGAAGCTAGTGACCTAAGGATATCGAACAACCAATCCAGCAGTGACCAATTTTCATTTAGTCTCCCAAAGGAATACAAAAAAAAAATCTTTGCTCAGTAGCAGAAGAATGGTTTTAGGTGCATCTGAACTAGGTGAGTTTCCATGAGAAGGACTAGAGGAGAAGTTAAGAAAAATTCTCAACTTTGTATTCATCGGAGTAAGGCAGGAGGATCTAAACCACTTTATTATGTTAGCATTTCCAACCTTGTAGCAAAAAAAACCTTAGCAAGGTGGTAAAAAGAAGAAAAAAAAGAAAATATATTCTTTAGATCAATTGGATGCTAAAACTACAGAATGCTATGCCAGTGTAAAAATAATGTCAACACTAATGAAAATAGAAGATATGCTTAAATTCAACAGTTATTTGTCAGACACCATCTGCTTTTTCTTTCATTCTTTTCTGATTCTGATCTGTAAGAAACCACATCAGTATCAAATGTCACTTAGTTCTTGTTCAAACAGAGCAGTCCAGACACAGCGGCTGCACCAGCTGACTTAGCTGACCTGGGCCTAGAGTAAAAACAAACCCCTATAAATCACCAGATGTAAGTAATTGAATAGTGATCAATTTAATTAACTGAACAGCTTTCCAAAGTTTACTGTATTGTTCTAACCCTTCAGGCTTCTTCAAGAAAGGTAACTTGCAATTTGTATTCAAGTGCAGGATTTGGCCAGAGGGCTACGTATTACTAGCTTTAGACACTTTAGATTCCCAATGATAAAACCCAAATCCCACACATGAAAAACGTGTCTTGTCTTTTTTTTTTTTTTCCCCAATTAATACTATGATAATAACTATTTTTGTTAGTGGTTCCTTCAACATTTCAGAGAAATTAGATCACAGAATGGAAAAAAAAAATCAAACTGATTTCAAGTGAAAACCTCAGGAATAAAATTTCCTTTAAAATCAACTGTTTTGGTTATGGGCCCTATATGCCTTTTATAACTTTACATCTGTATTACAAAAGCCACATCAAGTAACCTACTAATTTCTTTCAAACAAAACAATGCACATAATACATATAATTGTGACACACGATTAACTGGAGACATAAAAAAAATTATGCCACACATTAACAAAGACATTTTAAAGATATTGGCAAAACATCTTCTAACCTAGACACTTGTCCTGAAGCTGCGTCTCGAAGGGACTTCCCCATGTTGCCCACTGAAATTAGTAGAATTCTGCCATGATTTAATGCAAGTGGGATTTCAGCCAAGATGCATAATGATAGTGTAGCTCTTGTTTTAAAGTCCATGTTGTAAAAGTTTGTATACCGTTTACTAATGTTTGTACAGTGCCTAGCACAACAGGGCTGAGGCTTCTGGGCAGTACCACAACATAAATTAATTCTAATGCAGTCTTTGTATCTGAGGGGAGCATAAAAACTACAAGGATTAAGCTCAATTATACACATTTCAAACAACCTCCTAAATAATATGAAATAATCAACTTCCTAACCACAAGCTGCTCTATTTCCAATTATTTCACTTTAATCTCCGTAATGCACGTATTTCTACAAACCCTGTAGAGTTAGTTCCACTAACTAGGGACAAGAGTAATATATACTTACAAAGACAGAAGAGTTATATTTGCAGAGACTGGTCCCAGATCTGGAATGATCTCCAGTTCATTGTAGTTCAACTTTCTATTAATATTAGAAAAGGGAGAATCAGCTTTGATGTTAATCACAAGTATGTACACTGGACTTGCTAAATTGCTGAACGGTGTCACCCCAAAATTTAAAAATAATTCCAGTGTCACTTAAAGTAAAATATCAGAACAGCAAACATCTTTGTTGTTCAATTACCCCTAGAGAAATAGCTATACAATTAGCATACACAAACACTGGTTGGGTTTTTTTTTTGTTTGGGGGGGTTTTTTGGGTTTTTTTGGGAGGTGAGTGGTTTTTTGGGGTTTTTTTTTGTTTGTTTTGGTTTGTTTTTTTTTAATTAAGACAAATTAACTTACACTTCCTGAAGACTATGAAGGTGATCCAAGAGACTGGTCTTGATTGAAGATAATTTGTTGTGACTTAAGTCCCTATGAAGTTACAAAAATAAACAGCCTGTCAGTTTTGCCATAATGTATCGGGTAAAGCAATACAATTTCAATCCAAATTATATTATTTGTTTCCAAGTACATAAAAAGGTGGGGGTTTTTATATTAGTAGAATTAGAATAGAAGCTCATTTGAGTATACAAGATATAAATAAGTGTAAATACCTCAATCACCACCAGCAGTGTCAAAGAATTTCCTATACCTCTGAACAATTCACAACTGTTCATTGGTATGTGTATAAGACCCGTGAAAAACATCTGAAGATTTTGACTCATATATACCAACAACAACCCTTCTCCCCCATCCCTTCACAACAAAAGATCTGGTTAAAGCAACCTCTTGGTTACAAGGAAAATTCATAAACCAATACTCATTGCAGTTTCATTCCTTGAGTCAAGGACAGTATTTGTATAATTTACTTATATACTCAGTCACTTCTTTAAAGCAACACACAGATTGTAAGTACATAATGAGGACTGTCCATAAATCTCAGTTCTATTTTCATGCTTTCACACAATTCAGGACTCCATTCCTACATAACCAAATTTAATGAGGATCTTACACAAGCAAAATCAGAAGAAAACAGACATAGGAACGCCTAATTCTATTATGAGTTTTAAGATGTCTGTATACTAGTCATATTAGGAACACACTTAATTGCACTTGAAGAAGTAGCTCAGGCACTTATCTTGTGCCACTTTCTGTACTCAAGATCCCAAATACATATTGATGCACTTTATAAGAAATCTTGTTAGTGTCTTTGCAGTGTTTGCTACAAAATAAGCCAGGGTACTCAGAACGCAACGCATTTTCTTGACCACTGTCAAGAAATTCTTTTCCCTACAGACACCACGCATCTTCACCACGTCCTTCTCAAACATCTGACAACAGCATAAAATAGAGTCCTAAAAAAGGTTTTGCTGTAGCCTCAGAGGTACTGGAAGTATCACAGAAATAAAAGAATGACCATACAATAGAAGGCAGAGAAGCTAATTACAGAAACTCAAACTTGCACGTCTATAGAGATCTGCACAAGTGGTACAGATTCACCACTGATCTTGTAAGCATGGTGAGCCCTGTTGAAGACCTCCCCCTTCTTAGTCACTCATCCACCACAACATGCACCCTCCTGCTCCCATACAACAGCCTGACACTACCTCACCTGCACCAATTCAACCATCTGCAAAGCGCTGGCTGGACATAACACTGAGTTTATCCAAGCCAACAAACAAAAACTGCACTATTTTTAAGTAGGTCTTAAACTCACACCGGTGAGTTTGCAACGAAGACACATAAAGCACTGCATCAGCATGCTTCAGCAGTGAGCTGCTGTAGCATCAGGTGAAGGCAAAGACATCTCTCACTTCATGACACTCTTCCCTGTGCTAATTAAGCACCAAACAGTCATCCAACATGTGTCTTCATCAAGCCACGTGGGTATGAAATGTATTTCAAATTGAATCTATGAGGAAACTCCGGGATTCCTTACTTTTTTCTGGACAATACGACTCAGTACAGTCACCTATATTGAGCATGCCAAACACAGGCGTGATTGCCATGGACTCCATCTACAGTTCTGGAACCGAAGAAACCTGATGATCAGCATATCCTTGCTACACACAGACCAGAACTGGCTTAAATCAAGCCAGGTTCAGGGTCTGTGCTAGGTGTTCTGCTCTGTGACTAAGCCCTGAACAACTGCAGATCCAGAGAACGGTTTCTCTGCACCCACCATTGCAGATCCTCAGACACAGGTGTAATGCTGCAACCCAGCCAGCCACCTAGGCTTCTTCAACAGCACATGGGGACAGTAAAACCACGTTTTAGACTCCTCCAACTGTTTGGTGCTTTCTGCAGTACTTGTTCAATGTTGACAGGACAATTCCATCGTCCCTTTTGTCCTCTCCTGGAGGCANGAAGGGGAACACCCTCCACCACCATCAAGTGGCCATGGAAGGGATGTTTTCCGAGACTCAGCTCTGGACTCAAAAACCTAATACATATCCGTGCCTTCTTCCAGGTGTCTAAACCCCTACAGATTTTCCTCTTAAAGATGAAAAATCAATACAGCATTAACATTTTCAAAAACCCACAAATGTTAGTTTCGTCACTATGATTTTGTGTTCTCCTGTAAATGAGGTTAACCACACTTGAGTTAGAGGACTGCATCATTCACTGCTTAGAAATCTAGTGCAAACATTTGTCTGGCCATAGACTGGAGAAAAAACCCTTTGTTTAACACCTGAAGACATTAGCTGCATAGATTTGAAATTCTCATACTGCAGTCTTAAATGTAAAGACTGAAAAAATATGCTGTTACAAAGATCTAGAGGGGAATCTAACTTGGTCCTTTAAAACAGACTGAGTAGAGACAATTTTTACCGTTAAACTTAATTCAATATTTGGCTTTAGTCTGTAGGGATTATAAGAACTATGCAAATAAACAGCCAAAATTCAGTGAAGTTATGGCTGTTAATGCCTATTATGTTACTGTTCTTCATGCTTTAGACAAGACTTACGAATCAGTAATTATTTCAACAAAGAGCTTTCAACATTAGTGCTAAAAACCTGCATTTCTTCATTTCATCTAAAAACCCTGCAAAAGGTTTATTTAAAACATGTTTGCCTAAAGGACCTACCAGACAGTAACAGACGTGAGTAGATTTGTTCTGCTGGAGTTATAACATGTTAAAAAAAAAAATCTGGCAGAGTCCTTAAACTATAAAAAATCCTGCAATTACAACCACTGCTGTGCATGATCACCACACTGGAGCCAGACACTTTCACTCATAGCTCAAGCTCACATCCATCTGGAGTCTATCAAGGCAACCATGAGCGTAACAACTTACACTAGGTTTCAAACTATTTTTTCTGTGTTTGTTTTTTAACACTAAAGATACCCTCAGATTTTCCACATAGCGCCTACTTTGAAAAATACATACATAGAAAATCCTCATTCCTGGTTTCCTTACAGCAGGTTGTCAAACACAAGTTGCAAAATACCCAAAGCGAACCAACAACAATAAAAATCCCCAGACAATACTGAATCGTCTGTTTCACACAGCTGTACACATGCTTGTCTACCAAATGTTGGATAAAATATGAATTATAAATATTTTATTAAACATTATTTCAGTGCTACTGGCATGAGAAACTTCACGAAAAAAGCCTTGCAAGTTACATTTTTAAGTTAAATCAGAGTGGTTGGAAGTGAACCAAGAGTTAAAATATTTGTCTTTTACTAATATTCTAAGTGAAGCTTAAGCCTATAGAAGTTTCTGAAACTTATAAGCACTGGATCTGAGGCATTTTTAAAATACAAAAACCTANTTTTTTTTAAAAAAAAAAAAAAATCAAAGATTAAAAATAATCCCGGGCATGTACTGGCATTACGAGGGGTACCACCAGTACTTGGTTACGACGTGTGTCCTAAGTCAGCCCACTGGATCAGGCCCAGCAGGCTGCAGAGCTGTGGCACTGGCACCTGGCTCATGCCCACGGGCAGGAAGGAGATAACACGCTTCGTTTCCTAAACCTGGGCTGCACAGGAGCGCGCACGGGGCAGACCTGGAGGTGCAAAAGGCATTTTCCCGCACAAAAAAAGGGGGATGAGG
>VYXH01005075.1:193822-227881 GCA_013397275.1 Burhinus bistriatus | reverse complement strand
GAGGGCGGCCGGGCCCTGCCCGTGCGGGGTTTCCCTTGGCCGCTTCGCGCCAGTCGGGGCAATCCAGAAGCTGCCTCTGCTGCAGAGGCCCCGCCAGGTTCCCAGCCAAGCCTGGGGTCACTGGCATGTAAAAGGTGAGGTGAGGTTAACTCCTGCCTTCCGGGACCTTCGCGGCGAGTCCAGACACCGTAATTAAGCCCATTATGTTCCCCACAGGATCCCAGCTCCAGAGGTTCAGGGAAGTGGGCAGGGCGTGCAGATTCCACATCTCTGAGGTAATCTGTGTAATTTAAGTAAGAACCTATTGTTCAAGTTCCATATGTAAGCCCAGACCCTGCGATGGATTCAATTCCTGTAGGGTTCACACTCCCCTACTCGGCAGCAGCAGACGACAAAGTGCTCATGGAGACTGTGCTTTCTCCCCCACCTTTGGACCTCTACGTTTCACCTGAAAGCTTGCAGACATCTTAGACACTGGGAACCTGCAGCCTCAGATGCCTGACAGCTCCGCTATCAAGGTTTGTAAGAGTGAAACTTCGTCCCTGTTTTTATTGACCCCCGTGTGTATCTCAGGGCTCTGCTGAAATTAAAGAAACGGAACTACATTTTGGTCAGGAATCATGAATTTGCAAGCCCAGCAGGCAAGTTCTGAGGGACTGCAAACATTCACGTGCCACTGCTGACATGACTGTTCAGGTGCACAGAGTGTGCGGAGCTGTGCGATGTTCTGAAGGCTTGTGCTCCACTGACCACTGGTGCTCCTCAGGGAAATTACTGCGGGAAAACAAACACACATGGCAGGAACACAGATTTTTTTCTACACAAAAAAAGCAAGCAAGCAAAGAAACAAAATACAGGATAAAAATTAATTAGTATATATTTACAAGTTACTCTCATTTGTTGTAAATGAAAACTGTTTTGGCAGCATTGACATGTCATAGTTGTTTGGTTTCTTTATAGCTGCCTTCTTTCTTTGAAAAACTTTAGGGTGACATGGGATCAACAAAGCCTGTGAAACACTGAGCTGTTGTAAACAGCCAGTAGGACAGCACCAAATTCAGATTTTCAAAGCTATCCATCATTAGCCCGTACCTGTTCCCATTGAAGTCGGTGGGAAAGCTTCCTTCTGTTTCAAAAGTGCTGGCATTTGTTCTAGCAGTCCAGTTGCTTCACACCGTTATACTAAGATACAGAGATGCTTGAACATGTTGTGTCCATCTTTAGGTAAAATATGCTATACTTGCTACTTTTGCAAAGTAATCAAAAATTCAAGAGGAAGACCCTCATGTTTATGTTGCTCCAGAGAATTGAGCACCTTACTAAAATTAAAATGGATTTAAAGTAACTAAACCTTTACACGAAAGTTCCCAGAGTGCACAGCAAAGGGCCTCTTATTTGGGAAAAGTGAGCTTGTCTTGAGTGTTGGCAAGGGCAGTGATTCACTAGTAAGTGGCAACAGTCATTAAGCTGTCAGTTTTAACATCCAAGGGAAAGAAAAAATAGAAACAACACGTTTTGAACTTACTTAATCATAGCAGTCAATAATATACACGGTGCATATGTGAACTATGGAACGAGAGAATCTGAGAAAAGAAAGCAGAAAAAAGATTAAAATGCTGAAAAGGGCAAGAACTTCTGGTTTTGTAATTTTGAAAACCACTCACGCAGACATGGAATACTGTGCCCTTAGAAAAACCTAATGCATATTTAGTGCTAATAATATATGAAGCTGTTTTAAATTAAGCAAGGTAAATCAATTCAGAAAATGAATCCATTTGTCTTTGCAGCTTCTTTTCTCACAATACTCAATAAAACATATGAATTCTAAAATGCTTATATGCTGTACTTCAGAGTCCATGACAGAAAGTCTTTCTTCCCACAGGGAGATTTGCTCTCTTCAGAACTCTCAGGGTTTGATTCTGCACCTGATACAAATGCTGCAAGCGCTGACAGTCCCTGAGCACAGGCGTCTCTTCATCATTAGTTTTAGGTTGAGAATGCACCATGACAGTACATAAGCAAATAGAAATGTCTCCTTCACAGATTTGGCTGGAATATATCTGCTCTAAGTAAGTTTATATCAAAACGAGAGAAGTCTCATGTTCCCTCTGCCCTGTTATCTCCCCATGCGGCAAAGGGATTTCTGCCGACCCTTGTTTGGCAGCAGCGTTAGTGTAAATGCATATTCAACAGGATTAAGGAACTGATTTGACTGAAACCCCACCAAAAATAATAACAACCCCCCCACTTTAGTTCTGAGTTGGAATAATTCCCTCGTCCAGTTTTCCATGCAGCTGCACAAGGAAGAGGACTTACTTACGGTGGTTACGCAAAGACAGGCGCTTTCCATGGCAGCCTGAATATAGGTCAGCCTGAGGGGATACTGTTGAGGAGGGGAAAGCACACTGCAGAGAAAAATTCTTGCAAAACTAGACCCTCAAGCTCTCTCTTTGGGTAATGAGATTAGTTTCCTCCACAAGACTACCAAGCATAGTAGTTTGGGCGAGTTGGGAGTGGAGGAAAGGAGGTTGCACAGTGAACTGTAGACCCTTCGTTGGGATGTTATGGGTTGACTCTAATAGTGTCTTTTTCAGTCCCTGATTATTTTAAATCAGATAAACACAGGTTTACAGATTCAAGTCCAAACATATGTTGTTTAAAATATGCATTCACTTCAGGCAAAAGACACACCCAGAAGCTGTCTAAGTATGATTTTTTTTACATATCATTAGCACATTGAAATCAGGCACTGCTTTCAAGTAACCTACCTCCAGAAAAGGTCAGCCTTAAATCAGGCTGGTTTTAGCAGATTATTAAAAGTAATTTACCTATTGCTAAGTTAAGCAAAACCAAATTAGGATACTGTACATTTTCTGTTCTGAGTTAAAATTATAACATCTTTTATAACATTAGTAACTTTTAACAGTCTGATTAATCTAAATTCAGGTTTTTTAGTCAGTTTTCAAAGGAGTCTCAAGCCACTACAAGAGACAGTTACATATAGCTGTATGTAGTTATGTATAGTTAAATCTGCAGGACTTATGTTAGAAGGTCAAAAGGAGTGAACAGTTACATCTACTAAATGCTGATGTCCATTAAGGCCAGCCTGGGAATTAAGACTCTTCCCCATGTACTCCTGGATCACCAGGTAATGCCAAGCTGTATCTAGTATTCACTTCAGATTTTCTACTTTTCATGGGTAAATAAAGTGATTTAGGTAAGTGTTCAGCAGCAAAAAGCAGAAGCAAAGCAGAACAACATTGCTTATGCTTTGACACATCTCAGTTCTGATAGAGTGAGATAGAAATAAATGGCCCATCTATCCACTTTCCTATCAGTAAATGGCCCTGTAGAAGTATTGGCAGAATTAATGTCCTGTCTATTTATTCCTAAACTTTCCCAGTTCCGTGTTATTTCTAGTAAAAAAAAAGACGTTTAGGACTATCTGGAGAAGGAAATGAAGAGTTCATCCTCTCAAGATCATCACTCGCTATTGCAGGTTCCCTGATTTAATCAATTTAAAAAAAAAAATGTCTTAAGGCTATCAAAACTTTTTCTGAAGCCACAGCTGGAGAGAGATGAACCAGTGGGACCCATCCTGCTTGAAAAACGAAAGTGGAGCAGGACATACTTTTTGTGGAGGCTGCTTGCATACACGAAGTAGCTTTCAATAGGCAATAGAAGGTTTTGCCTCGGGCACCTGTCTGGAAGTTACTAGAGAGTCCCACGGCAACTCCTTGTTGGATGTAGAAGAGACCCTTTTCACTTCTCCACTTTGTGTGTGTAAACAAGAATCTCATCCAATATCATGGAATGTTTTTCATGGAAATGACTCTAAATGCAAAGGTTTCCCGCCCCCCTTTTCTTCTACCCATTGGGTATAGCAATTGATATTACTTGTAGTTTATAATAGCACTAAGACTTCATGACCATTTATTTCAATTCCTGTGATTAACCATTGCAATTTCACTTGCATTTGAGGAAAACAATAAAATGTTCTTAAATAACTTAGTAGTAATTGTGAATCTCCTACTAATGTGTCATAAGTCCACGGTGAATATCCCAAGGTGCATGCAGAAATTTATTTTTGGTAGTAATTATACTTGACTTTATGTGATCCAACACTGAAACCATGAAAACCAAATTATGCATATAATTTGAATGCACTGATTACAACCAGAAAAACCATATGAACTCTTTCTGAAAACTTTGCCTAGGGCAGAAAATGTTCAGCTTTTATAGAATTCGTCCAGTGAGTGTTTGCCTCCATTACAAATAAACTTAAACATCCTAAGGCAATCCACATTAGTGACGATTGTTAATGTCTTCAAGTCATGTCCTGCATGGGGCTAAGTGGGAAGCTAAGTGCATGATTGGAAGGACAATTAAACAATCAACATCTACAATGATGTAACTTCAAAGAGGAAAGAAGAAGAGTCAGTTTTATGTATGTCATTAAGGAACACTCAAGTTGAAATGTTGTCAATTTGAATAAAAATAAGTAGATGTAATTTCAGGATGGTGCTACTGTAATAAAACACCTGCCAGGTCTGTTCTACTCGTTCTTTTAGTTTGTTGGGGTTTTTAAAATAATCTTTCAAAATAAGTAAACGTTTTGTGGTAAGAAAGATCAAGAAGTAGCCAAAAAGGGAATCTAAAAGAGATGCTCTGTTGAACCTAGAGGTGGCTGTCCCAGAGTGATGTCTTCAGCTCTCCCCTCCTCCTCTTCCTCGGGGTGGGGGGTTACTGCACCTGAAGCACGAACACATGTTCCTTTCTGCAGCGGGGATGGAAATCCCTGCCAGAGCAAAGGCGTGGGTGCTTGAAGGCTGTATCTGCTTAAATCATCACGCGCAAATTTGGTAAGATTTTTGTCAGTGTTTTGCAGCCCCCGATGTTAAGTATTCACCACGTTTAGGTATGTAACTCTCATTGAAGTCAGAGGCTAAAAGAATCTCACAGTGAGAAATCAATGGGAGTTAGGGCCTAAATCTTGGAAGAATTTAGGTCTGATTGTCTGTTCCAGGGGAGCAACAAGCTGCAGCTGGGACTCATCTTGTGTAATTTCAGCAATTTGGAAGTTTGGTATCTATTCTAAAGCAGTTGTCTCGGCATCTTTTGTAGTCAGTGGAGAAAGACACATCCAGAGAGTGATTACTACCTTTCTAAAATAAGCAATCAAGGCATTTGGAATGAATCGGCCTCTGGAGGATTTTCTCCCTCTCCATTGACGAGGAAGAGCCTTATGACTAGTTTAGACTAGACCCTGGATTTCTAGATGATTCCCACTCTGTGCCCTCAAACATACACATTAAATAGCTAAATAGACTAATATATAAGCATATTTCTCAAACTTTTTCTATTACAGGTACCTTAAATAATGTTGTAACAGTAATAAGCAGAATTTCTCACAAATAACAAATTGTTGTCATTTTTAATTTTATTATACCCTTGTAATAGTTTGCTTTGTTGTCTGCTGATGTAACAAGTTGTATTAAGGATTTATTAACAGATTAAATCTTATAAGATTTAGTAAAGCAAAGGGGAAGTGCTGTGCTTAAGTGAAGTATCATGTACAAATACAATATGAGGACCCTGTGGAAAAGGATCTAGTAGTGCGTCACAAACTAAATAAGTATGTGTCAACAATGAAACATCAAAGAAGGCATTTTGGGGTACATCAGTTGGAGTTTTCTATGTGAGAGAAAGAGTGTTCTGGTGAGGGCTGGGATGAAGTACTATATCCCATTCGGGGGTCAGATATAAAAGGAGAGGAGAGGGTACCAGAGGGCTACAGAAAGCTGGTAACAGGCTCCGGAGGACACAGGTTATAGCTCTCACAAACTGAACAGCCAGTGTCGCAGCGCAGCAAGCAGCGCTTGAGATTTTGCACAAAGCTATCCCATTGCCATCATTGGGAAACCAAGGAGTCACAGCGGACTGTAGCGTCACCTGGACTCGCTCCCCTCCTTTATGCTGTCTGCCACCTGTTGCTTTCTAAATTATTATATAAAACAAAATGAGCAAGCGCTGTCCCGGTAAGAAGTTGGCCAAATGCACATTGCACCACTTCTACAGCTGCTCAAGTGGTTGCTTGCAATAGCCATGTTTGCCAATAAAGTCTGACTTTCTGAGCCGGAGCATCAAAGAGCAGTCTGGATCAGATGGCAGCAAACACAGCCTGCCCATCTGGATGGGCTGGGCACCAGCTGTAGCCCAGCGGGAGTCGCAGCAAGCACCAGCACTGTGCACCAGCTGCACAGACTGGTGAACAATGGTCTGCAACACGCTCTCTGTATTGATCTTGTTAACGTGGAATTGGGAGAAACTGCAAGGGATACTGGTATAAGTCCTCTTCATGGCTCTGACTCTTTAGTGGAATTTTATACAAGCAAAACTTTCGATGGCCTCTTTTACATCTCTCACATTCAAGCAACATGGTTTGGGATGCCTCTGAAATGCAGATGTCACCTTCCAAATAGTTCTGTTGGCTGCCAAACTGGGACTTTGAGGTTCGTCCATTTCCTAATGGCCATGACACTTCTCTTCTTGGCCCTCAGTGACTTTCTTAAGTGGGTTTTCACAAAATCACAGGGGTTGGAAGGGACCTCTGGAGATCATCTAGTCCAACCCCCCTGCCAGAGCAGGGACACCTACAGCAGGCTGCACAGGACTGCAGCCAGGTGGGTTTTGAATGTCTCCAGAGTCGGAGACTCCACCACCTCTCTGGGCAGCCTGTTCCAGTGCTCTGCCACCCTCAAAGGAAAGAAGTTCCTCCTCATGTTTAGATGGAACTTCCCATGGTCAAGTTTGTGCCTGTTACCTCTTGTCCTATCACTGGGCACCACTGAAAAAAGACTGGTGCCATCCTCCCAGCACCCTCCCTTTAAGTATTTGTAAGCATTGATGAGATCATTGAGTTTTCTGCTAGGGTAAGTTAAAACAGCCATCAGCACACATTTCCATGAATGTTGTCTGTTGTGAAGTTTTTAGTTTGTTGTTTTCCTTCCCAGGGTTGCAGCCTAGTCATCTCCTCTCAGTTATTGCTCCCTCTCGTAGGCCTCTCTACACTCTCTGATATATCAAAGGAAATATTTAGCAGCGCAGAGTTGCACGTGTTGGATCTTGAAATACTTCTCTGGTTGTGTGCTGTCATCTCCAAACAAGAAACTGCTGGTTCAGGGACTCTCCTTGCAGTTGTGTTCTCTATTGGTGTTGCAGCTTACAGAGAGGAAATAAATAGGATAAAAAGGTGCAATGCTTTAGCAGTGCTACATGGCAAATAGCTCTGGACCGTACTGATCTTAACAGTAGAAAAAGCAACCTTCTAGAAAGAAACCAACAAGAGTGTCACCATCCTACCACATCCTAGGTGGATAAGAAGGCACAGTGCCACAGTGTGAGTTACTAGATGCCTTGGGCCACATGTACGGTGTCAAAATCCAAGCAGTACTACCACATCAGCAGGCTGGGCACAAGCCTGGCAGCAGTGATTACGAAACCGTGGCTTTCGTTGAATTGCGGACACTTGATAATTGAGTTGTCCTTTGAGTGATTTATAATCAGAAAAGTCTCCATAATGTTGGCTAAGCTACCTCTACAGTATGAATTTCCCAGTTTTGTGGAGGGGAAAAAAAAAAGTTAGAAACTAGAGTAAACAGGAAGAGGTTTGCTGATCATTTTAAACTTTGGGAAAATTACAAGTTATTTTAATCATAATGAAAAAAAATCCACCACTAATACACCATGTTATCCATACTAATATTTTTCATTGATTTTTTTGTTAGAAAAAAACATGCTAATGATAAAGACAAAATTACTTTCCTAGAATTTTGATAAAATCATACACACACTCACCGAGTACCACATGTGAATAATATTTCAGTTAGCCCACTGATGTCACTGAGATGGAATTAAAAGTGAGGAAATTTTCAGTGATGGATATTTCACCGCAGCTGTGAGCAATGTGTTCCCCAGAGACTGTAATTCTCCTGGGGCAATGTCAAACCCTTGGACTTGCATCTTATTAGAAATAATACAATTTAAAAATAGTGTCAAAAGAGATCTAGCCAAGAAACTTAACCTTGTGTGTATTTCAGTTTGTATATAAATTAATCTTTTAAATTATAAATAAATGTGCTTTTTACACATATATATGGCTGTGTGTCATAAAAAATAAACCATAAAGTATGTTGAAATAAAATAAACAAGAAAAGGGCATTCAGAGTTAAAGCTAAAACCATAATCTCTTAAATGGCTTTAGAATGTATGTCATTGTCTAAAAAACGGCAACAGTTAAACATCAAGTGGTAGGATTTTTTTTAATTTTCAGGTATAGCTGCCTGAATTCCTTTGCATTTTAAGCCTCTCAAACTTACTCCAGTGCTTTCCAATACTTCATTCTCTAATTTATTTTCTTAAACAGTTGTTTTTAAAGTAAGTGTATGTTTAATTATAAAATGTTAGAGCAGCTCACACAAATGAATAATCCTACCAAAGAAGCTACTACTGACTGCTTTGCAAGTGCAAACAGCCCTTTGTTGTTGTCCTTATTTGGTGGCATACACTGATCTCCAGAGCTGTAATAGACTACTGTAAAAAGCCCTGATTCAGAAGAGCACTCGAGCATGTGTTTAAGAAGAAGGTTTGGACACAAAAGGGAAAGCCTGGTGGGGTGTATGGTGAGAACCCTTCCAGACCAGGACTCTGTTGTGAACGGCAAGCATTCGGTAACCGTGAGTAGCCCAAAGTTGTCTCTAGCACTACTCCTTCAGCAGATCAGATGTGCCTGAATAGCCGTCAGCCTGTGGCCTGAGTACCTTTCCATACCCATGGACAACGTTTCAAGTGGGGAGTGCGGAGTAACCCTGTGAACGGTTCCTCATACCATTTTCTCAAGCACTGGTGGCTTCAGATTTTCCCATCCAGCGCGCTGCCTGCTCAGACCTGCCCCTACCACCTTTTCCACAGGGTGAGCACAGCTGCTTGTGGTGCCTTACAGGAAGCCAGATCATGATTTTTTGTTGGAGTTATTTTTAACCTGGCTCTGTTCATTCGTTTGGTTTGTCATTTAGCCCCACAAATGATGCCAGGTGCCATGACATGGCTCAGGGAACAAGTGGCAAGGCATTCGGGGTCCTGGGTGCACCTTAAGCTGTTGTTACCAATATATGTTACGACATACCAAAAAAAAATGTAGCTTGAAGAATCTCATTTAATGTAGTGGTAAATCCAGGTTTTGGGCACCGAGATTAGAAACAGCACAGTCCCTTGAAATTGCCAAACTTCACTCTGCCTCTTCAAATGAATTCGGTTTCTTTTCCGTAGGTGTCTTTGTCCTTGAAGCTGCGCTGGCCCAAATGTTGCCTTTCTCCACCGGTTTAACTTTATGCTGGATCAGATCTGATCTATCTGTAGCTCAAACAAAACTAGTATAAGATACCAAAGATAGCATTAAACATCATACTGTCCGGTTTATCAGAGTGCAATTGCATATTCACACCTGATCTGGCTCCACTTCCATTTACTCCAGTAACGCGCAGGTCTGGTATTAATGGTCATGGAACCTGCAGTACAAGAAAAACAAGCTCATTTTCATAAGCCTGACAGATGTTCATATTGCCAGTAAAAAATGAACAGGGGCTCAAAAACGGAAAAATAGTTGAAAGCGAACCAGACAGCATCCATCGGTTCTTGTAGTTTACGTTCTTCTTTCATTTCTAGCGCTGCAGAAGCTTGTCTAAAGCCACAAAGTTTGCATGTGTGCTACAGTTCTTTAATGCATGTTTTTGATCCTGCTTTCTGAATTTGAATTATGTGCAGTTAATGCTCAGACCCCCATTTTTTTATTGCACATGTAAATTCATACACACACACACACACATATATACACACAAGTATATTTTATATGTACTTTAAATTCCTGCACACATGATATTTAACTGCATGTACTGCGTGCGTTTCTGTCCGGAGGAGTAAAGTAGGTTCCAAGCACAGCTAGTGCAGACTTCAGCTGAGACTGTCTATGGCAGCCTCCGGCTCAACAGCCTGGCAGGAAAACCTGCAAATCCTGCTGCACCCCGCAGGTTTCTGTGACTGGATGGAAGCAGCCTCACTTCTGAGGCATTAGAAGTTCCCAAATAAGGAACCTTTGCTTCACTCTTTCACACTCACCAAATGGTTATACAGCTGCAATTTTGAGTCTCTTTGATGCTAAACTTGGAGTATGTGTTATTGCCACACATACAGTAAATAAGCATCAAATAAGGGGGATAACACTGGAGCTAACGGGAGGATTATTGCGTGACTTTAAAGAGGCTGGCATTTCTCCCTTATGAAAGAAAAGGCTGGGCATTTCTCCCCATCAGAAAAACGCTGTTCTGTCCCGAAGTTAATAGTACAGTGCTATCTCATAGTGTCTAACAGTGACCGTAAACACAGTCCTACAGCTGCCGTAGGTTTGGTGAATTATTCTGAGAACGTATTTGGTCCATTCTAGGAAATGAAGTAGAGCACTCAATACACTGCATCGTGAAACCTGATTTGTTTATTTATTTATTGATCTGTCATACCAGCTGGAAACTTCAGGAAAGACCAACAAAGGATCTGGAGAGACACTGGAGAGAAATTTATTCATTTTCGTTTATGGTCTCAAGGAATGGCCAAAAAGCATTTTTTGTATATTTGTGATTGGTAAAGAATATAAACCCAACAAAGGACAGCAAATAATAAATGCAACCTGGAGATATTAGAAATAGAGGCAAGAGGTAATTTAAGCCTCTGTTCTGCAAACAGTTATACACGTGTAAAATTTTAGAAGTGGGAGTGGTCTTTTAATTCCAGCAGACTTCTCCCATACCTAAAGTCACACAAAAACATAAGAGATGTGGGTATGTTTTCTGAAGGAGATTAATCGTATAAAAAGTTAGGTCACTATATATAGTGAACGGTACTCTGAAATTTAGATTGCAATAAAGGAGAATACTTGGAAGGCAAGAAAATTAACAAAAATAGGAGGTGTACAATTGAAAGATCAGGGAAGTACACTTCCGAGCTTACCACGCAGCACAAAAGACTCCATCCTGCTTCATCCAACGGGACAGTTGACATTTTCCTTTCATTAAATTCGTATAAAGACGTGGGTCTGACAAGGCACTTAAAAGTTAAGAAGCCTTTGCAAATAATTATGTTTACTTGTAAGAAAGAGGCAGAGTATTCCTATGTTACATTGAATAATAATTATAACTGGGCTTTTAAAAAGGTACTTATCTGCTATTTATTTGCTTTTTGAGGTTGCCTTCGACCGAGAGATCACAAGAAGCTTTCAGGAGCCATTTCCAATGCATAGCACTAATTAGAGCTCGAAAGAGCACGCCCGTTAGCACTTAGTTTCGCAAAGTGCGAGGCACTTTGAGATGCTGAATACCCTCGGTAACTTCCCGTTGAGGGGCGTGAGTGGGGGGGCGGTGTTGCGGGGATGCGAGCGGCTCTCCCGACCCCTGGGGGTGTCCTGGGGGGCGACCGGCTCCCAGCTGCGCTCTCGTTGAACTCCGTGGGAGAGTAAGAAAACCCCTAAATAAAGTGTTCAGCCTAGGCGGTACAGGTGAACAATAAATGTGTTACTAAGCACTTTTGCCTTTCTGAAAACAATTATGTTTGTAGAATTACACACACTTCAGGTATTAATCACTTTTGATTTTTCATATACCAGTATCATACATATACCAGCAAGTAAAGACATTCCTTTTACTTGGAAAGACTTACTGAAGGAGCTTCGCTATTTAAAAGCTGATTAATCAGCATATTACAGGGCACTAATCCTTCTAGAAAGTCCCTTGGTAATTATTTTTTCAGACCATCACTGGCAGCTTGAAGTCTGTTTATTCCTGCCAGCTCGGCACGCCGAAAAGCTTTTAGTACGGCGAAATGTTTGCACCTTTTCGCGTCAGCTGGAACAGGTAATAAAGATGTGTTTTAACTAAACAAATGAGAGGCCTGTTGTGAAGTCTCAAGATATTTATTCCCTAAGAAAAAAAAAAAAATCTTTTAACACTTCGCTTCACATGTTATTTCAATTTTAAGTTAATTTAGGACCACTACAAAATATTCAAAGGAATAGAATGAGGAAATTAGACCCAGAAAAATTTTGAAGTCAATGGGGTGATTGTCACTGTTAGGATTTTTAAACATTGTAAACTTGTAAAAAACTTATTTTTCTCCTTAAGGAATAGAGCAAAATGGAATAAAAAACCTCTGCATTTATTTACTGAAAGGAGGCATGATAAAACCAATTGCATTTGAGGACTGCAAGGGCTTGACCCTCGTACGTTTAAAGGGAACCTCAAGTAAGAATTACTGAGGGAAAAGTTTATTCTTATGAAAAACAATCCTATCTCTGGAAGTGCTGGTGGGAAATTGCCAAGGAATTAATAAAATATTTTACTTTCCACTATTCTACCACTAAAAGGGGAGGATCTTGTTTAGATGAACAACGTTTTGCATTTAAATAATGAGAAAAGAGCACACAAACTTTTGATAATAGAATCTTTTACACAAAAAAACAATTACAATGCAGCAATGGGTACCAGTAAGGACTCTGCAGTGCTTCAGTTCAAACTAAAGGTAGTTTATTTCCTTGTTTCATGACCAAATATCCTATTGATCTGACAGAGGATGATCCCTGGGAAACAAACGGAAAACAGGTTAAAAAGCCCTGAGTCCGGAGGATGGATTGCGAATAGGCAGATGCTCATTTGCTTCATGTAGGCTTTGTGAATGCTCAGACTTTTGAAAGGATGGAACTGACATCAGGACTAAGGCCCATGTCCTTTAGAGCCAGTGATTTCATAGGAAACTTGTCAAAGCTGAAAAAAATAGATGTAATTCCTCCATCAAACATATTTTTCACCTTACTTCCTTTGCTGTTTCTGAGTTGAAATTCAGTAACTGAAGCACTAGAACATATCTTTTTCAAAGTAAACAAGACCCATTCCCCATTGCCTGCAGAATAAATGTGGTAATTTTCAAGCCAAGGCAAGTTAAAGGTATAAAACAGCTTAAAAAAGGGCTTTGTAATGGATGCAAACCTAATTACAGATAGTCTATTGCCTCTCCAAAATAAACACATAATAAAATAATAAGTAATAAATATGTAGTAATTACCTCATACCTGTGTATAATAAATCAGGTATTTCAGTGCAGTGACTGATGGCGCTCTCTGGGAATTATGTAGGCTGTGGAAGTGTAAGTTCATTTCTGGAATAATTCTGTCAAACTTCAGTAACAACCGAAGGTTGTGCTTTGCTTGTGTTCAGACATGGGTGGGTATTTTGTGATTCTTTGATTCACAGGAATGAGGAAAGCTAGGGTCCGGTTTAGAGCCTGTTCTTCACCGTGCTCAGTGCAGTCCCTGCAGCACGGCCACACAACCTGGATGCCACATGCTAAGACCCCCGGCAGCTCTGGGTTGCAGCCAGGTAGAGTGGGAGCAAAGTTGTCTGTGCCTCAGGCTTTGGAGCAGGCATTAACTCTTCCTTGGATTTCCACCTGGAAAGGTCAGCAGGGGAAGCTCCTGTGGCTAGCAGATGGGCTTCCTCTCCTGCTTTCTGTCTCTAAAACTTTGTGTTATTCAAAGGCAGCAGTTTCCACAGGGTGAAGAGACATAAAGTCATGGAGAGACTATAGATACCTGTAGACAGATCCAATCGGTCTCAGTTCTCTCCTTTACATAAGCAGAAAAGACTGTCTTAGCCTCAGGCAA
The DNA here is from genome assembly GCA_013397275.1 of Burhinus bistriatus. Lineage (NCBI taxonomy): Eukaryota > Metazoa > Chordata > Aves > Charadriiformes > Burhinidae > Burhinus > Burhinus bistriatus. The sequence goes on along the minus strand of VYXH01005075.1, from coordinate 214,122 downwards.
AATGAATGTTACAAGTTGATCTAAATTTTATATACAGAAAAGTAAAACCTGTATGTGCAAAATAATTTTGAAAGGGAACTACTGATGTCTTCCTCTTCCCTCCCTCTCTCCCTCCCTCCCTCCTTCTGTCTCTCTCTCTCAAAAACAACAACAAAAAAATAAAGCACATACTTAAAAGGGATGTATAGAATGAAGTCACTCTCAGAAAAAAAAGGCAAAGAGAGTTTATCTCTGCTTTAAGATAAGCAAGGACACTGTTCCACACATATTTTCTAGATTAGGAACCTGGTAAATTCAGCTTCTGTTCAGTCACATAAGAATGGCCTCAGCACAGAGTTCTAGTATATAAGTCAAAACTCAGTTTCCAACTCTGCCATTGACCTCAAATACACCTTTGAATAAGTGACTTAGGCCCACAGAAGCAGTCAGGTACCATAAATTAAAATTAAGTTCCTAATCCCAAGGCTACTGTTATCAAAACCCTGCCTAGGTTTTGGTTGCTGGCGTTCCCTAGTGCGCACTGCATGCTGCCTGGAGCTGCGTGCTGAGAACAGTTACTTATTTTGCAAGCAGCTAATTCACCAAGCAAGGATTCAGAGATTCTTAAAGAATATGGTTACTTGTAGACAAACATCTGTATCCAACATTTGAAAAACTTGTGATGACTTTATTAACGATTTTGCTGCATTTGTCAGCACTGCCTTTATTGGTTTCCTCATTTGGTTGCTGTAAATCTGCTTCAGTGTAATGTAAATCCTGATACATGTATAAATATTTTACTCTGTTTTAATAAGGAATGCTTTCACACTGTTCGTTTTCACCTCTGGATGAAGAAGGAAAAGTGCTAGCTGTCTCCACCATGACCATCAGAACTGTCTGGAGAATTTCATGAACAGACCCAGAGAAAATCCTCTCGTAACACTAACGTGAGGTATGAGGTCTGGATTGGAGATATTTCCAAGATGCTGTTTTTGGAGAATGCACATCTTAATACCGATCCTTTTTCAGAGAAAATCTAAACAGTCCTCATTGCATACTGTTTATAACTTATCCCCAATGAGTTAGTATGAGCTCAACATATACTTCTTGACTAGCTTTGCCATAAGGCAACCTCTCTCCACAGCTTAAGAAGCAGCGAATGAACAGTTCCAGGCTGTATCCCTCCATTTGAGTTGTACATACAAGTTCCCTTAGTACCTACTCTCTGTTCTCTGTGAAAGCCTTTCTTGACTTGCTGGGGCCACACATTAGCAGTGTGCAGATGTTCTGGGAAGCCGTCCTTTTCCTTCATGCCATCGTGGTTTTACTAGTCTTTTCTATGTGCTTGTTTGGGTTCTATTTAATGTAGCCTCCAGCTTGGTCCTGATGTTGTTTGCTATTATCTGATGTTGTTTGTAAGTCTTGCAGAAAAATCAGAAATGTTGGGTGTCACTGATCACTGAGATTCTTGTTAAGTTCAGATCCTAGTCTTGACCTAACTATGTCTGAGAAGACTGATCACTGATCACACTTCATTGCTTGCCTTGCCTACTGCAGGGCAATCTGCCATGTATCTCCCATTCTCTCCGTTGCAGTGCAGCTCTGGCTTTTGCATTCTCCCATTCCTTGAGGGCTGTATCCAGATGTGCTGACCTGAGTACATTGGCCTTGGACCTTTGGATCATCATCATCCACTATTATTTACTGCTTTTTTTGTTCAGTTATTCATTCTTCTGCAAGAGCGTGAAACAAAAACATTGTTCTTTGATGCATCCTTTTCTGAGGTCCCTCCTTGTATGGTTGATAACTGTAGCACTCTAGGATGTCTTGCAACTCTGTCTTCATTTGCTTTCAAAGCACCTATTAGATGATAATTTGTGCTTAAGTTCCCAATTGACACTGACTGATTTGTGTTCTACCTTGGGCCATGGAGGGCTGTTGTCTCAACAAGTCAGGTTTGCTACACATCTTTCAAAGATCAAAAAGAGAGTCTCTGCCTGAATTCGTGTGTAAGCTGAGAATCAGTGCACACAAGTAGAAATGATGATGGGGAAGTGCAAAGAAGCAATAAGAAGCTCCTGGTCAGCATGGTGTTAGTGCTCTCAACACAATCAGAGCAACCAGTTGACAGGCTTTATAAGCATCACAAACATTTTTGACTGTGACCTTAGTTTTGCCCTCCATTCAGCCCACTTCCTAGGAAATGGCGTACTAATCTGTTGCTACCTTGTAATTTCTGTAACTTTTAAGAATGACAGGATCTATTACAGATCTTCTGGTTCTGTTGATTGCTGGACTACGACAAATTTTTCATAGATCTACCTATGCTTGATTTAACATTTCTTCTTGTGAAGTAGCTGTTCCCACAGCTCATCTCAGACATATCTCTTTCTCCACATATGATGAATGCATTTGTGCTGACTTCCAAATCCTCTGAAACTACTGCTTTATCCCTGCCTTTTTAAACAAAACTCCATTTTGTAGCTTTGTCTGTAATACGGACTGAGCCATTTGCTCCTTGAGACACGGCTAGCTCTGGAGTATGAACTTTTCTACTGTCTGCCATTCTCAACACTCTCAAAAGAGAAACAAAGGTATTGCATTTTGCATACATTTTCAGTTTCACAGAGCTGGAAGAATACCTGTGTCCAGAAGGCATGCTTTGATGCGTATCTCTGTCATTAGTAAAGCTGTTAGTGAGTTGTTCCTTATGCTTGCAGCAGAACACTAGTGTCTCAGTAACATGAATTGTGCTCAGTCTTGGAGCGTGCGGTGTTTTCTTTGTGATGCTTACTGGTGATGAGACCACGCATCCCACTAGTTCATCTCTTTCCAGAGAACATGGCCTGGGGTATTCATGCGGCATTAATGCAGCTTTGGGCAGTGCAGTTCTAGCTGTCCTGCAGGGGTTGCGTACATCGGGACTAGCACTTTGCCAATGTTCTGTTCTTGTGTCTCCGTCTGCTTTTACACTGCATAATTAACTGCCTGAAGAATGCATTGATTTCTCATAGGTAATTGCAGTACCTGAAAAGATACATCACCACAGTCTGTCTTCATTTTTTCTTCTAGGCACTGCACTCATGGCTTTCTGTGTCTCACTAACTGGAATCTGATTTCTAAACAGGGAACATCATTTTCCCCCAGTTTGCTTTCAGCCCAGTACATCTATCTTGGCACCTGTGTAGGCACCTGCTGAAGCTTGATGCTGTGATCATGGGCTGCTTCTCTCCAAACCTCTCTCCTCCAGTGATGTAAATGTTCCCAGCTGCTGTCTCGATTCATGGGAGTTGCCTTGGTGCCTGCTTCAGTTTGCAGTGAACACCTTCTGGGGCTGGGATGATGTCTGTTGGCATTTATACAAAGAGCTACCTGCCAAAAAGTGTGGGAAAGGTTACCAGTTGGTGGGGTGGCTCATCTGGCCTGACAAGCAAGAGCCCATTCTTGATATGAGCTGGTTTGGAATTTTCCAGTGAAACTTGGCCTTATTGGAAAATATAGAAACTGGTATGTATCGACCAGGTGGCATATCCGGTCTAAACCAAAGGCAAGAGACCCACCACAGAATAGTCTGGCTGGTAACACAGCGATGTAGAAGAATATCCTTGCTACCCATGCTTTGCACAATTAGTTCTTTGCACAACCCCATGGATGTCTTAACCACAGGATCACTGAGTGCTCAGTCACACCTCTCAGCCCCTCGTGGTGCAGCTGCCCAAATTTGTATAGGCAGGTCAGCAACTTAAATCCAGAGCTCTTATGCCATACTTAACCTCTTGCAGCTACTGGCTGCTCTGCTATCTTCTTTGTGCTTATCTTGATCAAAAACTTCATGCTGAAAATCTCCCCTTCAAAAGCTTTTTGTTAAAACTTTATTTTCTCTCTCAAGAAAGACCTGTAAAGATGTAAAAATCTGGGATCAAGTCTATCAGTGCCCTCATCACTGGATGCATTGCTGCTTTCTAAATTCTTAATATGACATTAAGATATAATGGAATTCTGGTTTTCATACTTTTAATATAGGTCATTTTTTTTTCTGTCTTTGTTTTGCTTTCCACAATATGGAATTGTACCACCCTAGCCAAGACATTTGCGGTCAGACTGTCTCTGTCTTGTGTTCCTTTATCCGTGCTTCTTCACTAGGGATAATTTCAAACTGGAAACTGAGGAAGGAAAGTTTGCTCCTTGATTGAAACAATTTGAGTTATTTTCACAGATAGATCAAGAAATCATCTGATTTGATAACAGTAACGTTTGTTAACATCATCACTTCCAGACTGATCCATAATACTTTATTCTTACATACATGATGTATTTATAAGAGATACTTTCTCTATCATCTTCTAGAATATGAACTGCTGCTGACAGAAGCTCAGGAAAACCAAATACAGTGAAACTTTTGGGTCATGCAGTAATGTATTTTTTAATTCCAGAGGAAAGAGAGAGAAGTACCTTTACTGTGGTATATGAAACTGTAACATACAGCAGTAACGATTCCATTTTCCGTGCAGGATATGTTTCCAGGACTTTGCTCTCTGGGGGTAGCTGCAGTTCTCAGATGGAATAGGCAATTTTAATTTTTTTATATTTTTCTGGTTTTGTTGTTTTACTTAATGTAAAATGACTTGTTCCAGAAAAGAAAATATTGTCTCTTTTTCTCTGTGGAAAACATAACACTTCACATTTTCTTTAAGTTTGGAAACACTGAGCTGTTATTTGAACTTGTTTAATAAAGGAGAATTTCTGATACTGGCAAAGAATAACTCTGTGGAAATATCTTTCTCTCTGCAGTAATCTTTAAGGATTTAAATTGCCCAAGATTCTCATACTTTTGAAGTACCATAAGCATTTTCACTTTTCAGATTTCTATTTGTGCAAATATGAGAAAATGAAGGAATGCCTTTTTCTGGTTTGCTCCTTTGCAGAATTTCAGTGCTTTTTTGCTTCAGCTCTGTTCTTTTAGCTCTATTTGCCCATGTAACTTAAAACCAAAATAGAAGTGAATGGTTTGAAAGAAAGATATTTGCTTAACAGCTAGTGGCTCCAGCTAAAAACCTCTGCAGTGTTCCATTGCTCTCACACACTGGGTGAGGCAGCCCGGGTTTGACTGCAAAGCTTATAAAGCATCGGGTATTTCTTGTCTAATGTAGTTACTTTTTTGAGTCTTCTGCTGTGATTTTGGTAATGTTTTTGAGGCTTTATCCTGTATTTTCCTAAAGAAATGAAATTTAGAGGATTGAGGAGTTCTTCTGCATGTTTGTCTGTCAGATTATCCTCTACCATTTTTGAACCTACTATCAGTTTTAACGGAGACAGAGGACCAGCAGGTTATATGCCACTAATTTTCCAGAAAATAAACAGAAGAAGAGAGGGACCATTTTGAATGTAACAAAAAGAAGGGTTGAGGGAGTAGTTTACATTTAATGATATAGGAAAACTCACACAGGGCAATACTGTTAGACACTGCTAGACAGCATCCTCATCTTCTGAGATGAGGAGGCATTTGCCTTCATCAGTTTAGAAGTTATAATATGCTTGTCGTGTCAAACTCTCAGTACAGTCAACAGGGAAAAAATAAGCACTTATGGGGCTAGACTGCGTTGATTTTTTTGAGTAGATCTCCACTAATCATAAGGAGTGCACTTTTGTCCCCACTTTCCTTGCTTTAGTTCACATTGCAGATGTATTCCAGGAATGTGCTCAGAAGGCTCCAGTTGTTTAATGGGCATTCAATCCACAGAACCAGACTAGGAGGAGTCCAAAATAAACACCTCTGAAATACATACAGCGCCATCTTGCATCTGCTGGTCCACACTACTCACTCACGTAGTGTGAATGTAGAACACAGTTTTTTCTTTAATAAATGATTGCAAAGGCATTCTTTTTGTGCTCTCTTTGTGGCTAGATCATGTCAATTTATGAGCAATGTGTAATAGTGTTCTGCTGTGTTCATTCAACCTAGCGTCAGGCAAATCAACTGCAGTTAAACTCTCAGTACTGGGTAATTTTCCCATTTTCTATTGCTCTGCTGCAATTGCTATAGCAACAGAGGATATGTTAAAGTAGTCCAATTAAGAAGATTTTAACCACTTTCTTTTGTCTAAATGAATTTTATGGTAACAAATTTGAGGTCCATTTATTATAACTCTTCCACTATTGCTTCTGTAGCAGTATAAAACTAAATTATTCTAGTGTCAACAGTCTTTGGTTATGGTGTGAAAGAGACTTTTCCACCATAAAAAGTCTGAGATTTGTTATCTTTTTCATACAGAAAGAGACCCCGGGGGTTTTGCAGAGCTGATTTTTGACTGTTTGAAGTACCTAGCTTGGGTGGGATTCAAAGGTACACGCTGAAAGTAGAAGCTTAAATTTGTTACAGTTAATGTAACATCTTAAAAGAGTTATTCAAATCACTTATATTAGCCTCCATTCTCATACAAGGATGGAGAAGGACCATCTGGCTCATAAAGTCCGTTCCCTTGCACGCAGCTGAACATAGATTTACTCAGTCCCTAGCTTCCTAGTTCTCAGATAAATTTTCATAAGAGTTGAATGTTTAGGCTCTTGAGAAATTGGTAACCTAAACTTTCTCTTCATTCTATGAAAGAGATGCAGATGCATAGTTGTCTGTGTATATACCCACAAGTCTTGTACGATCCAGGCATGGGTCACCAAAGCTTTTCTTGTTAGTTACCGCCACTGGCAGGCTGATGTCAGGGTATATCACATGTAGCAGCGGCAGCTCTGTGTGCTGTGCCTGCACGTGTACTAACTTCAACGTGTGCGACTCATGGATCGTGTCTACACTACAGCTTCATTTATGCCGTACAGTGGGAAAAACCCTACTTTCAGGTTCTCTGGTGCAAGTTTATGGTGACTCCACACATTTCAAAAAGAGGAAAAGAGTTGCCAGTACAAATTAAAGCAAAATCTGGTTCTTTGCCTTTGGAGGAATAACAGAATGACTCGTGTTTATAAACTGTTGTTTGGAAAAGTCTGTTGCATTACAGATTAAGTTACATACAGTGTGAGTAATGTTCTGCATATACCAAATACTCCTGTGGGCTAGTTAAGGAAAACTAGTCAGGAATTCAAGCAACACGTTATTTTGACAGAGAAGATCCACTGGTAGGAATGACAAAGAGGTAAGTAGCTACCCAGTTAATTTTTTTCATCATAGAGCTTTTGGTTTTCCTGATTAAAATGGGGAGGGTTAAATCACTGGCCTTGAAAAGTAATTAGAATGTAGAATGAAAAAGAATTTAGGGAGAAAATTATGGAAAGAAATTATTTCTATTATCTGTTCTGAAATCTTCATATATTTCTCTATTATTTTCCAGTTTTCATTACTACTTTTTCCTGGAAGAAGTTCACTCGACTCTATACCTCTGACGAGCCTATATTGCTGTCGCTGATTCAATAAAAGGTAAGAAATATCAGAGACCAAATTTATCATTTAGACTGCTTGCTTCACTTGCCCAGTCCATTTATATGGCAATCTCACCACACGCACATTGTGTCATTACAGGTAAACAAACAAGCTCCTCTCTAGGTCAAAACATATGTTCAATGAAGCTTGCGTTTCAAAATAAATGATGTGTTAATCTTTCATAGCTTTTTAATTTATTGTGAGTTTAGTCAGTTAATAGCTTCAATAGTAAAAAAGAGAAATATATGTGGCAAAACTGGTTAACATGAAGTCACGAATTCTTTTGGAAACTGGCTTTGGAAACATGGAGTATATCGTAACTGAAATTGTTCTTGTGTCACTCACATAATTTTCTCTGAAAATGAAAGTCTTAAAAACCCCCAAACAGTAGTTCCTCCTGCCTGAATAAAACAGACTTAAAGTTCATCTCTGAACATCCTCTGTTTGGTAGAACCCTAAGAAATAGTCTGTGAAGCTAGTCCTGTATTCTCCATCTCAGGAGGCAGTACAGTTGTGATGAGTCAGCTTGGTCATTGAAATTGTTTCTGGACTCCCTGCATTGTGAACTGGAGTAAAGGACATAAACTATTGAAAAAAATGCTGAAAAGGTAAAATAAAAAACCTCTTCTCATATTCTGTATTGGTTTTCCATCTTAATTTCTCGTCTGTAATCTACCATATTTCTCCTGCCTTTGTCTCTCCTAAAATCCATCTCCCCCTGTCAGCATGACCCTATCTCCCTGCGTGTCATTACCATGCTTCTTTACATATCGTCTATCAAGAAACTAGCATTGTGGTTAGCTTCTGAAGGGTGGAACCTCTTAAGACGTCCTCTGTATGCGTTTCATACTGGATGCTGCTTGTGGGCTCCCCGGCATTCTTTTGATTTCAGCTACTGCACTGTTTTCTTTCAGAATATTGAAAGATAATGCCTGCTTCCAGCCCTCTTCACTTGAGGAAAAAACTTTGTGAGTTTCCTAGTTACTCCAGGTCCAATGTCAGAGAAGCACTTAAGTCACAAACTCTTCAAGACCCAAATATCCAATTCACAGGCAGTTAATGGAACGCTATGTGAGAGTAAAATGAGCTGGATTTATCCTTTTGATTAGCGTGCACTGAGGTAAGAAACTGGACTGAAAGATCATTCGCTTTATTGGGTGGATTTTCACAACATCTAGCACTTCTCACTTCAACGTGTACAGAAGTACCTGGATTTTCAAAGATTTCCCATGTGCCAAAGTCCTTACTGACAATAATGAGAGCGGGTAGGCACTGGCCTATGTTGATAACTTTTTCTCTTCCTTTCAGAGCCTTATGATTTTGAAACTCTTAATTCAGATCTTCCAGTAAAGCATATTTGTCCATATGGCTTTTAGGTTATATCCTTGTAAACTGGCAAAAATATTTTAAATATTGTTTGCAGTATTTTGAAGGGAAATAGAATGTGTAAAGCAATTATTTCAATGCTCAGTGTTTTCAATGTTTGGAATTATTTCCAGGACCAAAAAAGCACACTTAGAGGTGCAACCTCAGATTCATCTCAGAGCCTAGGCTTCATGTCAAATATTCCGAGTACTTGGAGAATATTGAAAAGGCTTTCTTGTTCTTTGTAGTAATATACATTTACATTTCTTTTCCATGCAATGCAACAATGATATTTTTAAAGGAAGAACAACCAGGGATTCACTAATATTCATAATGAACATGAAATATGAACTGGCAAAATCTGTTAAACAGATGATAGAGTAATCATATATTTTACTTAAAATACTGTCACTGTATGTACTAGACTCCTGTGTTTAATTCATGGAAACATTAATTACAGTGCTAAACTTCTCCTGACAGGCAAAGTATAACAAGTCTTCAAATAATAAAACACACCTAATTTCATCTCAACCCCTTTTCTATAAACAAATGCATGAGTGTGTCTCCAGAAGTACACAGTCTCATCTACATGGAAACCTAAATATTTAGAGTCTCTATTGAGGGGGAGGGTTACTATAGAGGGACTTGATCTACAGCTGCTGTTTAATACCAGCCAACTTAAATCTTGTGCCAAAAATGTCTAGTGTTTGTTTTCTTTTGTGAAGAAGCAGATGATTGTCCAGATGATATCCAGATGATTAAAAGGAAGCTGAATCTGTATCCTATCAAAGCCCCTCTGAAGCTCATCCATAATTTCTCCTTTCTCCCACCATATATGCTTCTTTCATCTGCAAAAAGTTAACAGAAGTTTCAGACAAACCAGAGACTATTCCTGAAACAAAAAAGAACACAGTAATGTACCAAAACTAAATCTCTGCAGTACATTGCTAGATGATCACTATCCAATACAGTGAGTATCTTCTTTGCAATGACAATTATGCTGTCTTCTGTCCTACTTCATAAATGACCCCAGAAACAGTGGCTGATATAAATACCTCTATGGTCTAGGCCAACATTTGTAATATTTTACCATTAACCAAATAATAGTGCATTTGTAGTAAATTTGTTTGCCAGAGAAATCTTTTTTATGAGACCTATTTTCAAAGACCAAAACCTTCAAATCTTGTTATGCCAAAGACATGAGATTTCTGCAGCTGAGAGGAGATTTTTTTGAAAAATTGTTTTAAAGTTATTTTTAGGGACCACAACACTAATTTAGCACCTTAGAATGCCCCCTGCATACCTTCTATGCAGAATAAGCACGTCAGTGGTATCTTTATTTTATGTTTTAAGAAATTCCACTTTAGAGTTCTATGTAGCTTACAGGAGACACGAATTTTGTCCAAGTTTTATCTCCATCAGTGTAAATAACTACACTATGCTTCCTTTATCGAAATAGGCAATTTTAGAGCATGGTTCATCTCACCTGTTTTAGACCGTTACTTTAAGATGAGGTGAATCGCTCTTTAGACTCTATTGATTATACAGACAAGATATCAAATTATTCTAAAGGGAGCTTAAGCATATAGATGTCCCACTGACACCTCAGTATGATCAAAGGATAGATTTTAACACACACTGCATCCTGTTTTCCGTTACCTGACCTCACAGGAGAAGGAATATAAAAACATTTCCTCACAGAATTCTATGAGCGTCTCTCACATGGGCTGTTCAGCCTGGAGAAGGGAAGGCTCGGGAGGGTCTCATCAATTTGTACAAATATTTGAAGGGAGAGTACAAAGAAGAGGGAGTCTGACTCTTTTCAGTGGTGCCCAGTGACAGGACCAGAGGCAATGGGCACAAACTGAAACATAGGAGGTTCCCTCTGAACATCAGGAAATACTTTTTTGCTGTGAGGGTGACAGAGCACTGACAGAGGTTGTCCAGGGACATTGTGGAGTCTCCATCCTTGGAGACATAGTCCTGTTCAACTGGCGCTAGGTGGCCCTGCTTGAGCAGGAGGGTTGGACCAGATGAGTTTCAGAGGTCTCTTCCAACCTCAACCATTCTGTGATTCTGTGAAACGTCATCTGAATTCTGTTAATTATATTTAAATAAAGGTGTTGCTAATTTCAGGCTACTTAAATAACACATAGGATTTTTGAGGGTGCAATTTTGCTTGACAGAAAATCCTGTTATCCCTCAACTTATGCTCCTTCTGCTCCTCTTGCATAATCACTGGTGTTTTGGCTGACTTGAGTGAGTTGTTTGCCTCTTAAATGAACTGATTCAGTTTTCTGGGTCAGGAGCATGTTAAACCTGTGGAAAAAAAATATATCTTTTTCTTCTTGTTTAGCTTCTTGAACCGGCTTATGTGCAACACTTAAGTGTCAGCAGTGTACGGGAATTCACAGCCAATGGCAGAAAGTAGTGGATCCCTTCCTTTTGCTATCATCTGCAATGTCAAACTTCATCCTAAGAAAAGGAACAGCTTAAGGAGCAACTGTGTAATTTTTCTGTGCATCCAACTAAATTCTGTGTGGTCAACAATGCTGATGGCAGCATATGGATGTAGCAAATGGGTATCAGCATTTTACTGTACCCCCTGGTAAAAGACCATGAGGTACGTGTGATCGGTACTGTCTTGGCTTAATGTCTCAATCTGGACCCATATATTCAGCCCAGCTTGGCTGGAATCTTCTTAGAAACCTCATTTGGGTAACTTCATTCATTGTCTTCTCTAAAAATAACGTGTCTGGTTTTGCACGATTTCAGCATGAAACCAAGTGAAACTCAATGGTTGTGATTTCGTTTTGCTCAGCGCTCCTGGGTGCGTGTGGGTCTGGGAGCGGGAGCTGTGGCCGGCGGCGCGGTGAGCTGGGCAGAGCGGAGCAGGATGGAACAGAACAAGCAAATGAACCAAATAGGCAGCTCCAGTCTTGCAAAGGGAAACTGCAACTTCACAGGCAATTTAGCTAGTACAATTTATTCTAATTTATTACAGTAAACTACATATTAGCAAACATTAACAAATCAGGGGCAGATTTATGACAGGGAAGGCTACTGTGCTAATGAGTGGCCCCCTCATTAGCATTGCCTGGAGCAGCATATGCTCTCTCTCAGCCTTTCCTTACCACATTTTCCCATTACCTTCGCAGCAGAAACAAGCCTTTCATATCCTGTAATCCCTGACTGGGAGGAACCTTGTTTGGAAGCTTAAGAAGGGAACTGGCAGACGGCTTTTCATATGAAGTACAACTCTGGTTGTTTTTATTTGGGCGTTTACTTGGAGAAGCACAGGGGGATACTAGGCATCTCTCAAAACTGAGGTCCCAGGTGTGGTTACTGCTAGGGTGGTCGTAGCTTTTATGTGCTGCATTGCTGCTGACTGGCGGTGACTATCAACTTCTTTATTGTTTTATTCCTCCATATACAAAATAGGATTCCTAACACTTACCTATCACAGCAAAAGATTTTTATTTTGTAAGATTTTTTTCATTAGTATGTTGTGGTTTTTTTTTCATTAGTATGCATCAAGTATTTGCATTTTCAACATTATTGCATCTGTCTTAGAGAGGGAGGAAGGGTCTGTGGGTTTCACTGATTAATTACTGTAAAGCATTTGAAATCTTGGATTGATAGGTGCTGTCAAAGCGTAAAATATAATCAACACACCTTTAAATCAATGAAATACCCAGAGTATCACAATTCAGAGAGCAAACAAACCTAATTGTTTACTCTCCACTCTGCTGCAGTCTGTAAGTGCAGACTTAAAATTAATGTAGTATACTTTGGCCACCCAGCTAAAAACCACAAAAATCTATATAAAACACCTTTCAAATTCCTCAACCTCAGATTGTACTAGTTTAAGAAAACTCTTTCTATGATTCCTTTTCTCCCTTTAGATGCTTGGTCTTTTATTAAGTACATAGCAATTTGAAAGGATTGGAGTGATTTTTCTGTCACAGATTCATAACCAGCTGTTGATAAAACTACTCTTAAATGTCTCCAATGGTAATAGGCTCTGCATTCCCCCACCCGCTTCCCGGGAACAACTCTAAAGAAAATTTTCCATACAGAGTATCAGCAAACTGTCTAAAGACAACACTGTGATTGCTCTGTAACTCGTGAGAACATGATTAAGTCCTGGTTGGTAACAATCATTTAATTAATTGTTGGTCCTTTTGTCAAGCAGTCTGGATTGCACTGTACAGATGTGCAAACTTCCTAAATTTTTTTTTTTTTCCTGTTCAATTTACATTTGCCATGTAACACTTCATTGAAAACAGGGAAAAGGAGAGCGATGCAAATGCCCACATTTTCCAAACTGCCCTGGCCGCTTCGAATCACTCCATAAAACTTCCAGATCCTTCTTCCTTGGGGAAACGTGCAGGTGGTGGTGGGTTGCGGGAGTTGCTCCTAAGCTAAACTCCCTCCCTGGCCACCAGCAGAGAGGGTGCAGAGGGGAGGGAAGGGGTGTTGCTGGGGCTGTGGGTGTCTGGCTGCTGCCCGCCTGCTGTTATCCGGTGTGGGTCTTGGCAGCTGGTGTGGAGTGGTGCTTGGGGAAAACAGCCAGGGCCTGCCAGAGCGGAGACCTTCAGTTTTCCTTGAACTATGCTGTAACGTTTTCAAAACTGAGGAATTTCTGAGAATAACAGAGAGAGAAGGAAAAAAAAAAAAAACAACCCAACCAAAAAACCAAACCCAAAACAGGACTAGAAATGGAGTGAAACTCCTGAGCATCATTCATTCTCTGGTGAAGGGGAGGGGGAAAGGGAAAACACGGGACTGCAAAGTTTTAAACAGTTGACACTTTGAAATTTTCAGTTTGGAAAACTGAAAATTATCTGAAAAATTGTTGAGATTTGTTTGCAATTTTCTTGTTAAAATAATAACTAGAAACTTAATTACTATTCCCTGTATGCTCTACTGATCTTCTCGAGATGAATAAAGCTTTAGTGAAGGTAATTTCCTCCCCCCCCCAGTTAATACATTTTAAGAATAGAAGAGATTGTTCACTGACCTCATACATAACAAAGGCAACTGATTTGCTGTATATTAATTCCTGCTTCACATCAGACAGCTCTGATTCAACTGCAGCACCACAGAGAAGCCTTCCCACTTCAAACCATTATCCCCTTGTTTATACGTCAATGAGCTCCATTATCCTTTTTGGTGCCACCATCACTTTGGGAAGTCTGATCCAGCAGGGACTCTGAGATCCAGTAGAAGTCCACTCCTCTTGGTTCCCCTCCCCCAGTCCTCGGGGAATGGTCGTTAGTCTTTGTGATTAAGTACATGGCTTTACTTTTGATCATGACAAAAGTCACACCATTACCTAAGCAACAGAAATAAAACAATGTCAGTAAACCAGCCATTGCATATTTTTTTTTTTTTCACCACTCCTCTCACATTTGTGCCAAAAGCAAGCAAGCTGTGATGCTATCTGTGGTTTGGTTGTTGTTGGTTTGGTTTTTGTTGTTTTTTTTTTTTTTTTTTTTCCTTGTTTGTTTGTTTTTGCTTTGGTTTGTTTGGTTTTTTTTTTGGGGGGGGGGGGGGGTTTGGTGTCCCCCGCTCCTTAATTCATTAATTAAAATGTAAATAAAAATTAAGGTCAAAGATTGTCCCTGTGGGATTTTACTCAACAATTGCTCCATGTTTATAGTTGTATTTTAAGACCTGCTGGTTTCTAATCTATTTGCTGTGTGCCCTGTTGACTTTACAGCATTCTAGTTCATTCTCATAGTATTGCGTGGTGTCCTGCCAAAAGGTATTTGATTTATTTACATTGTTACCTTTATCAAATCTGTAATTTCACTTGCTATTAAATAATTAATTGCTGTTGCAGACAAATTGCCCTTTGGCATTTTTTCCGGAGAGAGGAGGGAAAGCAGAGGTGACGGCCAGGAGCTGTGTGACAAGGCAGGAACCCGGGAAGGAGACAAAGGAAAGGACCTGGCTGAGGGCGGTATGAGCAACGAAGGGCTTGAACAGGAACACTTTAAACAGGGGCCCAAGTTAAGAGCCTGGCTCCCTGGGAAGAGCGAGGGAGCACTGTGGTGCTGATGGGAGCGTGGAGGCGGCAGCTCCACCTGACAGGCAGGGGTGAACACCTCAGACACTGGTACCCGCGAGTAATTCCTATGAATCTAAAAGAGGTGTCTGCCTGACTCCTCACCTTTCTCTCCTGCGTTCAGTCTGGCCCCCTCTAATGACTCCATAATAAAGGTATTACAGCAGAACAATAAGATTTCTCCAGTTTCATATTTCCTGTACGTTATCACATCTGCCATGTGATAGGATTGTATAGTTGCTTATTTTCTACATGTACAGCATATTCAGGTCATAAACTCAATTTGTGCTCTTGGAACAGCAGATATATCCGTTTCTCCAGTAACGCATTCCTCTTCCAGCCTAGAAAAACATAAGAAATCAAGAATACCATTTATGTTGTATCACAGTCAACAACCCCTGATTTCATGAAGTTTTGGTAATAGTCTCAATAAGATAGCCTGCTGCTTTTTTGAAAATTACATTTTGCAAAATCCCTACTAACAGTAACTAAACAGAGATCATCCACACAAATACTTTTATTAAGTGGAAACTCTGATAGAAATCTTCTGTATTTAACCACTAACCTCAAAGGAATACAGCACACTGGAAAAAAATCTAACTATTTTCTTTGAGTGGGTTACTTTTACTGGCTTCACTAATGCCCTTCAATATATATTCTCTGCTCAGTTTACCCACAAGCAACTTTTGGCAGATTTACTTTTTTCTGTGAATACAGGAGTGATCAGAAGCTGCAGCAGCAGGGCATTGAAGTTTGTCTCACTTTGATTTGTTTCATCCAGAAGGGAACAGATCCAGTAGCGTGCCAGCCTAAGGCGCTTTCCAAATCATGCACGTTAGAAACTACACCAGAGCACTGAAGTAATGCATTGGCTTCCCTAATCATAAGAAAGGTCCTAGGATGTGTTTTTGTAGAAAGGAAGGGGGAAAAAGATGAAAGAGATGAGATATTGTCCTACCACTATGAGAAGCCCTATGAGAAAATAAAGGGATTTTCTGAACAAACGGACCAAGACTCCAAAGCATTTTGAAAAAGCCAGCTACGTAGAATAAGGAAAAACATGTTCATTCTACCAGCACATAGTCAATACTAAAAGGTTTATAACTATGAAAATGTGTTTATTTTTTTTCCCTCAATTTATCCCCCCTTTTTTTAAGGGAGGAAGAGACTATCATTCTTCCAAGCTGGAATTAGTGAAATAGCACATCTCTCCACACATACACACATGTGAAGGGCAAATCATGTAGGTATTTCACACTGTGCTCTCCAAGTGGTAACTCCTGGGGGCAAAGGCCTGGGCTTCTATTCTGAGAAGATCCACAGAGCTGGTCCTGTGCCAGACATGCTGCGTCAGGCAGTCATGGCATCCACGCATGGCAAGACTGACTTTTTGGACCTTCTCTACCTATAGGTAGTGGCTATGAGCGTGTGCACCAGGTGTGTATTTAGTGCAATCTCATTGAGTGCACATATTCATAAAGATATCTCTGGTATGCCTAAGCTCCTGTAGGTTTTACAATTAATTTCTGTTTTGTTTATACTCCTGTATTTCCTTTCCATTCTCTTGCTGGGCAAATAAGATTTTGCTTTCATGATAATTCTGTAAGAGTCTCTGCTTTACCAGGTGACCCAGCGGTACAAATAGGATACAGATTAGGTACGGGCAAATGATCACATCGATGCTGAATTACCCAGAGGACACAACAAACAAATTATGTTGACTTTCTGCTTCTATGCTGGCTGTCTGACAGCTGCAGGTGCTGCAAGATGCTACCTGATCTGGCACAAAGTTAGAGTGGGGTGACAGACAATACCTGATTCTGCATAAAACCTGACAGCACAAAAAGAACCCTGGGACTTTTTTTTTTTTAAAAAACAAATTTGCAGTGGATTGAGTTCGGGCTATATTAGAGGGTTTTTTGTTCTATGGCCAAGATATTTTTAGAACAAGGTACTAAAATCCCTAATCTGGATTTACTGTATCATCAAACAACAGCCTGAGTTTAATGGGAAGAAGGGTTGTTGAGACAATGTAGTACAAGTCAATAGCGCAAAGTCATTTGGAAAACATGATTCTCGTATCAGTTTTTCTGTTGTGATTAGTGGCTCTCAAGAGCAGCTGGAAGAGCAGAAAATTGCTGGTTGTGGCTTCCCGATTCAAACAGCAGCCTACTATTTATTCAGTATTATTTAAGGCTACCTGCTTTTAAAATATGCTGTTCACAAACAATGTCCAAGCATGACTTTATACCTACAAATCACTGAATCGTTTTGGCACATCCTGCTTCCTTGAACTGGCCTCTGTGAAGGAAACAGTTCATGCCATCTGGCTTTATCTTCTCCCTCCCTATCTCTCACAAAGTGAAAATGTGGCCAACTTCATCACGTTAATTGCCATGGATTATATTCTTCTCTCTGCCTTGATTCTCTAGAATACCAGTATTTCAAACACTGTGTTTGATATCCGCTAGCAGAGGACAGCGCTCCGTTGAAGAAAGTAGGTAGTTATTTATAAATGAGGCAACACAGCACTTCACTGTTCTGAGTCCAAAGTTTAGAGTGAAATCCGAAAGTCTCAGTTAATTTCTTGTCCATCCTGTACAGGCCTGGGGAAATAGACACTTCGCATGAAACCCCAAATCATGTAGGCTGTGCAGAGACCTGCTCAGGGTCATTAGAGGAGTCAGGTATATATATTAAGCTGACATACTCTGAGGTGCTCGATGCATGTCTGCCAAAAAGTGCTTCTGTCTATTTCAGATCTGCCGCTTGCTCCCCTTCCCCCTGTGGTGGAAACTTGAAACCATTCCCTTAAGTAATGGAGCAGGGTTCACGCTTTTCTTCTGAAAGTTACTGACTGGACAAGGACCTTTTTAGGTAACAGCCTGGGGATTATAACGGTTGCAAAGGAAGCACTTAATTAATTTTGCTTCTCAGCCTGAAAGAATTCACGTGCGTATCTGCCACCTCCCAGGGAAATGTGAGCCCCCCCAGCCACACACTGGCAGAGGATGATGAGGGGAGCAGCAAGAAGGCACGTAAAGTGCTCACCGACCCTTCTGTTGAAGCTGGCCCATGCAATTTCACAAGTCAGCGAGCCACGCAAACCTGGCTTCCGAGTTCAGTGGTTAGTCACTCGTATGGAAAAGAGGCATCCTGGGTTTTGACTCCTCTATTTTATACTAAATAACAAGATTTAGACTGCCTGTATGAGGATTTGTGCATCCATGCCTGCCTCCCCGCTTCCCAGCCACAGTGCTGATGGCTGAGATGTTCACAGGTCAGTGCCAGGACCAGTGCTGCAGCTTCATTTCTGCTGCAGGTAAGTGTGTGTTGCATGCAGTCCTGCATCCATACAGGAGCCGTGACTCTGCAGCTAAACTTAAGCTTCCCTGGACCTTCAATGACCCTCAAAGATACCCAGCTGCAAAACAGTGTCATCTAGGGTAGCACAATCCTACTTTGCCCCCGTCTTGTGATCAGGGATACTCGTCTTGTGAATGTCCCTGCTCAAGTACATCAGTCGCCTGACTTCTACAGAGGATGCTGCTGCAGCGGGTTCTGGGATTCAGAGCTTTGGATTTTCATGCACTGTTCTTCCCTGATATTTCTTTTGGTGTGAAAGTTCTTTATGTGCTTGGATTCAGGTCTGAAAAACACTATCTGTGAAATGCAGTGGTAATAATGAGTGTAGGATTGTTCATATTTATATTAAATATAAAATACAAATATAAAAGCAGGTAAGAGGATTCCATCTAATTTTTTGCCATTTACATATCACAGAAGGTGCCTGTGACGCAGTAAAAAAAATTAAGGTTATGCTGCTCCCTGTCTGAGGAGAAATCTAAAGGGGTCACATGTAATACAGATGTTACATTAGTGGGAGGACATGGCTGCACTCGGACATAACAGGCAAAACAAAAGAAATGGGATTCTGATGACATTGGTGTTTCAGGATTAATTCAACATTTGGCACTTTGCAGAGCATCCTGCCCATGTTTCAAGCCTGTGGCCTCTACCAAATTCAGGAATTATTTTTTTAGAAACTTCAGAAATACGTCTGTAACGATCCCAGTTGTTCTGTGTCATTTTAATCTATCAAAGTTTAGCTTAAATGGAGTTATGTCTCAGAAGCATGACTGGTTTGTCTGTGTGTAAATCCTGCCAGCAGTTCCTCTATTCTAATCTCACTTTTGCCATTAACTTATGTTGTGGGTCTGAGCTCGTCATTTAAGTTTAATTGCTGATCTCACTGTAACTGGAGCTTTGCCACTGAATTCAATGGAGATAACTTAGACCTTTAGCCATTTCGTCTCCTTGCTTCCATAGTACCAAGAACAGACAAAAAATGATTGTGCCAGATGCTAAAACAGTGGTGAGGGCAGAACTGGTATTACGCAGCTGTATCTTGAAATGTGTAGGTGTTTCATACTAAACTGTCACTGCCCAGCGAACAAAAGCAGTGTTGGAAGTGGGGGCTAGATGTCCAGCCCTGCCCCTCCAGACTGAGGGTGTGGACACATGGGCTGCAGCAAGGACACCTCCAATCTAGTCTTCTTCTAGCCCTGGCACTCCTGCCTGCCCGCTCAGTGGCTTAACTTCCCCAGGGGAAGCTACTCTGTTGCTGGTACCTAGCCACTAGTGTGCTGGAGGTGCATGTTTACTCCCTTGGGCTAATTAAGAATTAAATTTCGGTTCTCTCAGTTCCTGGGTGAATATTCTAGCAACTAAACAATTATGCACCCAGTGCTACCATAGCATCAGATGTGGTTAGTTGTAGTCCTGGCCACAATTAACATTGCAGTCTTCTCCAGAGACTTTTAACTGAGTTCAAGTACCAATCCAGATAGCCCATTAAATGAGAGGTAGGTAGGAGATAAGCATCCATTTTTCCACTTCTGAGTGTATGTGGGAGACTAAAGGTAAATACCTCGGAAGCGTTCAAGAAGGGAGGCACCTAATGAATTTATGTAGCTATACACGAGACAATCCTGGAAAGTAGGACAGACTGTATTTCTCTTCGAGATTGTGGTGAAGTTTGGACATCCATTTCACATTTTAGACAGAACTTGTTCAGACTGGATCTGACTAAGGCAATCAGTGGAAAAATTAACAGTATTATATTTTTTCCCTAAGGTTTACAAATGTTAGCTATAATAATATGATCTCTTGTAATATTGCTCCTTCTTCATATTTCTGCTATGCTTTAGGTCTTCGTACGTGTATGGGTTTAGTGCACCGCTGCATCACTTGCTTCCTCACCAAAGAGCAGATACTAGTGGGTAGTGAGACAGAAACTCTCATCCAATTCTCCTCAGCCTTTAAGTGTTTCTATACTACCTATATTAAATAGTAATAACCTGTGTCAGATGGGAGGCCTTGGAAGCCCGGAAACTTCAAAAGCAATTATACTGAGATGTCTTAGATGCTAGAACAACAGCAAATGCCAAAAAA
>VYXH01005075.1:0-193753 GCA_013397275.1 Burhinus bistriatus | reverse complement strand
AAAAAAAAAAAAGATATTTTTCCAATGCTGTACTATTTATTATATTCCCAGTTCACTGAAGAGAGAGTTTAATGCAAATTGCCCAGACAGGTAAACAAGTCTGGGAAAGCACCACCCTCTGGGAAAGTTGTCCTAGTTCACAAAGCCAGAGAAACGCAGAATTTTTTTAAAGAGACAGGCTGGAGACAGGACCCCAGCCTGGAGATGAATGGAGAGGACAGGCAAAGAAACAGACTAGAACAGTTTCATGAATTTGTGTTTATAGCTACTGGCATACCTAACAGTAAGCTGAAGATGTGTGCAGACTATTGACTGTCTTACGGCTTGTTTTCTCTCTATTTCTTTGTCCTAAAAAAAGAAATACTCTCCAGCATGAAAGCTGCGTGGTGGCCAATCCACTATGTCAAGGTCCCCGAGTAATTCTGCTGAACTTGGTCAGACCTACTATATTATAAACACAAAGTGAGAACCTGGTCTGAGCAGAAACAGCCATTTTGACATGCAGCAGAGGGGTGGAGAAGGTTGCCAGGAATCAGAATTTAACCAGCTGCAGTAAGAGCTGCTGGAAACTATTGATCAGCCCCCTAACACAAGTCCACTCTTTCTCTGTTTGCCCTTCTGCAATTCATATGGCTTTTAGATGTCTGCTAGCTTACATAATACATAGTATTCACAGTCTGGTCTGTCTGCAGGAATAATATTTGAAAAATCCTAATCTGAATTCCCCAGTACTTTTACCAAAAGAAGAGTTACTGTCTTAGCTGAGCATTCCTCAGTGTCTTCTAAATCGCCATGCCTTTGTATAATATGTATGACTGAGTACTTTGTAAATAGCTTTATATTTAATAAGATTCTACAAAGAAGGACTTTTGATGAATTAGGTGTCTTTTCTGGGGTCATAAAGTATTTTTCTACCTAGTTTGGAATGCATTTTGTTCCTTATGATGCATTCAGTTGAAGCATTTACACCTCTGTAAAGAAATATTGTGAGGTTATAAGATAGTGGCTACATTCACTATACAATAATATTAGCAGCTCCCATCCAATTCACATGGCCTTTACAGTTTTGCATAGGATAATTTTCTCTGTTATGTGAAAGACCTAAGTAAAGTCTACTGAATCAGTACAGCGTACTGTTACTAAATCTTATCATGAGAACATAAACGAAGTCACAAAGAGTATTCTTTTTAGCTAGTCATCTTTTTTTTTTTTTTAATGGGACATAGATGACTTTGCAAGATAACAAATCTTTTCCAAAATCCTTACAAAGTTTCTTCTGTGAACTCAAAGGATCATCTCCTTCAACACCACCCATAAAGTCCCTACAGCAATACCTTGGTGAACAGACACCAACTACCCTTACTGATTTCAGCTGATTCAGATGTTGCTGCGTGCGGTGCTTTCCTGGTTGAGCATAAGATTCCAGGGTTCACAAAGAAGTCTTGCGTGTTGGTGGTGGGGCTCATGGGGTGCTAGGAAAAGTTCAGCCTACAATGGGCACTCAATCATAGAGCTTGGATACAAGACTGGGTTGAGGTTTCTCTCCACAGCTGTCAGTGTGAAAGGCGTTAGCCTGGCCCAGAGAGTAAACAGTTGTCACTCAAATGGTAGGAAAGGAGGTTTCATTTTGTGTGATCTTTCTTTGCTCTTAAGTCTTGGTTAGGTAGGAAGTTGAATAGAGGTTATTTAGCATAATCTCTTCAAGTCCGATTCTTGTAACAGAAAGCTAACATAGAAATACTGTAGTCTCCTATACAGAGTTCATCAGGATGCATCCAGATGGGGTGGCCTCTTTACAGATCTGATAAATCTGGTGGTATGACTGAAGCAATAATTCTAGTAAACCACCTAGCTTAAATATTACTCCTTGGTTAATAAGAACAGTGTACAGAATGTGCACAGTGGCGTAATCAGCTCGGTAACCAGTAGCAAAGCTCCCAGATAAGAAAAAGAGCAATGCTAATTTTTTTGTGGGAAAGCGTTGTACTGTTTGAGGCATACGGTAGTTCTGCCCACACTTAGTAATAAGCAAGCAATGTAGTAAAATGTTATGATAATAGTTGCTCAGAACTAGCAGTGAAGTATAAACACCTGCATATTCCAGTTCCCTGTCTTTAAATCAATCGTCAAAAAGCCCATCCTTTCCTAATGAGTTAACAACGTTTGGTCCCACAGCAATCAATGAGAATTTTGTCTCTGACTTGTAAAGGTCCCCAAGGAGAGCCTTCCCAGGCATGTCTGGTCTTTCAGCAGCACCATCTGGTTCCTCCAGCCCAAGAAATCTGATGAACTTCAAAAGATTCTGAGAATAGTGTTTAAAAGGTTTAAGAGAACTTATTACAGCTAGTATTTCCTATAGCTCAGTTTGTCTTTTCTTCTTACAGTGTTATCAAAGACTATCCATATTTGACCACCCAATTCAGAGATCAGTCTCTTGTAAGACTCTTTCAGTATTTGTATGCAAGTAAAAGCAATTCCCACCTTCTCTTTTGTGTGACATAGATAAAATTTTCATTAATGTTACATTATCTGTAAACAGTTATCAGATGCTCCACATCTTCAAAACGTTCATTATTATTTAAAGCATTGTGGACTTATGTGTGACAGAAATAGTAAAGGGAGAATTATGACATCTGCATCAAAATCACTAGAAGTATTCCAGCTGCTTTCAGTGGAAATAAATTTATCGGAACGTGGCCTGGATTAGAAGTTCAAGAAAAAATATTCAAACTTGAGGCATTTCTTGTAATTTCAAAGCTTGGTTTTATTGTCAGGAAGAAATAATTTTTTACGGGATTCCCACAGAAGCTCAGAGATTTGACATGATACAATTAAGCGTATAACGTTAGAACAGCCAGTAGTGGGTCAGAGTGGAGCACCTTGTCTCTCTCCGGGGAGAGCGGTGGATGCCTTGGGAAAAGGCATCATGCTGTTAGACTTCCTCTGCCTTTTCTTCCAGCCTTCAGCAGTCCATAGATATCCTGAACTACCAGTTGTATGTTTGTAATTTAAGGCCATGGATGCATTGTTTTCCTATAATCTTTTTCTGTTGCTTTTTAATGGTTTCAGATTTTGGTTTCTATATCATTCTTCCTAGTGAATTCTATGACTTAATTAGTTACACACAGTGAATGCACACCTCTTTCTTTTTGCTTCCCAACTAGTGTCTGATAACTTAATTTCTTGCCCCTTAGTTTTTTCTATAAACCTCTGAATAATTAAATCCTGTTCATCTTCACCCACTTACGATTATCAGTGACTTCTAGCATAATTCTCTGAGTCTTCTCTCTTCCAAATTTACAAGTTCTAGTCTACCTAACCTCTATTGACATGGAAGAAAATCTGTACTTTTGGTTATAATTGTTGCCTCTGTACCTGTTCTTCTGCCACTGTATCCTTTTGACATGAATGTCATCAGGACAGAAAATAATAATCAAAATTATGACCTATCATAGATTTATAATAATAGGATAATAATGATTTAGCTTTTCTTCTCTATTCTAAGACTTCCTCTGTTTACCTTTGTAACCAGTACTGAGCATTAAGCAGATTTTTACAGGCTTATTCACTAACTCCAAGATCTCGTTCTATATTTACTGTAGAGGCCACCGCTGTATAGACCTAGTTAGGACTGGTTTTGTTTATGATCCTGCATTTATAAACATTACATTTCCCCTGACAGTTCATTACCCAGCCAGTAAGTAACATGAATATTCATTTTTAAAACCTTGAATTACCAGCAAATGTCATTGCCTTACAATCTTCTCCCTTTTCTAGATCATTTATTATTATATTGAGCAACGCAAGCCTCAGCACAGATCCTGGTGCTCTCCTTTTCCTGTAAAGTCAGCTCATTTTTTCTACTCATTGTTTCTATACCTTGATCAGATCTGAAGTTTTGAAGGGATCTTCTGTGCTACAATGCCAGCTTAGTTTCTTGGAAACAAATGCTGTAAAGTTATTTGAAAATCTACACTCACTACATAACCTGGTTTTCTCACATCTTCCTGTTCCTGAGCACCTTTCAAAACCTCTGGTAAATTTATAAGGTATGACTTCCCTGTGTAAAAGTAGCGTCCACTCTTCCATATTATAAAATATTTATCACCTTTTGATTGATTATGGGATATTTTTATTACAAGCTTCTACCAGTTTTCCTAATATGAAGGTAAGATTTCCTAGTCCGCAGTTCCTTACATCCCTTTTAGGAGGTTCTTAAACACCTTTGTCACGTTGATAATTTCTCATTACTCCATTGTTGAGACCATTTCAAATGTTAGTTCCTCCTGTTTGGTAAAAGTATTCCATCTCCCTTTGCAGAAACACGGATGTCTCTTTTAAGTGTGTTGTTTTATTCAAAACAGGATGCAGATTTCTAGATCTCCTCCGGGTAGTAAAAACAATCACAAAACTCTGCTTTGTTTAGAACAGTTACCTTGTCCCACGGAACACCGCTGAGCAGTTTTTCCTTCAGGAATGAAACAACCAAGTATTAGTAATGCAGTTAGTCATTACAGTCACATCCTTGCAATCTGTAGACCGAGGCAAGCCGAGAACCCAGCTGAATCGATGACTTCACCTCTGTTTACTTCAGTGGACAGCAATTAAGGACTCACTTAATTGTACCAGGAGTTGGATACCTGCATACTCACAAAATATGCTGAGAAGGATTGCAGTTTGCCAAAATAAATCTCTAGGCTTCAGCCAGGCAAGATTTTTATTTGCTATGTTTGTTGCCGCTGATTCTTGTTTCATCTCTGAGTAAGGCCTGAAGAGGTTTGGTTCACTGATTCTCATGAAAAGTAAACTAATTTCAGGCTCACAGTGTTAGGATTAGGATTTATAGGACTGGAAGCCTTGGGCATCTTTGACCAAAATTCTGTATATTTACAGCTTGTTTTTTCTGTGGCTGTGCTTTTAAGTTTGGTACTTTCCCCCCTCCCCCTTCCCCCCGTTTTGATTTTAGAAAGTCCTAGCCCCAGTGGCCACTATAATCTTCTGGCTTATTAAAGTGTGTATGCTTCCATCAGCTTCTTAGGAAAATTTAACTGCATAAACAGATATCTCTGGCCAAGACAGCTCAGAAAGTCTACAGCATAGAGCGCTGCCATCGGGAAAACAGGGTTTGGAATTGAGAATGTTTTTGCTGGGCTGATGGAAACTTGGCACGCTGCATGATAACTTGAAGTTAACGAATGCTGGTGGAAAACAGGCCCCAAACTCCTGGCAGGAGAAAGTAAGCCAGCACTGGAGGTTTAGTAAACAAGCTGCTCACACACAACCCCGGCTCCGAGGGGTGGGATCAGTGCTGGTCACTGCAGCTTCAAGTGCTGGCCGTGAGGGGGGAAAGGACCAAGGCAGAGAGGAGCTGTGCAGCCAGTGCTCCTGCAGGGTGGACTGTACCAGTGAGGTCCCCCAGATCCCTCCTTACCCCTGCCCTCCCTCAAACCGTGCACTAGAGGGTAGCTGTCATGCAACAGCCATCCTCTAAGGTGGTGAAAACATGCTTTAGGCCAGAGGCTACTCTTTGGATTTTAACCTTGATATACAAAATAGATCCAGGTATCTGAGTGCCTTTTGAGTTCGCTAAGTCTAATATACATAGCCTCAAAGTGCTTACTTGGCTGGTACTTAACTCTGCAGAGGTTGATTATTATAAGTACTGAAGTTTCTATCACTTAAATTTCTTCCACATCTGAGTGTTTGCAACTGTTCATACCCTGGAGTTGCCAAAACATCATCACGTGAGCATCTTTAGCTTAGGTTTCAAACATATTTGAGGTATATAAATTAGACATCGTTCTGCGTGGCTGGCTGGCAGGGTCTAATCCAGTCAGCAGACTCAGATCAAATCTTAATTTCTGCTTTTCGTTTAAAGTGAGACCAGACGGTATAATACCCCTTTTACTTTTGTGGTTACAGCGTTATCCTGCAGTTAATTTCCTTCTCTGCCTGAGCGCTTATCTCAGCAAGCGGACGATGAGGTGTTCGTTCTGACGGAGAGCGAGCTGTGTCAAACAGCTGCTGTCCGGGGCCATCTTTTGGGAGAGTCAGTAGGAAGAGATTTGTGTTTCAGTTAAACAGTGAGTGCTCGCTGGAGAGGTGGAGAGGGCCTGGGCTACTGATCTTTCCCATCCTGGGTGAATGTACCAAGCTCTAGACTGCAAGAGTTTCACTGGATGGTACGGGTTTCTGGACCCTGCTTGAGATTTCATTACAGAAGGAAGGACGAAGTATCCTGCTCTGAAATGCTCACTAATCTGAAAACTGGGCATCCAGAGCACGTGGATGCAAGTTCTCCTGTGCAGAAAAAGTATTAAAACTCTGTCTCCCCACTCTGAGATGAGGGCTCGTAATCATTATGAAAGGGATAATATGTTCCTCCTCCTGTGTTTTGTGGGAAGGGGGTTGGTTTACGGACCTGCCATCAAGGACAGATTCTTTCTGCTGTTTCCAGGGGTGCCAGTTCTGGTTCACAGCAGCTGCTCATCCCTACCCTTCTTCAAGCTGTCAACACATGCACGCCCTAATTCACTTCAGGCACAACAAAGGAGATCAGCTCAAATACTGCAGATTGTTGGCATGAACCTGGCTGAATTTCCTTAGGGTGAGGTAGGGAGTTGCCCCACAGACTTGAGTCAGTCACAGGTGGGCTGGGGCAGGAATCTCCAGCTTGGGAAAAGAGAAAACATCTGCTCCTGCCCTAACTTCAGGAGCGAGTTCAAAGCTAAAAATACCTCAGGCAGGAAGTTCCTCCTTTTATTCCAGAACTCCATGCTGAAATCTGGCAAAATAGGTTTAAAAGCTCTGGATGCACCTAAATCCCTCTTTGGCACAGTCCACTACCTCATCATGTCTTGCTCCAAGTATGCCTGGTTTCTTGTTCACTTGGAGTCCAGTTCTGGCCTCCTTGAAACTATTGCCAAAGCACTCCTTAATGTGGCAGGAACAAGATTAGGGAATGCAGGGGCAGGTGATCTGCAGTCAGTCACCTCTGCTGTCCCG
Organism: Burhinus bistriatus; assembly: GCA_013397275.1. Classification (NCBI taxonomy): domain Eukaryota; kingdom Metazoa; phylum Chordata; class Aves; order Charadriiformes; family Burhinidae; genus Burhinus; species Burhinus bistriatus. Next base: position 186,748 of record VYXH01005075.1, on the reverse strand, counting down.
AATATCTCCAGGTGGGCTTAGGAAGTCCCTGTCCCCAGCAACCTCTGCTGCCCTGAGAACCTGGCTTCCCTCCTTAAACTTCACCTCCTCTCCCTCACGTTCCTTCTTTGTTACTTTTTCTTGTCACCTCCGTTTTACCAGCTCTGGTTTTTGTCAGATCCAGCACTGAGCTGTTTTCTGCAGATTTAGGAGTTTCAACAAGTTCTGTCAGGGCCAGAGGAGTCCGGGAAAGGGAAGACAGAGGAATGGGAATGGGTTGAGATGTATCAGGACTACAGCAGCCAGCAGTCAGCCAGTTAAGGAACCGCAGCCCAGATCCATTGCCCCAACTGCTTGTGTAATTGCTCCTTAACCCAGTTCATTCAGACAGACATCAGTTTCAACAGATTAAATGCCACATAACTCGAATTGTTTTGACCAAACTGGGTTAGAAATCAATTGCATTAGCACTATATCCTGGCGGATCTGAAGGGTGTAATGAAAAGAGGAGGTGGAGCTTGGGGTAAAATGAGCAATAGGTGCCTATAAATTATGTCCAGGCTTAACTTTGGCCAGAAGGGAAAGTGCAACTTCAGTTCTGTGTGCCAGCAAGGTCATTGCTGACATGAAACTGCATCTCACTAATATTAAGAAATTTCAGAAGAAGGTATCATCCTGGAGTAAATTCTAAGGGTGTGTTTTCTGCATTGGTAACCTCCAGGTTACACATTTCGCGATAAAAACTTTTAGCATGCTTACTAGGGGTCACCTGATATATATTTATTTTACAGAGTTAAAGCAGCTTTTCCAGATTCCTGCTATCATTTAAGCCTTCCTATACTTTTCCCTACTCTATACCAAGAAGGGAAGACATTACTAATAAGATTTGTATAGAAGTCAGAGAAAGAGAGAAAAAAGAAAATTATTCACAAAAAATTATCTTAGATGCCAACAATGGGAAAGTAGGAGTGGAGTTTTCTATGTGGTCTGTAGAGTCGCAGGCTGTGATTTTCCCAGATAGTAAAATTAGCATCTTTATTGCTAGGACAAAGCTCCAGATTGTCTCTGTTAAGAAGACAAAGGGATAGGTAAATAGGAGCTTTAAATATGGGCATGCTTATTTCCTTTCAGACTTGAGTCATCAAAAGAAAGTTGAATTTAATTTCATTTGGGAGGTTAGAGCAATTACTGTGTGGCAGAAGAGAGAGCTAACACATGCTTAGACTTTGGTTTCGTTTGACTGGAAAGTGACTATGCAACCATGTCAACAGAGTTTTAAATAATTTAATATCTTTTGTATATTGAATAAGTGGAAGTTGGCAAAAAGACAACTTCCCTTTTCATATCAGCAGCAGAAATAAAAATGTATTTATCACATAAATGGAGCTAATTTCTTTAGATTTAAAGAAGACTATATTGCATGTCTACCTCCAAAAGCCTTCTGGTAGGGTACAGATAGCGTTAATTCCCAAATTAAAGAAATAATCTTACTGGTAACAACATGGAATTTTTTCTTTAACTTGATCTTTTTTAAACATTAGTTGGATGAACTTTTTTTTTAATCAGGATTGAATCCAAGTCTTATAATATTATACATCAAATATATTGTAACTTAAAATACGTATTCCCTAAGAATATCACAGTGAGGTTTAAGTTAGGTTTCGCCTTGCATCTGTGTAACATAAACGATTAAAATAGCTTGTTTTGTCCCTCTCTAACTTTATTCTTAATTCTCTGCTAAGGGTAAAGCAGGCTATATAGAATTTACAGTTATTCTCTATTCTAATTATTTACAATATTATTTTTGTAGAGGTAAATATGTATGCCAATAACCATCATCATGATATCATAAGCCTCTGACATGCAATGATTGTTAATCTGCTGTATCCTTTAGTTTGCCACAGTTCATTGACACTATCATTGATATTGATAGCTTTATTTTTTGTAGACACTAAGTAAGCAATTCATCAAGAGAACAACAAAGGCTGGTATTGAAAGATAAAACATCCAGGTCAGTAACTCATCGAGTGTCTCACACGGGAAAATGTGCTGGAACATACAGAAGCCATGGACTGATGTGATACTTGGGACATGCCAGGATGGTGAGCAGTGGGAATGTCAGCGCGTACAAGGTTGCAGGAGCCTTGGAGTGCATGCTGTGAACCCACACACTCACACTGTTATACATTTTGGTAAAAAAAGGTCTTCTGGCAAAAGATCGAAGAGAAAAAGAAAAAAAGAAAAAAAAAAAAGACCTGTTAACCAATATCAAGTGATTTCCAAATTCACTTTTGTGTAATACATTTCTAAATACATTTACAAACTTTTCAAACAAGCATGCTGAGACTGAGCAGTATTCAGTCATCTAAAGATGCAGACAACCACCGAGAGAGACTTACAGAACTAACTTGGGCCCAGACTTTCCATCATATTTACATCAGATGAAGGTCTTGAAATGTGTTCAGGCCTTTTTTAAAAGCAGGAGCCTAACAAGATTGGGTGATGTGACCAAGCTTATGATACGGTCAATGGAGAGCATTAGCAAGACCACAGAAATCTCTCTTTCCACTGGCTATAAAATGCCCCTATATGCATTTTCAGTGTCCACTTGCTGGAGCAAGCTGATGGGAAATGGGTTTAGCATTGAAAATCCCATTATGTATGCTCACCCCACACTTTTCAATTACTAAATCCATATGTAAGTCTACCTCTAAGTACAGTGCTGCTGGTTTTATAACTGAAAATTTTGGGACTAAAAGTGGTGCTCTTACATTAAGAAAACCAAGACTGAGACTTAAGGAAGTAGGAGCTATTTCAAAGGCTTCAATGCACAAGAAAATAACCACACTTTGCCTTAATTAACATAACTGGCAATTAGATGAAACAATCCTGAAATGAGGGAGTAATATATTGTCAATGTTTGAGATAAGAGGATGGGTACCTGGCATGGTATTTTGATTCTGATTATTGATAATCAGTATTGCTATTACACTGGAGTAGTCAGTAGCCTGGTCACTTCACAGAAGCATGAAAATGCAGGCCTATGAGAAACTGATAGTCTAATTTCCAGGCTGTATTTTATGTGTTTGCCCCTTTATATCTTTAAACATGAAAAAAAAGCCCAACCTAGAGTTACCAGTTTTCCCCATTAGCAGCTGAGGTAACAGTTGAACAGCTCAGTGAGAGGATTAGTGGAACCTAGTTTTGAGCTCACTTTCTGTTTTTTCAGTTGTGTCCTTTATAGTCTTTGAGCATCTGCTATTATTGTGACATCAGTTTTATTTCTTAAAAACATAAATGCAAACTATGAGGTAGGACAGGAAGAGGATTTGTCTTTTTCTAGCATTTTACCACAGTAACAATGCCTTCCTCAGTGTAATTGCATGTCCGGTTTACTCCACATCCTGAATTTTTCAAAGTGCTTGTACTTCTCCCCAAATCCTCTGTTTTGCAGAATGTAAGCAGCGCTTCAGAGACGGGTTTCGTTCCTTTTTGGATCAGGCCAACATAGCAGTAGCCCTGGCTAGGGATCTTGAATTGCAAATATTCTCTAACCAAATTTTCCCCACTAGTAAGTTGTCAATTAGGAATTTGGCTGCTTCTATTCTTTTTTCTCTCTCCAGAAGAGATTTGTCTTACTGAAAACATATACCTTTCCAGAGGGATATGTTCTGCCCTTGGATGAGTGTGAGCAACTGTCAGAAGACAGATTTTTCTCTGCAAGAAGCTTTGAATATTGCACAATCATTTTAATAAGAGTGTTTTGTTTCTGTAACATTATCAGGCCTATGACAAAAAACACCCCAAACAAACAAACAAACAAAAAAACAACAAGAAACCCCAACAGCAACTCTGAATAACTTTGTTTTGTTTGAACCTAAAAACATAACTCTTACTACAACCAAGTTCACAAGCTGTGTACATGGCCTGGAACACTTGGGCCTGGAACACTTGGGAAAATCTAATTCTCCTTGGAAAAAAAAGGTGGACTGTTCCACCTACTAACTGGATTGCTTTGAAAAAAACCCTCAATAAATATGTATAAGAGGATAAAAACATAAAAGCGAATTTACCTTTCTTACTAATTTCATTCCAGGTTTCAAATGGCTCACAAGGCCTGTGTTGTGTACTAAAGTAAATAAAATGGTCAATCAGTGTTTCAATAGTGGAAAGTGAGATCTTCTAGTCATGAGTATCAATTATTTTAGTTATGTGTCTGTAACTCAACTGTTTGCTATTTTAATCTCTGTTGTTATTTACTTTTTTTTTTGACACCCCACCCCCAACTGTATGTGAGGTGCTGGTTTCCTTGCTGTAACCAGGATTTGCCTGATTGCATACGTATCTTTTATCCCTTCTTTGCCTTCTCAGTGTATTTATAATTACAGAAGTGATTGAAAAGCCTGTCCTTGCTTGTTTAAATCATGGCTGAAATTCCATTTTGGGGACTCTGGGCCAGCACACGACAGAAAACACTGGTTATTGCTGGACCACATGTGCTTGTCCACAGTTTACTCTTCCCGATGCTCACCACATCTTCTGTCAAAATGATCCATGTTGTCTAAAAGTCACCTGCTCAAACTAACCTAGCTCTTTGTGACTGGAGTGGGATAAAAATCAGGGCTAGAAAGAATGGATGTGCGGGAACCTCCTGCAGTAAGGAAGGGGTAGTTATGAGCAGCTGAAACGAAACAGACAGAGGCAGAAGAAGGAGAACTTGTCATCAAAGTGTTTTGAAGAAAGTAGAATTTGTGTGAAGGTAGAATTTGTGTGGTACAAAGTTCAACGGCTGTCCCTGCAGTGAAATGCTGCAGTGAGTGCATCTTCCCTTTCTATCCTGTGATCAAGTCAGTGCTGGGATTGATGGCCTGATCTATTTCTACAGCGTATCTGCTGGCAACGAGCTGGCAGGACTTAGCTGTTCGATGTTTGTTCATAAGCCAGGCTACTCCAGAAGAATGGCTGCTTCTTCAGGGATCTTTTTTTTTTTTAATTAACAGGAGATGATTCAAATGTTATCAGGGATGCAACTTAATCTCTGAAACATAATCCACTGCTACTTAAGCATTTACAGCATGGAGAATGGGACATTTTTGTATTCTAGCATGGTAGCCAAGTCAGCCTATCATCTTCAATAATGAGTCGCACCATATGGAGTCACTCCATCTTTGCTCTCAAAGACCTAAAGAGTCTGTAATGATCAGAATGCCTAAATTGTGATTGCTTTTCACAAGCAGTTTATCCCTCATTCATTAGATGATAAATAAAAGTCTCCTTGTTTTCTAACATATCCGTTATGTTAGAGAAGACTCAGAGGGGATCTCATCAATGCTTATAAATACTTAAAGGGAGGGTGCCGGGAGGATGGGAGCAATCTTTTTTCAGTGGTGCCCAGTGATAGGACAAGAGGTAACAGGCACAAACTTGACCATAGGAAGTTCCATCTAAACATGAGGAGGAACTTCTTTCCTTTGAGCGTGGCAGAGCACTGGAACAGGCTGCCCAGAGAGGTGGTGGAGTCTCCGACTCTGGAGACATTCAAAACCCACCTGGCTGCAGTCCTGTGCAACCTGCTGTAGGTGTCTCTGCTCTGGCAGGGGGGTTGGACTAGATGATCTCCAGAGGTCCCTTCCAACCCCTATGATTTTGTGGTTCTGATTCTGTGAGCTGTGATTATGCTTCTCCTTAAAAGCAGGAAATATAAGCTGTTGACAACTAATGTCTTCCTTTGACTTAGTATTGCTTACCCTCATTCTGATATATACCCTTCTACAATTTCCTTTCAGAGTATTGTGTATTTCTGATATAACAACGATAACAAAATAACAAATAATGCATGCAAAAGATAACAGCAAATCAAGCAGCAACATAAAAAGCAAACAGGTAAATGATCAATTAGGGTGTGCTGATATGCCAGAACACTTTTTATGTCCATGCATGCATATGTCTATACACGCATATGTCTATACACAGATACCCACAGTGTGTGTGACTGATGGTTCTACCAAGCATCTTCAGATGATTTCTTCCATTTTGGTCATGATACCGGTTGCAGAGAGACCTTCCAAGCAACCTGCTTACCTTACTGATGTCCTACATGACAATCTTTACAAGGTATCTTAACTCCTTTCACACTTCTCTCTTGAGCAGCTGGGTGCACAGAGGAAGGCTGAAGCACTGTCAACGGCAATTTTTTCTTCAGGAAACCCCCAAACCATTAAAACATTGTTTAAGATCACATATAAGCCTATCAGTATTTGTCACTGTGGGAACTTATGCTGCAGCCTGGTGATAATATTTACAGAAAGCTGTGAAGTCCGGGTCACTTGGGGGCAAATCCAACAAATTTTGTAACGTCTTTTTAACAGTTCTGCTGAGCTGATCACCTAGTTAAAACTATGCTGCAATTGTGGGAACTAAAGCCATTATTACATAATTTCCAAGGAATTTAAAGTAAGTCTGGAGCTAGCAAGGGCTTGCCTGAACATGAAGGAAGAAGAAATCATACGTCTCCAAACGAGAAGACTGATAGCTGGGTTTTTTTCTTCCCCTGCACAATTCTGAATTTGCATTTTTTTTCTCCCTGTACCAGTTATTGAAAGAAAATGGTAAGTCTGTCAGCCCTATGGAGAACTGCCTTTCTCTGCAAGCTTCAGTTACTGCTAAAAACTAACCAGCAATTCCACCTCTAGCATTTCTGAACTCTGTATGACAAATCCAGGAAAAACACTACTTATGTTCATCTATTAAACTTAGGATGCAAAACAGGACTGAAAGTTGCTGTCAGTGGTTATTGGTCTAGATACATTCAGTGTTGAAAGCAGTTGGGAGATACATAAGATGTAGGCCTTCAGATGAAGAAAAATAGGACTTTTCCATTGCTGACTGAGATACCATTTTCATCTGGACTACAATGGCTAAATTTACTTGAGAAAAGAGAGGAAGAATTTTTTTGTTTTGATAAGCAGATAAGTGTGCGTTTGCCAAATATTCCTTTTCTGCATTTGAGGAAAAAGACAGATGATATATTTCTTCCATATGGTAATTATTAATTTTTTAAAATTTCCAACTGTACCTAAAGTAGGTCCTATTATAGCTTTTTATCTGTAAATTCATGTTATGGATAGTTTGATTCTTATATCTTTTAAAGTAATACCTACAATCTGCTTGTGTTACTTTCTAATAAGTCTGAGAAACTGACAATTTTCAGAAATTGCAATAAAATTACTGTTTCTGATGGTGGTTTTAAAAAGAGAAAGGGAAGACCCATATTATTCTAGGTATGTTTTCTTAATTCTTTAATAAGCAGCTTGATATCTGACAGGATAAATAATATGCTTAATGCTGAATAATGCTCAGTAAACAACCAAAAGAGTGTCAAGAGGATCATTTCATATGGTCTTCTCAAAATACCTTAATCCACTTGTTTTAATGAGCTTATAATTTTGATCAAAATCAACGTTACAGTGTTTTAGACTTCTGTAATATATCACTTGATATCACATAGTATCACATTTCAGCCAAAAAACTTGAATGACAAAAGATAAATACAGGGTATAAGGAATGGATTAAAACAGTATGTGCAATATGAAGTTCTTTGTTAGTCACTACTGAAGCAAGATCCCTCAGGAGTTACAACTTGGCTTTATATGACTCATTTCTTATGAGACACTTACCTAGACCTGTATTCACTTGTACACTGTGTGAACTTAGGCAAAATGTTATGGTACAATTCAGTGGATGCAAGCTAAAGCCAAGTAAAATCAAATTAGATCTGTAGACACAATAGTTAAGAATGAGGATGATTAGTCACTGGAACCAGTTCCCAAAGTGCACAGTGGACGCCTTTTCAACCAATATTTTAAAATCAATACTTGGTATTTTCCTAAAATAAGTGTGGTAGTTCAGCTAAGTCATCTAGTGGGAATCAGTCCAAAGAGATGCAGGAGGAAAGACACATCTTATTAATCTTCTTGTGAGAGTTTATCTGCTAGTGATATCTATATGTTGGGTTCTGTGCTTGTGTCAGTCTCACAGTTTGTTTGAAACGTCTGTTATTTTCAGATAACATTTTTCAGACTTTTTTTTTTCCTAAGATATTGTTTCTTTTCTTTAATTTTAAAACATTCAGCTACTTCCAAGAGAAGACATTGAAAAATTAATATTTTCTCCAGTATAAATATTTGTGGAATTATTAATTATCTTAGATGATACTGAAAAAAATGGGTACAGAACAGACAGTGATGACAAAGACTGAGTGTTGGTTTCAATTTGGCTATGTCTTGAGCATTGCAAATATTAGTTTGTAAGGCAGAATCCTGTGAGAACAGCTTTTTACCCCCCATTAGCATCTGGAATCAAAAGACATTTGTGTTGCACACTACTAATTTTTATTGTAGATGACTACTGTTGATACTTGCTATAAAAAGAAAATATTAGTGAAGTTAATGGCAAGATTTCCAAGATCAAAAAAAAGACATTTAACAAAGGCTGTTGCAAAATCATTCATGTCTGAAAATATCCACTGAACCACTGAATGCAATAATGAACAATACAGAAGATAGGTTTTTGCCTACTTATGAATTTTCATCTGCTTAGGAATAGAAGTGACAGTTCTCAGGTCAGTCCATTGACTTCCTGTAAAAAAATATTTTTAATATAATGAAAAATAATATTGTCTTCACTTATGAAATGTGCAAACACTTCTGACTGTTTACACCATTCTGAAGCATGGGATTTTTTTCTCTAGAAACGCCAAAACCAAAAGCTCTATTTCAAACAACCCGACATAAACCATAATAAAAGAAGATTAAAGTTGTACTGCTAAGTTTTCAAAAATCAAGACACAGGTAGTCAAGTATGCCTATTAAGTCTTAAATTTGGCCCCTTGTGAATATGCATTATTAAACAGTTTTTAATGTTCTTACAGTGTACCATATCTTGCATATGAATTTGTGTTTTCTGGAAGTAATTTAAAATGAGTAAAACAAAGCTTTGAAAAGCTGTTTACTAAGTAATGCCACACTCTAATTGTAAAATTGGGTATCTTAATTATGCCATTAGAATATATACATGTAATTAGGCAATATGGGTATTTAATTTTGTGTTGATTATCATGTGCAATTATGAACTGAATAATCTTAGGAAATTGTGGCCAAGGTTGGCACCTGACCAGTTTGAAAGTTCTCCATCTTACGTTGTTTTTTTGTAAATGTGCCCTAGAACATAAAGCGCATTAATATGCTAATGTCTCACCTTAGATCATGTACTGTATAAACAGTGGTATGCAGTGGGCAGCACGGAGATAGACTATGGTTCCTTCTCATACTATACAGCAACCATTCACAACCCAGTGTTGAAATTTGCATTGCTTAAGGTTACTTGTTGTGTCCTGAACACATCCTGACTGCATTTCGGCTATCTTACACATTTCTGTATAGTAATCTTGCTATCACACGTATTAATTGCCTTGATCTTTGAATGTAAGCACCTCTTAGAAAAATTGGCCAAAGCACTAGCAATACAAATATCACAGTGTTCATCAGTATTTGCTGAAAATTTAGCACTCAAACTAGCCCTGAAAATATCATAAGTGAAGATATCTTTAGACCTACATGAGAACCAAAAGATTCTCCTGCTTTACTAGTTCATATAAAATCAGAGAAGGCAGGTATCTGTCTGACATTGGCTGAAGCACCTGGTTTAGACTACGGTGGCTTAGATATAAGACACGTTTTAACAGCCTCTACCATTCATATAGGTCTTTATCTGAGCCCTGTGTAGATGCAGCCCAAGTAGCTGCTAGTGCAGTGTCCACAGAGCTCCACATAGTGCAAATGTGCCTACAAGACCGAGCAGCAGCTTAGAAAGAGCAGATCAAGGCCTACCTGTGGTTGTGGCACCAGGAGGCATCTGTGTATATGGATGACACCATTCCAATTTCCTTTCACCTACCAGTTGCAAATCAGGGTCTGCCTGGCTGCAACATTCAACCTGGCGGAGGAAGGACATATCTGAAAATTTGCTAGATTAATTTGCATTCATATACATTCTTGGCATAATTCAGCACTTGCCTAATCTTAGACTGCAGAATAATTTTAGAAATTTATATCATTTTTGATAATGATAGTTTTGGATAGGAGATGGATGCCTGTCCTCCCCAAATAGAGCACTGCTCTGGGTACATACAGCAGCTGAAACGAAGTGGCCAGGAACGTGAAGTGAGGTGCCTGCAAGACAAGTAATCCTAAAAAGGAAGCAGGCACAACTGTTGCCTAGGAATGAGGTGGGCTCTGGATGAACTGTATCCCACTGGAATACACAGGGCACATAAGTGGTGTCTGCGTTCTTCTGCAACATTTGATGCACATTACTCTTCAGCATGGAAGGAGAGGTGAGTGATTAACCTTGTTTCTTGGTACATGCATAAGACGTTAGTCCAAACAACTATCAACATTTTTAGTCAATGCATCATTTAACCGCTGACCAAAAAAAGAAGCAGAAATAACACCTGTGGTTCGTTGACCATATATTGAGAAGAAGTGTACTTATGTCTGAAGAGGCCATATTGCATATTTTCTTGGTTGCAAGCGAAGCAATTTTCCTGGAGGAATTTAATATCATGTAATTCTTCTTACTCACTACTCACTCTTTATCTGTTTTGCTGTTAATTAGCAGTTCACACTTTTTTAAGACATCATATAACTTGAGTTTATGGTTGTGAGCTTCACCCAGGGTGTGCCACCTCCTGTGTCGATCTCAACCCAGGCACGGACAGGCAAGTGAAGATATGATTTACTAAGCTCGTGATACCAGATAAGAGCAGAAAAAAAGAGAATTTCTATTAGCTCCACTTGTAAGTGCCACAACCTTCAGTTTGGGGACCACAACTGAAATACTTTAGGATGATGATATGTCAAAAGAGGAGAATGAGTATTTGCAACGGAAGAATGGGGACCTGCACGTGGTACAGTTGTCATTCAGGACTGCAGCACAGCACAAAACTCAGTCTGACATTGAACTGTTCTTTTTAAGATAGGCCTCACACACTCTAAGTAACCAGACAGAATGTAGAGTGTTTTCACACTCTCTCATGAATTTCTAATTGGTGGCTAATGATGGATTGCTACCTGAACGTAATGAAGTTATTTTCCACAGGGTTATAGTGTGAACAGACATCTGGTAATGTGCATGTATAAGTGAAATGGAGTCATAAAAATTAGAGTGTTAGGTTATAGGATTCTTTCAGGTCAACAAATTCCCTTTCCTAGATATAACTTTGTTTGAATTCAATTTTGAACAAATAACAAAAATCAGTCCTGTTGGAAACAAGCGGTTTGGGACATGGCTCTTGTTTACACTATGTGTAAGCAATGCAAATTGTCTTTAAAGGGAATGAATATTCTATTTGCATCCACTTTAAGTCTGCTTTATACTGCTGGACTGGTATAAAGGGGCCTTTGGGAATCCTTGAAGAAATTTTCAAAGTTGTTAAGGGGAAATATGTTGTATTCATATTGGTTTTCATAAGATATGAAGCCAAAGTTAACAGGCATTATCTTTAACCTTTTCTTCCCCAAGGTAAAATATAGGAAGCACAACACAAACAAAAATCAAAAGCAAAATGGATTTGGAATCAAAATGTCACCCAAGCAGTTAGTCAAGAACATTGTTGTAAACCTCTGTTTGAAAGAGTGTTTGCTTTTTTTGCTCTAAATGGTTATCTGAAAGGCACAGGCAACTAAATGCAGAAGGTATGTGTTGTATGTCTGGTGTGATGCTGTAATGATGTGTTCTAATGACTACAGAGCACATACCTGAAGACATTTTATTTGAGTATATGATTTCATTCAGTCTTATAGTAAAAGTTGCTAGTGGATCAAGAAGCAAAATTATTTCTTCCAGAAAGGCTTGATTACAAAATGAAAATGTATTAAAATACCTTTCTCCTTTCTCTTCCAATGGAAATGAGAATCAAATATCTGCCTTTTGAAAAAAGAATATAATTACCAAATCACTCAAATTTGGTTTATATGGTAAACTAAGTAAAAAATTGAATGCTTTTTGGACCTTGTTAGATTTTTTTTAAAGAAAATTGAAAGACACCTTTGAGAAGCAAACATTTTATTTCGGATTTTTCATTGCTGCAAAAGATCAAGTGCATTAAAATTACACCTCCCCCTTTGAATGCTTCTCTTGTTTCTTCCCACAAAAATCTGTAAACCATCAAACAGCTGTAGCACTGAATCATAGCACCAATTCAGAATTAGGAAGTACAGTATAGGAAATACCATAATTTGAGGTGCAGGATAAAACCAAAATCCAAAATAAAAAATGCTATCTTTTTGGGGTAGCTGTGTCAGGCAAAATGTCTCAGACAAATTCTGTCTTTGGTTATTATTTTGCACTTAGCTAACATGCAGTAGAGATTTTTTTTATGAATATAGCATTCTTGATTTTTTTTTAATTGGTATGTATTATTTTTTGAACATTATTAAGTAGTTGCTTTTATGTCCACCTGAGGTAACTGCATTTTAGCAGAATATGAAGTGTTTATTATGTAACCTGTATATTAGCTACTTTACAGTCCTTGAGGACAAAATGTATACTGTGCTCCGAGTAAAGTTTATGAATAATATATAGTATGAAAATAAGGTAATACTTATCTTGCTTAAAAGAAATGTAGAACCTATGATATTGTAACAATTTGCATAGATCACTAGTATGTCTTTTAACACCTACATTTTGAAAGTATTTGCATGTTTAAACCGCTTCCTCCTATTCCCATAACCTCCCATCATTTTGTTACTGTTACTGTGCAACACTGAAGAAACTCAACCCCAAACAACCTGCTTCTGAATTATGGAACTTAATTTCCAACTAAAATCATGTCAGGTCATGTCAGACAGTGCAGAGAAACAGCAAGAGATACCTCTTTCTCTGTTACATGTTAGGCTATCAATACATATTATATTCTATGATTCTGTAAAAATGTAAAATATTTATTCTAACATATTTTGCACATAAGAGGGGAAGTTTAGTGGAGTTGTAATTATATGATCATGAAGTGCCCACGAAATACCCAGCAACATATGTGGGTAGCCCTGTGAATGCTTGGTATCAAATATTTAAGGAAGTCCAGGGAAACTGAAAAACCTGAGAACTGATCCCACCAATGCTAAGAATTCCAGTTCAAGCCCTGTTTAAAACAAAACCAAAATCTCTTTGCAGATATGATTCTTACTCAGAAATTAGTGAAATGAGCTACCTGAGCATAAGATTAAAATAAATGTCTCATCTTGTATATCCATATACAACTAACATGACCTAACATGTTAGAAAATAATAAATGCGGTTTGGTAAGTCATTTTGTAAGAACACAGACCTGGATTTTCAGATGCTCACTTTGTGTTTTACTTGGCTCAGACAACTCCACTTTAAAGTCTTGTGCCATGATGGAATGATAATTGGGTGTTGATGAAAAACATCAATCATCATTGTATTGTGATTCGCGTTATATTGGTTTTAAAGTTGAGCAGTAAGATGTTGTGAAATAAACCATATGGGTTTGGTGATTGCACTTTAAAAGCTCCTTCATTTCCAGTCCAAGTGTGAATCATTCCTTAAATCAATAGAGCTTATTGAAACTCTAGGATTACCTGAAAGAATTTTGAAGAGTTTGTCAATAAGGAAAAAGTATTCTCTTTTCTAGTACATATCTCTTTGTGTTCCATATCCTCCCTAATACTTCTGAACCCTTACCGTAGACATTTTTCCACCATTCCTGCTGGGACAAGCCAGCCTGATTTTGAAGTTTTGTTTAGCCAAGTCATTCAGTGGAAGTGTTCTGTTATCAGTAATTTAAATGATTCATCTGCAAAGAAATTAAAATAAAGACAAAATTGCCCAAAGTTTCATTGATCTTGTAGGCTTATTTATGCCAGTTACTTTAGATCATCAGAAGGAGATTAATCTTTGCCCATGCTTGAAAACAAGTATCTAATTACACAAAAGAGATTATATAAAGCTGAAACTGCTTTATATATGAAACTGGTTTGATTGTTACTTCCATGATAGCCAGCCATTAACATCACAAGTGGTTGGTTGATCACAAGGACAGGGCTGAGGCTTGTCAGAGTTATTTTGATGACTCAGAAAGTTCAGACCAAACATGAGTCTTTCAAACGATGGCTACAAATGATGTAATCAATATGCAGTGCAGCTGGTGTGGCAGTGTATATCTTCATTGAGGAATACAGATGATGCTATAGAGGCCTTTAATCCCTGGAGCTGCGTTTCATCTGACTGCCCTTTTGCTCTTTTCCTCCTTTAATGCTGAGACCACAAGGAATACAGGCTGAAAATTCATTAAAAATTTGTTTTCTGTGGTTAATATGTATAGGCATCAGAGCAAGAAACTTTAATATGAAGTTCTTTCACTCCAGTGCACAGAAGCAGAATGGTGGCATTCTCTGTTCCTCCTTTTTCACATCCAGCATGTTAAACCTTCTGAGGGTCTTAGTGGTAAATAGCCAGTGATCAGGAGTTTCTTAGGTCAAGAAATTCATATACATGTGATGATTTTAAATAGACATTTTGTGTATGTCAGAAGGCATAAGAAGGTTCAGAGCTGAGGGAATTTGTTTCAGGGAGAGGTTAAGTGTGAAGAGGAGGGATTATCACTTCAGACTTTTGTTCTTTGGTGTTCCTACACTATGGAAACTAGGCTGATGTGTGAAAGTGAGTCAGAAAGTTTATGACTAGGGAGCTTGGCTGATCAAGGCTAAATGAAAGAGAGCTCAATAATGCAGCAAACGAGCTGGAGAAGTGTGTTGCAACTGATGCAACACAAATACATTTGAAGAAGATGTTGAGGAAGGAATGAGAAGTAAAAGAGTTATACAGGAGGAATCTTTCCCTTTTTACTCTTTACTGCAAAATGTCTGGGATCTTCACTCTCCTTTTTCTTCCCCTTGTCATCCATCTTCCTGTTTTCTCACTGAAACACTTTAACCTCCTCCTCTGATTACAGTGTCCTTGTTTTTCCACTCTGAAAGTATGATCAACATGCCTGGGAATGCATGGTGCAGACTGTTGGCTACAGCCCCTCAGTTATTTTGGCTACAGAAACTACTGTTAATTCTTACATTCCTCTGCCTCTTTCCCCCTAATGAACACAAACCACTTTGAAAATTATGAAATTAATTAATGGTGCCACAAGACTTCTGCCTAATTTTGCTTTATTAAGGGTTTAGACTAATTTCAGCTTGGGCCAGAGGCTGAAGTTATCTCTCAGGGCCATGTAAGTCAGAGCTTTTAGCTTTCAGATTTTAGAATCCAAGAATCACCTGCTTTGGGGAGAAAAAGGCCACAAACAAACAAACCCACCACCTTTGTACAATGTTGTCAGCTTGGCTTTCATGGACAAATAAATATAAATGAGGCTCAGCTTCTGGTGTTCATATATTACTTCATTTTTCCCCAACTGTCTCTGTCCTTACCTGCATGCATGAGAGGAGCTGTGCACAGTGCCATGTTCCCGGTCCTTTAGAAATTCATCAAATGTTGAATGTGCAGCAAAGTTCTGAATACTGTCAACAGCAAGTGCCTAAGATCCTCAGAATGATTAAGGTTAACAGGCAGTTCTCAGTTGCTTCAGAACAGCTTTCCAGAAGAGCTCAGTTCTTGCATAACCTCAACTACAGGTACAATTTTGAGCAGTGCTAAGAAACAACAAACTCTGATTGACCAGGCTGTCAAAGATACTTGCCAAGGTCTAAACTTTTCATATAATGGCCACTTAATCTGATCCTAAACAGAGGTTGAGCTTGTCTTGAGTATATGATTCTAAGTATTATAAGTTTCATAAATGTGTTGACCTCCAAGTTTTCTCTGACAAAAGGGGAAAATTTGTTCATTAAGAATAAGTCTTGACTTTGAATACTAGGCTTACTTCCATGTCTTGGCATGAACTTGAAATTTTAACTTGAAAATAATTTCTTAGCTATTCTCTAGAGCCGTAATTGTATAGTTTCTATGCCTAGGCATGCTAAGCCTTGGCAATTCTGTTGTTATTTATCTGGACTGGGTTTTCTTGTGTTCGTTTAGGTCATATTATCCTGCTTGTGTATGGCATGTAGTTTGTTTTTTCAAGTGGTATATTAAACTGGGCTAGCAGAGACATGATTTCTGTTACTTCCTTCATGTGAAAGAGGAATGTAGGGAGACCTAACCAAACTCACAACTGTGGTTTGTTGCAGTGACATCACAGATCATGGTAATGACCTCTAGAACAGTTTGCTCTGTTTTAACCAATAATCGTTCTACCCTTATTAGGCTTACCTTTTAATGCTATAAATAGTAAAGGATTAGTCACCTTTAATTACTCTGCAACATAATTTAAAAAGGATTTTGGGACAGAAATTCAGTTGAAAAAAATGGTTCTAAAAATACCATTCAAATTCAGGTTTTAAGGAGTTCTGCTGTTTTTACGAAGTCTGAGCAAATGACATCTCTGTGTTTTCCAGAATATGATAAAGAAAACTAAAATATCCACAAACTTTTCCCGTATCCTTCTAATCAATCTTCATTTTCTTGAAAAATAAGCCCATAGTGAAAAGCTGAGCCTGAAGAGGCAAGGGCCAGGGAGAGGAAGAAGACTGTGTTTAAGAAACATTTGCTTCTGTGTATTCAGGCCTGCATTAAGTGCTTGGCCTGTCTACCTATCCGTAAACACAGTCAAAATGCCCCAAGGTATTAAAACCCAATGTGTCAGCAAATACTAGGAGTCAGGTGTTTAGTGCTCTGGATGTGTGCATGCTTGAGATTTTGCCAGGCACCACTGAACAGCTTTCATCAGTGCATGGTTTATAATGTGACAAAATATGCTGAATAAGAACAATGGTGGAAACAACACAATAAATAGGCTCTCTCTCAGACGGGCTTCAGTCTGATGTAATTCTTATTGCCCATAGCAGCAAAGTGATCTCAAAGTACCTTTCTTTCCACTGTGAATGGTTCAGCCTGCATAAACTGTCACCATTGATCTTACAGTTGGGTTTTGAGAATTTACTCTGTAGGGGTCATAAGCAATTTTGTACTTCCCTTAACTAAATATGCAAGGAAATCTTTCCAGACAGCTGCAGCCTCCTCACAGTTCTTCATTATCTTCAGCTTCCCAACCAGTCTTCACTGCCCCAGAGTCTTTAGAGTTTATTGCTCTTGCCCTCCTTAATTGTACTTACTATTTGAAAGGGTTCGGAAAACATCTTTCTTAGCTTCCTCTCCTAGCTGTAGAGACCAGCTGTCTGCAATCAGATGACCATGCCTGGGGCTACTTTGAGCATCATGGAAGGAATGAGGGGAAGTGAAAGGTTTGTGAGCAAGTGTCAAGAAAACTTTTAACAACTAATGTGTGAATGAAGTTATAGAGATGCTAAGTGCAAACCACTGTCTTTCTAAAGAGATTTATACCCTCCTTGAGATAAAAATCACTGTATATTTCCCCTTTTCTTGTAGTCTTCCCTTGGTATCTCCTATTAACTAAAGCACCAGAAAAAGGAAATAAAAACTACATCTATCTGAAAACACTTTAAGTTTTCCCAAGGATCAGGGGAAAGGCCACAGAACTGACAACGAAAATGGATATGGCAGACAGCTAAATTCAAAGTAGGATGAAAGAGAATTTCATGGGTGAGCAACATCAATGGATGAGAGACAGGAGACCAGCTGACCTTTGCTGGACACAACATTGCAGGTTAGATGGAGTTTAGGTATGATTTAGTATGTCCATTCTTCTGAAAAAGTTGTTTATAAAACGTTTATACATTTAAATTGCACAGATGTTTTTTTGAAACATTTTTTGCAATGGGGAGTAGCTTTTGCTCATGGAGCCTTTTTTGCTCATTTAAAAGCAATGTGTTGGTTCAGCATATACCTTTGAAGAGTAGTTGACATAGACATATCCTCACCTGCCAATTCTGCTACAACAGTGTTACTGCTGGAAAAAGAGGAGATCTGGCAACCAGGAACAGTAAGACCTTAAACCACAGAGAACAGTCACCTGTGATTGCTTGTCAAAGCCATAACACATGTGAAGAACTTCAGTGGAAGTAACTATAACCCAGCACGGATAATGTGGGGAGCTCTATTCCAGCTCTGTGTGCTGTCTTTGGGCAAAAGTGTGTACCAGCTGGAGGCAACTGTGACTACATCAGTGGACAAGGGAAGAACTACGGATGCCATCTATCTGGATTCCTGTAAGGCCTTTGACATGACACAGTCCCCCAAAACATCCTTCTCTCTAAATTGGAGATGTACGGATTTGATGGGTGGACTGTTCAGTGGATGAGGAATTGGTTGGATGGTCATATCCAGAGGGTAGGGGTCAATATCTCAATGTCTGGATGGAGATCAGTGATGAGTGGTGTCCCTCAGAGGTCTGTAGTGGGACCAGTACTGTTTAATATCTTCATCAATGACATAGACAGTGAGATTGAGTGCACCCTCAGCAAGTTTGCAGATGACACCAAGCTGAGTGATGCAGTTGACATGCCTGAGGGATGGGATGCCATCTAGAGGGACCTGGACAAGCTCAAGAAGTGGGCCCGTGTGAGCATTATGCGGTTCAACAAGGCCAAGTACAGGGTCCTGAGCATGGGTCGTGGCAACCTCCAGTTTCAATACAGGCTGAGGGATAAAAGGATTGAGAGCAGCCCTGTGGAGAGGACTTGGGGGTACTGGTGGATGAAAAGCTGGACATGAGCCAGCAATGTGTGCTTGCAGCACAGAAGGCCAACAGTATCCTGGGCTGCATCAAAAGAACCATGACCAGCAGGTCGAGGGAGATGATTCTACCCCCCTACTCTGCTCTTGTGAGACCCAAGCTGGAGTACTGTGTCCATCTCTGGCATCCTCAGCACAGGAAAGACATGGACCTGTTGGAGCAGGTCCAGAGGAGGGCCACAATCAGAGGGCTGGAGCACCTCTCCTATGAGGAAAGGCTGTGAGAGCTGGGGTTGTTCAGCCTGGAGAAGACTCCAGCGAGACCTTACTGCAGCCTTTCAATACTTAAAGAGGGCTTATAAGAAAGACATAGAGAGACTTTTTACCAAGACCTGTAGTGACAAGACAAGGACTAATAGTTTTAAACTGAAAGAGGGTAGATTTAGATTGGAGATAAGAAAGGTATTTCTTACCATGAGAGTGGTGAAACCCTGGAACAGGTTGCCCAGAGAAGTTGTGGATGCTCCATCATTGGAAGTGTTCAAAGTCAGGTTGGATGGGGCTTTGAGCAACCTGATCTAGTGGATGATGTCCGTGCCCATGGCAGGAAGGTTGGACAAGATGATCTTTAAAGGTCCCTTCCAACACAAAGTATTCTATGATTTGATGAACTGAGAAGAAACCAATGAGAATAATCAGAGGTGTATAAAAGAGAATCTTTCCCAAAATGCTTGTGTAGAAAACTTGATCAAAGCAAGACTTTTTTAGCTTGACAAACAAAGTCAGAAGGAGCCATATATATGTTTGAAAATTTTTAAACGTAACTGCAAGAGGCAAAGAAATCAACAGTTCTCTGCATACCTGCATAGGCATGGAGAGGTAATGGGCTAACATTTTAGCAAGAGCTATTAAGAGTGGGATGGGACACTTTATCTTGTGGTACAGGAGTAGATTGCCTGGAGGTGTTGTGAACTTTTCATCACTAGAGATCCTTAAAGACAGGATGCTTTATGTATAGTTCATCCCTAAGGTTGGATCAATGTTTATGAAACTTATATGTGGTGAAAGATGTAAGTACTTTACCTGACTTGGTTACATCCTGCTTCAATAAAATAAGGAAAATAATTAGCATAGCCAGTGTGTCTGCAATTTTTCCTAAAGTTTACTTTGAAGGGCTTTGCTAAAGTCCAAAAAAAGACTGAAGTGAAGCTGGACTGACATAGCAAACTCAATCTCTTCTTACTAGCGGGTGAATAGTTTTGAGGATACTAGTATTCAGAAATCAGAATTAAATTATAATATGATGCTTGTGTAATACAATGTTTACATTTGGAGTAATTCACAGAATAAGAGGAAACCATTCACACTGTCATGCGTACTGCTTCTTCAACCTAACATTTTTGTAGTTGTGTTTAGTGTAGTAGGTAGACTTGTAGTCATAAAAGATTCAGACATCCTATACTTTCAGATAAAAAAGGACCTTTATGTCACTTAGTCTGAGTTTCTGTATAACACACAACAGAAACTTTCACCATGTAATTTACTTCATATAGCATATAATTTCTCATCAAGGTACAGTATCTTAGAAAATCCTCAAAATCAGATTTTAAGGCTTCATATGACAGAGAGGATACCACCCCATGCCCCACTGTATTTCACTAGTGATTTATCAACCTTATTGTTACATATGTACAGTACTGAGTAAGGTTCTTAATGTGGCTTCATTGCTTTGTAAAGTCAATACAAGCCAAACTAACATCTTCCTCAAACATAGACCCTAAGTTCCTAAGGCAACGAAGAGTGTTATAACTAAAGTAAATCTCCCACCTGGATTCACATTCCATGTTATCACTGGTACATAATCCCATGTGCCTCTTGTTAGTTTTTTCCCCCATTTGATAGTCTTTAAGGAGAAATATGTTCACCCACGTAAATATCTTAAAAATAAGAATGACGAGTCCTGCCTAAATAAACAACAGATGCTCAAGTATACCTTGGGGTGAATACATCAGTCAGAATAATCATTATCACATAATATGCAACCACATTATCTTCATCTGTTCCTGCCGTGTATTCCGAGGAAACCTAGGCAACATATTTCATTCTACCAGGAGATGGCTGGGTTCAAGGCACACTCATCAAATCCTCACATTCCCTTTTTGAAGAGATGAAACATAGTAAACATTTCTAAAATCAGCAAAAACAAACACCATGGGCAGCATATGAAATAAATTTTAGCATAATTTTACTATAATTTTCTCTACTACCACAAAGAGGATCTTAAAATGACAAATCCAGATGGTGATTTTTGAAAAATAACCTATGACAAAGTGCGAGGATCCATGAGTGTGTATTCAGAATATTTGAGATAATAAGCTTTACTGTGAAATTCAGATACAATGGGGCATTGAGATCCTGAATAAACGTCATGGTTTTGCCTTCCTTTCCCTTGTTACATTTCCCTTTCTATTTCCGAATCTCAACACTTAAGTATTTGTTTATATATAGTTCTGTGCTGTCTAATACCAAGTCTACATGAAGACTAGGTTATCCTGGAGAAAGTGCAAGTTTCTGGGCCGTGAACCCCACACAATTTTTTGTGTATTGATCACAAAAAACCTGCATTTGCCTTCTGTGTGTTGATCCACTTTATGTAGGGGGAAAAGTGCATGATTTAATAGCTCTAGAAGTTTAATATTTTTCTTATAACACAATGATTTAGTAATTTCACATTTGCTGTGGCACCAAAGCACCTTCATGTTTGTATTTTAAACTCTAGAGAACCAAATTGGGTTTTTTTCTCACAGGTTTTAGCTATAATACTTGGTTTATCTACACAGTTAAAACCAAACA
This sequence comes from Burhinus bistriatus, assembly GCA_013397275.1. Taxonomy (NCBI): domain Eukaryota; kingdom Metazoa; phylum Chordata; class Aves; order Charadriiformes; family Burhinidae; genus Burhinus; species Burhinus bistriatus. The sequence goes on along the minus strand of VYXH01005075.1, from coordinate 165,193 downwards.
ACATTATTTTAAAGGTATGAAGGATGTGGGTCTGAGCACTGAAAAATTTAAGGTGATACTTATACCCAATGTAGGGAAGTATGAGCTAGTGTAGGCTGGCAAGTTATAGCTATGCAGAATCTAATTACCAGGGATGGCTGAGATGGTAGGATGCTCATGGCACTAACATTGTCTGTGGAGGAGTGAAGTATTTATAAAGTGGTGTAGATAATTCTCTTGGTTTTGAGTCAAATGTGATTTCAGAGCTAAAATATATTAAATTTACAGACCCCTTAAAGTATCAGGGATCCAACTCAACTAAGGTCCAGACAGAAATCTAGACCATTTGCTGTCCACCACTTCCTAATTCAATTACTAGCAATAAGTACTGCAAATGCTGCAGAGATTGGCCCACTTACAGAGGAGATAGGCTTTAGGCTCTGCATAGGTTGCTGGGTCTTTAACTCACACCCTGGGGGATTAATATTACTCCTAGCCAAACGGATACTCAGATTGTAGCTATGTGTCGTGGTTTGANAGTATAAGCAGGAGCCTCTCTGCATACCATGCCTTGGCATCAACTATAAACATGGATCTTATCACTCTGAGAGCGAACAGTTTTCTGCACAACATGCTATGAATTTCAGCAGTTAGAAGAGGCCTAGCTCAAAAGTAGTTACTGAACAAAATTGGTCCTGTTTTACCTCAAACCAGGACACTGTGTCTATCCATTCTCATGTAACAGAAGGAAATGGGGAAGGAACCCAAGCTCTGAGGGCAATGCAAATTGTATGTTCTCTTTTGACTTATAGAAGAATGGAAAGTAAAGGAGAGTTCCCTGAAATGCAGAAGTAGATGTCAAGGCCACCCGAACCGAGGCTTTCTCTCTGATTCTCAAAGTATTAGCTCTTCTTGGTTCACTCCAAGTGCACTTGTTTCTTCACTGAGAGGGTCAAGCACTGTAACAAGCTCCCCAGGGAGCTTGGTCGTGGCCCCAAGCCTGTTAGTGTTCAAGAAGCATTTGGACAGTGCTCTTAGATATATGGTTTAACTTTCAGGTTGTCCTGTGTGGAGTCAGAAGTTGGATTCCATGATCCTCTTAGGTCCCTTCTAACTCAGGTTATTCTATGATTCTATGAATCTGTGAAAGTCATACTGACCAGGAGCATCCCATGGCCTGATTGTCTCCTTGACACGTGTCGAAGGTTCCACATATACAGTCTGAAAGGACTGCAGCCTCCCATTTCCACGAGTGGGGTGCTTTGAGCACACATTACGCAGTGGATGCGTAGTGCCTCTACTATGTCATTTGCAGTAGGCATTCAGTTTCTGAAGACTAGACTCCAAAAAGGGGTCCCTGACTACTTTTTCCTGTTTTTTTCCTTGTGCTTTCCTTGGAAAATTCAAATGTATCGCTTAACCATCCAGGATTGCTATGTGGACAGGCCTAAATTTGTTTGCCTGGATTTCCCTCTGTATGTTTTCAGAAATAATCTGTTGACTGTATGGGTAACTTAGGTAATTATTTGGACTAGGTTATTTTACCACCCTTTATCACACACACTCATCCATATTAGACAGCTACTCTTTTAGTGAGGCAGCACCTGAGTTTAGACATCTAATCTAAGTTGATTTGGTTCCACCCAAAGTTTTATTGTTACGGTTAGGGCCGTGTACATACTTTGTGCCAAATTCTGTTCTCATACTTGTCACTGATGTCTGTGAAGTTATACCGGATTTATACAAACATGATTCAGAATCAGAAATTATAGATCACTTCAGACTATGGGTGGTGATACACATTTGGATTCAGATTGTAAATAGCCAGGGTATTTCCTCCATTTAAATCCTAAGGTTAACTTTGAAGACAGAATCCTTTGCAAAATGCTGGCTGAGATACTGATTTTAGAATGATTTTAGGCAGAATAAGGAGTCAATTGGAACCAAACTCTGGTTACCACAAAAGCATTTCAGTGGATGAAATCAATAGTAGGTCTTGTAGGGATCAAGTTTTGCTGTAAATTAGCGTCTCTCAGTATAAGTGAATTATGAATGAAAAACTATGGCAAAAAGGATCCATATGAAGACAAGCAATATTACTTCTATACATAGCACTGCTATACTGGATTAGCACATCAGCGCTATCATCTATACTTGAAAAGAATGCAGATATATTAAAAATTTCAAACAGTCCTGAAGATGAATTTAAGAGTATAAAGCTTATACTGTAAGTTAAAAGTGGCTCAGTTTCTGTGAACTTCTTTGTTCACAGAAGACAGCCCCTGTGTTCAGATGATACTCAGAAAAGCTTTGATACTGAATGAGAAGAAAAATGTTAAAAGGCCTAGCGAGTGCAGCTCAAATCAGGCAAACTGAATGTTAAAGGAAGGTGCTTTCATAGCAGTAGTTAAATGTAGAAGTAGCATACAGAAGAAAGGCAGCAGATGCAAGATCCCTTGGAATCATTAGAATAAGATTGTACTTCGTTCTTAAGGACAAGAAGTCAAACTCCTGGAAGAAAATCTATGAGTGGGAAAATCAAAGAGGACAGAGGAACAATGTGGTCACAGTGGTTCTTTTGGCCTCGACATCTACTTCTGCGTTTCAGGGAACTCTCCTCTGCTTTCCATTCTTCTATGAGTCAGAAGAGAACATGCATTTTGCATTGCCCTCAGAAAACACATGGCAATGACTATGATCAAACACAGCATGCCTGAGAGTTTCAGGCTGTTATATGCAAGAGGAAATGAATCGTTTCTCTTTACAAGTGACAGATGAATTTTGAGTTTCTTTGCCCAGATTTTAGTTTGAAGTTGCAGTAAATGGACAGTTCCTACAGGATAGGTCAGATTAAAATTCAGAGGAGGTACAAGGAGTCTTAGCTGGCTGGCCAGGGTTGGTATCCATCCATATGCCAGAGCTCAAACTGGTTGTCAGGTCTTGGATCAAAAAACCATTCTTTTATTGCAGACCAGACTGGCCTATGGGTTTTTGTTATTGTTGTTTCATTGTTTTGTGTTTGTTATTGAGGAGGAGAGGTTGTTTATTTACTTGTGATTTTCCTTTCCTTTGTGGCATGGGCTATGATTCATCTTGCTCAGATCATTGGAACATCTCTTACTTAATGAGCTCCTCACTACTCAGAAGCCTCAGGCTCTGGTGGAACCTGAGTCTTTCCTGCTCACTGCTGGGAGAGAACAGTTGTTTCAGCTCTCAAAAGTTGAAATGTTTTTGTTTAACTCAATTTGTTGGCCTTAGTATAAACTATCTGGCTGAAACGGTTGTGAATGGGGGGCTGTGAATACAGGAGGTTGGAATACATGATCTAAAGATCTTAACTGCTCTTAAAACTTACAGAGTAGGAAAGCCATTAGCAATAATATGTATAGTTTCTCTTAGAAATGCCTCTCGTTTCTGCATTTATGTCGTACCTCAATTATTTTGGTAAAAGGGAGAAAAAAATATAATACACTGCACGTGAAAGCTCTGAAAAAATAGGTAATATAAAAAGTTTCAAAGAACTTGTTTAGGACACAGAGTAAATCTGTCAGCAACTTAATAGCCATCCTGCTTTCACATTATGTTGTCCCATACAGCACATGCATTATAAAATATTTGTACTATGCAACTCTAAAATGTAATATTTGTACAGTCTATTTCCCTCATTGGTTACTTAGTTTTATAGTCTCCTTTTTATATTAAATATAGCTGGTAACTGTGTGTTACTAAATTTGTTACTATCATTTCATCTGTAGCATGAAAAAACAATAACATGTTTAAAAAAATAATCAAACATATACAAAAGAAGAGAGACTTGAACAGAAAGCTCACTACCTGTTCAGGAGTCTAAACCACTTCCTGCTCCCAGGCCAGAATATCAGGATTCATACCCCTAACAGACAGGAGTTTGTGCAGTGGGCTGCATTTGCCCATATTTATTAAACACTTTCCCCAATACCATACATTTTGGGTTTCCCGATATTTATTAAATACTTTCCCCAGTACCATGCATTTTGTGAACATAAGATTGGGCAATTTGAAATAATTAAAAATGTCTTGGTAAAGTTTCATATAATTTAAATAAAAAAATAAAATCACTGATTAAAATATACACAGCATTTCTTGTCTTCTAGGGGCTGTACAGAAAGTACTATGTAGGTTCCACCTATATGACACATAAAACACTGGTTAAGAATGTATGAATTGAATGTGTCTATCCAAGAAAAATGTGAAATTGTGCACTCAATAAATATGGAAATAAAATTAATTTTATTTCTTTTTATTGCTGCAAAAGGTGTCACTATCTGTACTCCATATAGAGAATATTCATACCTATTCAAACACACATATAAATATAACTCATGGTAATAACAGATATTTTCCCATTGGGTTTATAATTTCTTTCAGTGCTGTAGGCATCTCTCTTAAAGAAGCAAATATGCTGCAGCTGCACATAGCCATAAAGGGTCTTAGTTAAATGTGCTTCATTGAGTGACTACTTTATTTTAAACAATTTTTGTAAACAAAACTTCTCAAAAAGTGAACAAAAATCCAAATCCATTTTTTCTTTTGTATCACTTTGGAGCTAGGTAACAGAAATGCAGAATGCAAAAAACTTTTCTTTTTTGAAATTGAAAAAGTTACATAATTACAGCAAAAACATTCTTTGGGCTTTATTTTGCTTTTTCAGTCTTGATGTTTTCTGAAATGGCCAAGTCATTAAAACCCTTCAAGTGAGAGATTGCAGAGTATGTAGCAGCCTTGATGAGACTTATAGTACTATTCTACAACACACAGGTATATTATTTTGAACACACTTCTTTATTTTCAATTCTCTCCACAGCAGCAAGAAATAGAAAATATCAGCATGGGAGACTTTGTGTAGCATGAAATACTGGCGATATATTGATGAGTCAAAACATTCAATTTGCTGTAGCCAAGGTGAATTTAATTTGGGGGACTACGTTCAATTTATGCTTTGTTGCGTTGTTCCTTCCCTGATAGATAATAAAGCTGTCTTTATTTATTTTTTAAGAAATGCTTCAGATCTGTAAAAACATAACATTTTCTTCTGTTCTTTATCTGCACTGGGATCCCTTTACACTTCCTTGGCTATAAACGTCATTTGCAACCCACGCCACCAAAATGCTTTAATGGAATTTTGGAGGTAAGTGAGGATAAGGCCCATTTTGCTAAACACAGAGATAGAGTGTAAAATGATGGTGAACTATGCGACCACACACCTCTGCTTACTGTCATGTATAGTCTAAATGAGCCTATAGAGAATTAAAACTGGTGGAATTTACAAGCTGGGAAAAAAAGAAGAATGTGTAAGGAGGTGGAAATTAAAGCCAATTTACACCTTCCCTACCCCTCACATTAGTTATTTTTCCTGTTACCACCTTCTCTTCCAAACCCTTGCTATGCTGGCTATACCATCATATGCTGAGATTTACACATTTTTATTCTGATACCCATTTCCCCCCTCATTCATTTATCTTTCAATCGGGACTGCACTTTTAAAGCTTTCTTTCCTTTCCCCTCTTCTAAATGACACTGACAACAGCAGGATCACAGGACCTGTCTTCCCTCACTGCTTTACCCCAGTGCCATTGAAGGTTTACTTAATCTCGTAGTAGAGACGGGATGGGACCATATGAGGCTCTTACACTATTCAGGAAAAGTTAACAGTTCCCTGCAGGACTGTATAACTCTTCTTAACTTAAATTAGGAATAGTTTGATTCTGGTAATACCCTAGCACTGCAGCTCTGGAAAAGACATTCATCATGTCTTTCTGCTTCTTGTTTAGTGAGTGGGATTATGCAAAAATGGAGTGTGAAAAGGGATTTGAAGTGCACTTTTTAACTTATATATGTTACAGAAATTCTGAGAATTCACAGAGGACTCTTCTGAATTAGTTTTCTTATTGAAATCTGCAGTTTATTATACTGAGAAGGGACTCTAAAGAGCAAATAAAAAAGTCGGTGTAATGACTTAGTGTTTACAGAATATAACTGCTACAAGACTGATTGCATGATATATTACTTCTTTCATTGTGAGCCACAAAACAGGTAGAGGCATGGTAGACTAATTTGGTTTATATATTCAGCTGTAAGGCTAGACACTGCATCATTCTTTTCATAAAGCGGGGACTGGAGGCATGTGGAGCCCGTAGCCATGACAACAATAAACCGGCTCCGAGCCTGAGCTCTAAGTAAGAAACTCGGCCTTGTCTCCATCCCTTCCTGCTCATGACCCGACTCTACTTGCTCTCTGGAGGGGGGGCTGGGTGCTCATGAATGATCTATTGAGCAGAGGTACAGTATGGAGAAGCGTGTCTACAACGAGCCTTTTAGCAGAATTCCCCACCGTTACACTAACATGAGCGCAGCTCCACTCTTGCTAGTGGTGACTTCAGCTCGAGCATGCAAAATCTCTTGGCATCTGCTCTACTTCACCGTATAGATTTATTGCTGTATAGTAAACACTGGTGATAAAAAGGCAAACATCTTGTCTGCATTAGAACTCCCATTGTTGTTAGCACTGATGGAGCTGCAGGAAGAGCGGTGAACACCTAGGACTCCAGCTGGAATCAGTATAGATTGCAAATGCTGAACAGTCCTTGAAGATCAGACCCAAATTGCCTGAGCTGACATTTTATTGGCCTGAACAGGCAATATGAAAGCAATATAGGAACTTCTGATGTGCTACATGTTAAAAATGGATTATCTGTACACCTCACATGAAATGAGCACTAGTGATAAAAGATCAATTTCAGACAGTAGATCTGTTTTCAGACTGTAGTTCTTTGTTGCTGATGGTATGTAGTGCATCTTGTTGCCTTCCATAAAGACCTAACCACATGGTGCTAACATGTCCTTCTATTTTCATATGCTCATTAGTATCAAAAATCAGTTGGAAATACATGAAGTAGTATAGGAATGACAAGCGGCAGTAGCTGGCAAGAGAATGGGGACAAACTCAGAGGAACTAATGCAGCAATTTATCCCGTCATATTTTATTCCAAATGAGAATTTCTACAAATCCTATGTGTGTTGTGCAGTGCTTTCTGCATTCCTTCTTCCATGACGATGAAAATCTTCTTGGCATTTTATTCATCTGCTTTCTGTTTCTTTTGTATCACAGGAGATGTTAAAGTTCACATCATTATGTTTGCAACTGTGCAAACTGATCTTCCTGGTAAGTATGACTACATCAGAACCTCTTTTCAAGAGGGTCTCAAGGCTATAAAAAATCAAATGAGAAAGGTATATTATATTCTTGAGGACAAGTGAAGATTAATTTGGAGATGGAGTTAATTAAATCTGTGATCACCTTTATCTGGACTGGACTCTGTAATGACTGGGAACAATACTGAGGAGGAAGAATTGTGATGATACACTGTCTTTGGAGTGTTTTAACACTGAGTCAGTTAATTAGTTTCATTTTCATCTTGTTTTGCACTAATGGTGGTTTCTGATTTTAGATACAATAAATTGCAACAGACTAATCTTGATTTTGCTAGTGCTGGAGTCATCACTGGATAATAATATTCAGCAAGAAACACTTTTGACTAACTGCAGATGTCAGTGGCTCATCCTTTGTGTTTGCCTCACTAGCTGACGGGGTCCCAGTGGATCATAAAAGTCTGGCCTGCTCTTCTAGTATGAATTCTTGGGATCTCATGAAGATAAGAAATCCACTGACATGTCATATCTAATCATATATCATTGTTACTCTAAGAAAGTTCTATAGTCAGCTTCCAGAAAGTTAATTGTTACAAGTTTGTTAACTTCTGGTGAGTAATTGTAAGATAAAATTTGTGCCACAGCCAGTGGCAGCACGTCAGGCTTCAGATCTCAGTAGCAGTTTTCTGTACGTTGCTCTTCTACTTGTTATCTCTTTCTCCATCTTTTTCATTCACATTTGGTCACGCTGCTCAGAAAAATCTCATGAATCTAAAAATACTTCTGACTATTAAATTTTTAAGGACATAAAAATAAATTAAGTGGCTTTCATTTTATTAAGGTAATGATTTTCATTATTAATTTAGGTAAGGCATAATTAGAATTTTAGAATGTGAGGCTGTGGATTTTTGTGTACAAACAAATAAAAGCAAAAGTCGTAAAAACAAAGCAATGCATAACATGACTTGGAACAATGCACCAAAGATGAAAAACAAATTTACCATCCCTACAGTCATTTTACTTTTGTTACTTGGCTATATCATTTTGATTAGGTATCAAACTCTATCTGGTGTTTAATGGACCTTTTACCTGGTAAGAAATGAATGTATTGTTTTTATAATTGAAACAAAGTAAAAATTACATTTGACTTTTGTATCACTAGTTATTTTGGAAGTATTGCAATCTTTCAACTGTAAACATAAACATATAAAGTACTATCATTTTATTTACTTGACAAAAAATGCTTTCTTTTAATTTACAAAAAAAATCTACCTATGCAAGCCCAATCACAAAGGCTTAATCCTTCACAAAAATAAGCAGAAAAATAAACACTGCATAAGGCACTTCACAATTTCTTATATAATAGTGTTTCTGAAGGACAATTTTCCTTCAGGACAGAAACAGATTAAATGTACTGGATATATCCAGTTTGAAGTATTTTAACTGGGCCTCCTTTATAGCCTGTCCTTATAGCCTTTTCAAAATAGAGATTATCTTTTTTTTTTTCCTAGGTGCAATTGTGCAAATGGTGCTGTGTTAGAAAATCATCCCTGACAATAAACCTACGAGGACAGGAAGGAGGAACACTGGATGTGTGATGTCTGGCACATGTAAGCTCCTGAATGACTGGAAATCCTCCTTGGCCCTACTTTTTCATCTGAGCATCTTCCAAGGACACCCCAGATGCTGAAGTCAACCAAAGGCTCCAGGAAAGAAACTCCACACAGAAGGTTAAAGAATTGCTAGTGCTGAAGACACTACCCATGGGTGGACACTCTGCACCTGAGCAGATCCCAGTGATGTCCCATGCTTCCCCACACACCCCATGTGAGGAGGACACAGCACAAAACTGAGAACAGAGGGATGCTCCTGGCCACAGTGCACCCCCATGGTCCTGTCCTGAGGTCCCCTGCATCCCACATGTGACACTGAAGAGCTGGAGAGAAACTACGGTGCTATGCTGGGAACGTCTAACTTGTCCCTCCTGTGACAGGGAGGGTCAGATGCAAGCCTGAGGAATGGGCAGATTCACTTTTACTGTATAGTTCTGTATACGAGAGCTATACATCAGCATCTGGATTGAGGCAGAGGATCAAGAAGGGAAAAAAGCACATTTAGCACAGTAATAATTATAAGAACAAGTCTATTAAATAAATGAACTGTGTCTAAGAAAGAATTAAGGATAAAAAGCATGTTAAAATGACTGCCTTTAGAGTCAAAGACAAAATAAAAAGGTTTGGTTTGCTGAAGGAATAAGACTATTAAACAAATAGCTATCTTTATACCCAGTCTATCAGTAAACACGTATATTAAAATTCAAAGTGCTAATAAAGCACCAGTGAAACAATATGTTGTTTCTGTTCATTCAGTGGTACTATCTTTTAATTAAATTTAGATTAACATGCTAGCAAATGTAGGAAAAAATGATTCAGGAGTTTAGCCTGGTCTTTAAAGGAGGACATAATTTTAAATATACATTGACACAGATTTTATAGAGTTCTTTACACAATTTTAGAAGAAGAAATTACTTCCTATTAAATATTTTTTTTATATTTTATTACATAGCTTATAAAAAATCTTTAATACAGACAGAGGGATGTGTGTGTGCATGCTTGTGCATGTGTGTGTATGTATTTGTTCACAAGCAGAGAATGTTAGTCTGTAAAAAGATTTGTGTATTTTGGTACTATTCACATCTTTTAGGATAAAGGATAATACAAGCAAAGAAACAAGTGATAGAATGACAAAACTAATCCTCAATTTGTAGGTTACAAATTATTTTCATCAGGAATTGCACAACATGAATGCATTATAGTCTATGTACTTTACCAAAAATACTGAATTTCAAATGGATCCTTTCTGGCAGAAGAAAATACTAGAATATTTTTCTACAGCGTCGTCCTTCAGGGACCTCTGAATGCTTTGTAACCATTAATTGAGCTTCACAACACTTCTCTAAGGTAGGTATTTGTGGGTAAAATGAGGATCAGTGTGACTAAGTGATTTGTCAAAGTCACAAGAAGCCTGGACTTTCAGTGGTTTTGCTGACAAAAAGGAATGTTTTTACCACAAGATAACTAAAGATGGCATGAGCCCGGCAAACACCTGTAGGTTTCAAGTGCATGATTGGCCACAAGCAAAGCAGAGTGTGCATAAACTTCCTTAGTTAATTGGCAGTAAAAACTACAGCTGCCACATTTATGCTAAGACTCTTAAAAACAAGCAAGTACCATGCACGTTTTTGTAATAGTCCTACCTTTCTTCTATCTTAACACAAAGTCATTGAGGGCTTGCTCTCAGATAAGCCAGGCAGAAGAAAGAGGAAAATTTAGCAGTCTGCCCTGAATGCCTTGCTTTTGGCCCTTAGATGAAGTATCTGTTTTCATACATCACTGCAGAAATTAATGATCTTATGTACAAATACAGGTCTTTTTATTGGTCCATGACTGTCCAGAGCTGTACAGGAAAATAATCAAATATGCACTGGCCTTTTTGCAATGTGCCAACTTGAATTATTATGCGGTTATTGTGCATCTAACAATGGAGCTCCCTGGTGCTGTTGCTTAGAAGGAGCACTTTGCTTTCTATCAGGTACGGATAGTTTTTATAGAATTTTGCTTTCATAGTACAAATGATAATGAAGTACAGGATTTTGTAGTTCATGGACACATGCTCCACAGATCTGTACACGAGTAGTATTTGCTTGTGAATATTTATTCAGTTATTTTCAAAAGGCTCTGCAGTTTATTAATTGCCTTCCTTTATGTACCCTTAAAGATTTTATGTAACTCACCATCCTCCTAGTTGCTTTTCATTACTCTACTGTGTTCCTATTATTATAGCTGTTGTAGAGTACTGCAGCTTTCTACATTGACTTTATCTTTATTCACATTCTTATTGAGTCTTGATCTAGTAGTGGAGGGATAGATGCAAAAGTGATGAGAGTTTGGTTTATCCTTAGCCTTTATTATTGGATACCCACAAGGAAATAAAGCTTTGATCTTCTTCCTTAGAAAGCTAATCCTGGTGATTATGTGGAGATATGTGCAGTGGTAGCTCCAGGGATATACATCTTTAATCTCTTGGTGTTGAATACTTAATCCAGTAAAGATTCTTGGCAAGAAGATTTAAGAAAGAACAAAATAATTAAACTGTTCACAGGCATTGTTTTCAGGAATGCAGATTTGGTAGCTTACTACTGCAGGATCTCAGTTTTTTGGTTTTTGTAAAGGGACACTTAAATAATAAAATTATATCGCTCCACACCAATGTATTGTGAAACACGCTATTTTCGCTGTTTCAAACTGTTAAACACTCAAAGGTCCAACTTCCACATTGCAGAAATGAGTCTTCGTTATGTGCAGATATGACTAGGGTGGCTATAGCAATGCAGTAATTTAATTTTGCTTTATTCAGCTTTAGTCCCAAATTTTCCTTTTAGATGCAAACTGAGTATGATGAGCTATAAAAACAGCATATAACTGACTTCAGTTTTGTCCAAGTAGTCAAAACTGAAGCCTAAAGGCTGATCACTGACAGCATATCTGCATACTTGCATACACAGCTCTTCAGTTAGTATCTGGGGGAGATAAAATTATACCATGCATATCTTAGGAAAAAACATCATCCTGATTATCTATGTTTGACTTTTTTTTTCAGACAGACTAGTCTTAATTGTACACCAGCTATGGCCATTTTGCATCCTTTGATATTTGTGGGATTGAAATTCCCCTGTGTGTGTGTGTGTGTGTGTGCACATACGCACTCAAGATCCTGGGGTACACAGTTATAGCAGACAATGCTAACACCAAATTCTCCCTGGTATAAGACAGGCTTTTAGATATCTATTACCAGTGTGGCCTTTCTTCACAATAACACTTGTAAATGAGAATAAATAAAATGATTGAACTTCTTAATATTACAAACCTTTCTTTATTACAAGATGATCACACTTAGTTTGAACAAAAAAAAAAATAAGAAAAAAGGCTTCTACTTCTCAATGACATTTTAATAGTTTTCAATATTTCACTAAAGATGCAGCAGTTTTAAAAAGGCATTTTCTTACAAGTTGAATGGTTTGAAGTTATTCAGCTTAATTACAAGTGGCAGCTGTTCTGAATATATATGCTCTTTATCAACAGGGGAGGATGAAGAATGTATCTGTTAATGTGACAGTAGTGGAGTTCTTTCCTTTCTCAAAACCAGAATTACTATATAGTTTTGTTCTTTGATAAGTTACAGTAATGACACAGTGAATTAATGAATACTACACTGTATATCTTAAATTGACAAACATGTTACATGAAGCTCGTGCACACGCAGAACTGGCTGAAGTGAACAAACTGTTTGTAGACAAGAAGTAGGATCAGGCTTGCAGACACCATGCTTTTTTTTTTTTTTTTTTTTTAAACTAGGAAGGAAGTACATTAAGACTGGATAATTTATGCCAAACCAATTATCTACCAATATATTTTTCACATCCATCTAATAAAACATTTTGGGTTTTAATCTACCAAAATTAATTTAGTTATTTTTTTTCTCCTTAAAAGTATGTTCAAAGAGCTTATAAATGACACTGAAAAAGACATTACAGAGTCTTGTGTAAAGCTGTGCTATACTGCTGGCTATCATCTTCCCCAGAATTTATGAGGGCTAGGAGCACATGTCTTTTTGATATTAGTGGAACCTGTGCTTCTGTGTTGTTAAGGTGTTTATGAAAATTAACTCTTTACAGCCAGTCCAACTTTTAAGATTCACAATCACAAGAAGAGTTCCTGAAGTTCTAGTAGTCAAAGAACATATATTTATAGCAAAAACATAAAAGATGATAGATTTACACAGCATAATGTGAACATTTTTGCATGAAATTAGAATGCTATTTAGCGATTTCAAAGAATTGTAATAACTGTAAAAGAGATTCACCTGCTACTATATAGTGTCCCAAAAGATCACTAAGCTAGAAATATATTGTAACAAATCTTTGTCCATCTAAGGATTTCATAGTTGTCACTATGGTATGTATCACACTCAAATTTTTATCAGTGGCAGTGATAAAATTCACAACAACAGCATTAATAAAGCTGCCTTTTTGGGGTGGGTAGGTTTTTTTGTCTTTTCCTTCTTTCTTTTTTTTTTCCTTTTTTTTTCCTTTCCTTTTTTTTTTTTTTTTTTCTTTTTGAATAACTCTGCCATTAGAAATAAAAGAAAGCTTCTCTTGTGCATGAAACCTATGGGCTCTGATTCACCTGAACTGAAGCAAAAAGCATGGAGTTTGAAAACATTACTATTACCCAGCTGTTCGCTGGGATCTGAGACAGAGACTTTGACTCAGGAGAGGTTGACCCTACAGGCAATGAAATTTCTCATAATATCTAAAAACCTGTTATATTCCTATTTAAACGTAAATCTAGGAACAGCTTGGGTGTTATGAAAGGAAATCTTTGTTTTGCTTCATTCTTTGTTATCAGGTCACGTGTTTAAAGAACACAAGGTATAATTAATTAACTGGTGGAGCTCATTGCCACAGGTTATCATTTATGAACTGTGCATGAATATGGTTTCACGAGTTAGACACACATTCAGGATAGGTTTCCAAGCTTACTGGGAAGGATGATCCAGATATTTCCTGCGGCTCAGGTGGTATCAAAGCCACTGGCTGCCAGATGCTGCCCAGGAAGCGATCACACCATAAGCAGAGGAGGAGGAATCAGTCCCTTTGTGTACTGATTCCCATGCTTTTTTGCTATCTGCTACTGGAGACAAGATGTACCCCTAGGCTGGTGTTACATGTTTAGTTCAAACTAGCCACCTCAACTTTTCCTTAGCAGGCAGAGACTCTAGACAGAGAAGGAGAAGAACCTTCTGAAGCTATTTTACTCTTTTCATTTTAACATATACAAATATGAGATGAAATGACTCCTTGAGGTGCCCATTCCTCTACTAACTATTACAGAAGACTGAATAACTTATACTAAGACCCTAACCTGATCTAAATGATTTTCCACGCTTTGTCTGTAGAGCTTGAAACTCAAATTCCTTAGAGCAAAACCATATTAAGTTTCTCATGGTAATTAGAGGTTTATATAATAAAAAATATGACTGAAGACTCTTTTAGGGAGTGTATGAATGATCAAGGTGCAGGATAGCCTCTCGTCATGACAATGGGGAGGACTCTATTACAATGAAACGCCTTGCAAGTAAATTATCTTCTAGGTCCTGTAACAGATTTTCTTGTCTGTTCCAGTGAAAGGCTTGGCAGTTTTGGCTATCACATTCCTGGCTGCGTGTTGCTGGGGCTGTGCTCTGCTTCAGCCTCTCCCCTGTTAATTGACACTGGTGTAAAAGGGAGGTCCACAGGGAATGCTTATCTCCTCCTGCCTCCTTCTTCCTTCATAGAGCAAATTCTTCTCAGGAGTTGTGCAGAGAGACTTTTTTTGGTCAAAGATTGAAAAAAGAAATTGAGAAAAGTTAAAAGAATAGGTATCAATCTGAAATTACTTTTTCCCCTCACTCAAGTCCAAACAATAAACTTTCTTATTTGTTTTGGTTTGTTTACTTTTCAAAAATTCAATTCAATCCCATAACCTCATATGGAAATGAAGGTTCTAAATGTAATATATTCTCTTCCTTGAAGTACAGATTTCTGTGTCTTGCATATTGCACTTCAGGCTCATACCTTGACTCCACAGTCTAGTATCAATATTTTCAAAAGCTCATTTATAACAACTCAGGCTTTATTTTCTTCCCTGTGGCTAAAATTCCCCGCATAAAGTTTGGGTGTCACTTAAGATCCAATCTTTTGGCTTTGAGATGATGGGGTGGCATCTTGTTCTATCCTTTTGTTTTCATTGTCCTCAGTACGCTACTCATGGAGGTTCATTTGTGTATCTTCATCCACTCTTAGTCGCACACCTCCCAGACAGAAAAGATTATAAATCTCCTCCAGGCTGAAAAGAAACAAAAGCGAGAGACTCTGAGCGTTACTTCATTTCAAATGTTGGGAGGTGCTCAGATAGAACTGTTGTGTTCAGACCATGGTAGTATGTAAAGAGCACTTTAGTACCAGAATAAAGGAGGGGAGTTTTCTTATTTCTGTCCTTGTAAGCAGCTATCTTTTTGAAAGGCATTAGGATGTAAATCCCATGGTAAATTTGGAACCAACGTTATCAAGTTATTAAATAACCTTAATTTTTTATTGCTGATGTTCTGTCATTGAAATGTCGGGTTATCTTTGTCAGAAGAATGAGATAGCAATAAAATAAAGAAATTGAGAATGTTTCCAAAGTACTTTGCTATAAGAGTCAGCTTTATCTAAGTGGGAAGGATCGTGCACACCTTTAGCGTGTCCTGCTAACAGCATTCAAGGTATTTTCCTTCTCTGGTCTATACCAGTCCTGCACCATTCATTCCAGTGGAAGTTATTCCATTTGAACTGGAATGTGATCTAACTTCTGCTTAATAAGAAAGTGTTTACCAATTTTACTTGAGAATAAAAATAATCTTTTAGAATATCCTCAAAACTCAACTTGAGAATTTGGACAGGAGACTCTGCTGAGTGGTTTGCATTGTAGGTAGTACAGCAGCTGGCTTCTGGATAATACAGGGGATAGCCTGTACTGCCTTTTAATACTCAATTTAAGAATTCACACAGCATCACCAAGGAGGGAAAGGCTTGTTAAGAAGACAGGTGGCAAAAAGCAATTGTTATTTCCTGCGATTTCTTTTTCCTTTTTTCTAAAGAATAATAAGAAAATTAAAGACATTTCTGGAATTTTGGAAGGAAAGCAGTACATAGATGCAGAAATATGGACCAGTCACTACCACTGCACGCTAGTCTATATCAGATTCCCCTCCACAACCAGGCTTCAGACCAGGCTAAGGTTTTCCATGATTCTCTTCCCATCCATGCACTTAAATTTTCTTTTCTGGAAAAGCCCAAGGAAAAGACAGTACACATACAGGTCTTTCCCTGACACAGATCATGTGTGTTTGACTGGACCTGAGAATAAAGAAGCCTTCTCAGGTCTCCTATCTTAGGTCTTGTAGGTGAGGCGTAGGCCATGAGATCACCTGTTCCTGTTTGCTGTTCTTTGATTGAATTCCAGTTTTATTACTGACACATTTATTGCTGAGTCAGACTGTTAACTAAATATAATTACCTTCACTCAAGATGTGAAAATGAGCTCTTCGTCTGAACTACAACAAACTTTACAGTAAATTTCTAGCCTTGAAGTCTGCTGAATCCAAATGCATTCTTCAAGTGGGAGTGATTCATACTTGTGTCCCGTCTATACAGATAGCTTTTTTCAGCATAGGTTGAAAAAGATATGACTTTAAGATAAAGAAGTTCTCCCTCTACCCTGAAGGAACCCTCATTTGGAAAATAAATATAGATGTTTACTTTCTTGCTTTGCTTTTTCCCTGTTTTGTCCATGTTATGTGGAAAGAGGTTTCAATTTAACCACCATTTTCGTGGAATGCTGATGTCTAGATGATGGCATATGTCACACATCATATCAGTTTGAAATGACACCTTGATTTACAGAATCATAGAATCATTAGAGCTGGAAGGGACCTTAAAGGCCATCTAGTTCCAACCCCCCTGCCATGGCCAGGGACACCTTCCACTAGACTGAGTTGCTCAGACAAACCTGTGGTTTTATGTTTTTTTCAACCCATGAGGATATTTCACTCTCATTTCTGAATCCCAGACTTTAGGTAGAGATATTGTTGTGGAGAGTAAGGTCATGGAACAAAACCAAACATGAATGTACAAATCAGCAAAAATCAGTTTATTTTGTTCAGACTAGCAGAGAATGACACCTATTGAGGACTCTGCTGGCTGGCAAAAATATATAAATATTAGAATGATTTGCATCTGATTTACAATAATTTTACCACAGGATAAACAGGATTTTACTACTTTAATACCTAAAGTATATAGAGATGAAGTTAGTAACAATACAGTGACCAACAATTCTCCGATTCTCCTTTTCACTTGCACTTCTGTGCCTACATTTGTCAGAGCCCTGAGGGCAGTAATTAGTCTTAATGGCTCTGACCGGCCTCACCTGGAGCCTGCACCCACACCCATGAGCCCAGGATGTCTATTTTAGCTCAGCCCAAGGCTTTCACCACTACCTTAAACCATACTGGGTGAGTGCTAAGCTGCAGGGTCCAGCTGATTTGTATCTCAGCATATGGACTGACTGACCTCCTGGCTTGCTTTTGGCCCTGCCTTGTTCCTATGGCTCTGCCTGACCCGGACTTGACCTGAACACTGACTTACAAATTGGCTTCCTAGCTTGACCTCAGGCCTGCCTCATCAGTGTGCTACTGCCTTATGATCGGGACTTGTGGCTGGATCTGGCAACTGTCCCTTGGTCTGTCCTGTTTCCTCACTCAGGAGCTGTGGGATGTTCCCTGGCTGGTGTGTACCCTGGCCTGAGTGTCCCCTGTGGCTCTGTGATTGCCACCATTAGGGTCCAGCTTTGCTCTTGCTGCTTTCTAACCAGTTACCTCAGGCCTCTCCAAGCCCTGAGCTGAGCACCGTGGAGCCTGGTTTCCAGCTATGCATGGCCTTGCCCCTACAAACCTTCCTGAGGGACTAGTCTTTCCCTGGATTCCCATCTCCCCACAGGGCTGACCCTTTTTTTACCTGTCTCAGGCTCCTAAATCAGTTCCTCCCTTGCCTAGCCAACCCCGCCTCTAGGACTTGTAAAAGGGAGCCTGGACCCCCTTCTCCCTTCTGGAGTTGGTCAATGGTGGCCTGAACCTCCCTAGTCAACCCTATGTCTCATGTTGTGTCCCTTTCCAGTTCGCTGTCCCTGCTTTGGCTCTGTCCCCTGAAATGGCCCATAGGTGCCCCACTGTTGTTACACCACTGTGCCACAGGGCCCTTCTGAGCCCGGGTCTGTCAGGTGCAGGGGGCACCTTGCTGGAAGGGAAGGTGCTGTTGGGGCCCTGGGGGCACCCGCAGGCCCGACTGGTCCTGATCACCTATCCCCACTGTGCCAATGGCCCAGGGCCCCACTTCAGCCACCCCAGAGCCATCAGTCCCTGCTGCAGTGGTGCCGGTATCCAGCTCCCCACAGCCCTACCCTACCCTGCCCTGCACCCTGCTGAGCTCGGCCTGTCCCCATCCCCAGGAAGGCACCCGATGGCTGGGGCTGTCCCAGTGCCCCCCAGCAGCTCTGCTCCTGGCTGGGGTGATGGGACGAGCCCTGCCTGTGGGGCCCGGCCCTGCTGCCCCCATGGGCAGCCGCTGCCGCTCCCAGCTCACGTCTTCTTAGGGAACAGTCTGGCTCTTGCTGCTTTCTAACAACAGCTCCACTTCCTTGAGGAGATAAGAGCAAGCAATTAATAAAATCACCTTGGATCTCCTCATCAAACCATGTGCATTAGATATTGTTTCCATATAATGTTCTCATTAGGGATATATTTAATTGCTTCTTGAACAATTGCAGTTCCACTGATGCTGCTTTCATTACAACTCTGAGTTATTTCCAAACTCCAGCGTGTCCTTTACCTGCCCTGACTGCAAGGTTTATTTTAAGGCTCTTCCTCCCTGCGTGTTGGGGAGGGTGCTGAGGGCACCCACAGGCGTGTCTGGCCTTGACCAACCGCGCAGGGAATCCCTATTTGTTGTCCCCATCTCCAGCCCTGCCTCCCAGATGGGCCTCAGCACTTGTGGTAGGTAGGTAGGCATCTGCTTTCTGGGACAGAACCCGTGGAAGGAAGCTTGTCTTCTGCCCCATCTCTGTCTCCTGGCTGGACCCCAGCCCTGGTTTATTGCTTGCCCCACCTGGGGCTGTCGATGGTCACCATTAGCAGTCCCTTTGCCTGCTGTGGTCAGCCCCTGATGGATGGAAAACACAGGAGAGGGCATGGCTGGTGCCAGGGTTGCCCACAGCTCCTGGCTTCTTGGCCCTGAGGGAGCAGCTAGAGCTCACAGTGTCCCATTGCTTTACCTGCAGGTATGGTACTAGGGACAGATGAGGAAGTTGAGGTGGGTGTAATCCTAATAACGAGGTGAATGCCCAGAGCTTCTAAAGGTCTGTCTCTAGAGAGCTCTTCACTGGCTAAGAGCTCAGGCTGTGTGAGAAGGGAAACACAAAACATTATTTTATGGCTCCATTCAAGGCAGGGAGGATGGGAGAAGTCATTAACACAGTGCTAAGTAGAATTTCCTCTGCTCTTCTGGGTTTCTGGATCCCTTTACCCCAGGTCAAGAGGGGATTTCCCCATCCTCATTTCTTCTCAGCTCTTCATAGGCCAAGGTCTGTATATTAAGCTGTGTGCTATCTGTCTCACTGTCCTTGAAAGAGAAGATAGCCTGAGTCAAGCCATGCCCTTGTCTGTTTTAACTGCCACACAGAGGGCTGGAGGAGGGCTGTAGACTAAATATCCCAAGCAGAGAGTACTCCCTCCCAGGCAGTCTGGTGGGAGCTCACCTGCTCTCACCTCATCCAGGCTTTGTCTGATCAACGACTGAGAAGGTATCCCAAGTACCCAGGACTCATACTGGCCTCGGTCAGGTGGAAAAGACCCGGTAGCTGCTGCAAAGTTGGCAAGGAGCTGATTGCTGATGTCTGACATAAAAAGCCACTTTGCAGGTTGCCTAAAAAGGCTTTCAGGCCATGCATTGTTTTTGACTCTTTGGTCGCTACTACTGGTGCAAGATGAGCATAACTGACTGCAACACTGTCGCTGAGGTTATTTGATTTTCTTACGCCTTTGATTAATTTGATGTCTCCTATTAGTAAACTAGAGCACACAATTTAGAAATATAAACATGCTTAACAAAGCTATCACTATTATTCAGAGCAAACAAGTAAATGGCCAAAAACTGTGACCCAGACGCAGTACTTAAGTCTACACCTGGACAGACACTTTAACTCAGCTTGCACTAATACTGCCATGTGTAGAAGCAGTTTTACCTACATTAAGCTCTTAGCTCCTCTCTTCTCTGCTCTGTGCCTTTCCACCTTTTGTGCTAGCACAAGCATTTCTGCGGCTTCACAAGGAATCAAATCAGGAAATGGTATGGTAGAGATTTAGTGTTTTATTCATCGCCAGCCAGTGTAGTTTCCCTGATTTGATTCTCTCCACACGGATTTATGCTGGCCAGGTGGCGGTGGGAGGGGGAGCAACACCTTTCAGTGCCAGTGCTAGTTTATATTAACTTAAAGCATTTGTTAAGCTACAGCTTAAAGGCGCAGTTCTGTGACTGACTTAACCTTGTCATTTACCTTGACATTAGCTAAGTTTGTGACGAGGTCTGCCATAGTATCTTTGTAACCAAATTAGGCAAATATGGCCTAGATGGGTGGATTACAAGATGAATGAAAGGCTGTCTGCGTTTTTTGGGCTCAAAGAGTAACTGCCAATAGTTCAAAGTCAAAGTGGTAACTGGTTACAAGTGGCACTGCTCAGGGGTTGATACTGTAGGACCTCCTGAGGCCCCTTACAACTATAATTCTAACCCCGGGCGATGTTACCATCCAAAAAACCAGCCCCACCTCCTCCTATATGTGCACACTAGGAATTGTTAGTTGTTCCACCGGATTGGGCCAATCTGGCCCAAACCATGACACTCAGTTTTCAGATGAGATAGTTACAGTTTCCCAGTCACAATTTGGATAGAAAGAGGAGAACAGGAATGGGTCAGCAGAGGTAACAACAGGGACAAGACTGCCCTTCATGTCAGCAGCATGGATTTAAGCCTGGTTACACTGACTCAGCCTACAAGCAACAAACTGGATCCGTTACAGAGCACCTAGTGAAGTGAAGGCTAGACTAACACCACAGGTGGTTAGAATCTACTATGCTGAGCTGCCTCAATTCACGGGATGAATGGTCACCTACCCGAAATCCTGGTTGGCAACATCTAAGAGCTTTTTAGATCAAACCCAACACTTCGTAGAGCATGTGGAAGTGAGGAAGTTGGTGCAGTTGTCACGTAACTGGTGTCCCTTTTGTTCCCCCTGCCCTTCTTGTAGTAACCTCCAAGAAACAAATCACGAGTTTACTTGGATTGCCATTTCTCAAAGTCAGGCAAATGGGTGTCTGTAAGCAGATGACTAAACTAAAACACATTTTCTGAAGATAGTTTAGACTTGAAGTGCCACCAGGGAATAAAGAGAAGAAATTTCTCTCTGTAGTCCCAACTGGAGACAGACGGGGAAAAAAGCTTGTCATCAGAGACCTACCATCCAATAAACCAGTAAAAGATCTGACTTCATCCCTGACAAGTAGGGCATTGCAAACGTAATTGTTCTGTACTGATGACTGCAGTGAGGACTGGCAGACACTGAGAGCAATAAATACCAGGAGTTCATAATATTTCTTGTGGGATGAAACACTGACTGCTTAACAAAATTAGCAAGACCGTTCCAAAACCCCTTCCCAGAGCTCAAGATCTAACCACACCCTGAATGTTGGGACCACACATGAACATGTAGCTCTGCTGTCTCAAAGCGACAAGACAAAATTACACTGGAATCACTACCCGACTAATAAATCTTACTGTCAGCCAGGTTTCCTTGTTGTTGGGTTATTTTTTTTTTTGTGTTGTTGTTGTTGTACTCCTAGCATGCTGTCTTGGGTAACTGCATTAAACTGACAATCTTATTTTTGCCTTTAGAAAGTATTTTTGTCCTCCCATGTGGCTGTGAACAGTGGGCATGTGTGGAGGCTGGGGGAAGGAATGAAGGATATTGTTCTTGTCACACTGTTCATTTATCATGAACGACTTGAACATATTTGGTCCCTGTATGCTGTGTGTATATCCACTGGCTTGAAATCTCTCAAATATAAGAGTGAAGCTCTGTTTATGGGATGAAAAGAAGAAAATAAAAACATTGTCAGGGTCTTCAGCATTACTTATTGTCTCTGATGAGCCACACTTAGTATTTTAGACTGGCATGGGAGAGTTTGTCCATTCAGTAAATTCACCGTAAGCACAGCTGCATCTGGTGTATATTGAGTAAACCAGTTTTAATAATAGAAATCTGCACAGAACTGAAGCAAGCTGTACTGGTGCAAATCACAGCTCAGAACAGCTTTGTCTGGCTCTGCTAGAGGCTGGCAGTGATACAGCCGTTCTGGTGGAGAGCGAGCAAAGGCTGAAATCACAGGAAATCCACAGTGCAGTTGAAGTCCTTGCCTGAGACACTGCAAATGGCAAGCATTTTGCAAAGGCGGGTTCAGTAGACAGAGAAGACAGCTATGCAGCAGTAATGTGTGATGTGGTTTTCCTTGATTTATTTTTCATATAGATTTTTCAGAAGACAGAAAAAGCACCTTGAAATTAACACATTTTCGTAAGGTGTGTCTGTTTTAAGAGAACCTTTCTTGAGAGAATTCCCCACCCTCCCTCCTTAAAAAAAAAAAAATCGCTTGAGAAGAAAGGGAAACATCTCTGTGTGTCTCAGAGTAAACATTCCCTGCTGGGCTCCTGGCAGGCACTGAGCCCACCCGTTCAGACAGAAATCAGATCCTGAAGCAAACTAGGTAAAGGAAAAAAAAAAAAAAGAAAAAAGAAAAAAGCAGCTGTTAAAACATTTGGTCTCTTCCCCCAATCTAGTGCTACAGATGTGATCATTTCAGTTGTTTGGCTTGTATGCTGGAAACCTCAGACCCTCTGCAAGGGGATGTTAAAGAGGATAACACAGAACATTCCCATCTTGTTCTTCCTCACCACTGTCCTCTTCATCACTGCCTTCCTCTGCACATTCTTGGAGGACAGTCAGAAGATTTATTGCATAATTTCTTCGGCGGCTTTTAACCAAGTGTGCAGTAACAGCTTGGTTTAATTAAGAAATCAGAGTGATTCTTTTATGTAGGTCACATCAGTTTTTGATTCTGAATCTCGTAAAGTTCTAACCTTTCTGAAAAGTCAGCAGTGTATGTATGGCTTTAAAAAAATTACTTTCTTAAATGTTTCTGAGTGTTGTTTATGCCTGCAAATGACGTTGCTCCTTTACTAGATAAATTGTCAGAGAGACCTTTGTTTGAATGTGGCATTTGGTGAAATCTATCTTTTTGCAGCAGTGTAAGTGTTTTCAAACAGGATTCATAAATACAGGCTTAGCTTCCAACTGTTTGAAGCATGGCCATGCTGGAAAAGGAACAATGGACAATTTGAGTTTCCTTTCTTTGTCTCTCACCACTATTCATATCAATTGGAAAAGCATAAAAATCAAATATTGGCAGCCCATTGGACACCAGGGATATGCTGGTTCAGAGATGTGGAATTTTAAAAAATTATCTAAATAACTGACTTCACTAAAATGGAGGAGCCTGATGTCTATAATGCTTGTACACGTATTTCTTTTTCTTGATAACCAGACACATGTAACTCCGTGGACATTAGCTACTGCTCTCAGAACACCACATCTATATGACCACAACAAACACGGCTACTCAGCCCTTGTTACATTAGACTGTCAACCTCCAGGCTGACTCCAGGTCCAGTCACCCTGCCTCCCCTTACTTCTGAAGGAATTGTCATCCCCATATGTGATATTTTAAAGCTTCCTGATCTTTCTCTGACTCAGTATTAGCAGAGTTAATGGAAGATTTGACTAATATTCCCTAGAGTACATTTTTAGATATTAAATGAAAAGACCAATCATTCCTAAGGAATACAGCATTTCAGCCCTGGTCCTCGGGGTTCTTCATGTCCTTAAGGACACAAGTTATTTAAAGGATTTTGTAACCCATCAAGTAATATGAGCAATGTACAATGAGCAAGGTACAATGTCTTCATTGCTCAAGGACAGGAGGTCTCTCTACCAAAGCATAATGCTAAATTATGCAGGAACTGTAGCTTTTTCAGGATTGGCCCAAAGTTCTGAAATGAACTCCTGCGGGGACTTAGGACCATCACAGGCTGCATTACCTTCTGTTTTGCAAAGCCTAAGTCTTTGAGTCCTCTAACTTATAAAAGTATATCAGCAGTAAATGCTTTATATTAAAACAAAACAATAAAAATCCCAAAGAACCCCGGGCACAAACACACAAAAAACCCTACTGAAACAAAGCCTTTGCTGAGGTCTGCTTTTCTTCTTTGAGAAAGGACAAGGAATGTGGGAAAAATGTCAGTCACACATTATTTATATTAAAAAAATAAAACAGGCCAGAGCCTGTTGTCTGTCCCCAGGTATGAGTGCCATGGTTTGCATGCCTACAGCTAAGCATGTCCCCTCTCTCCTCCTAGGTCCTACTGCCTTTTGGAGAGCATCCCAACCTGTGTGATCCCCCAAACCATGCCTGGAGGTGACTGGGGTAGTGTTTAGAGGTTAAAAATACATGAGGGAGCATGCCAACACTTAGGCAGTACAGATAGTCACAGGCCAATGCCCCGGCTCTACATAATTTTCTTGTGTGGATGTAACCACAGTGTAGAATAAAAGCCAATGTAGTCTGTTAGAAAATAAGACGCAACAGAAATGAGAAAGAGGAGGACAGACTCAGATGAAAAGAGAAGAGCAAGTTCAGCAGAGTTTACAGCATATTACTGAGGCAGGAATTCAGATCTAGGTGTTTAATATCACACTGCAGGCTATACACCACTATCTGTATCATCTGGAGGTAGGATGCCAACCTAATGAAACACTGTTTATTAAACCTGTTTGAAGGAGAGTTGGAAAGAATGTTGTCCCTCTACATCTGTCCAGGGAAATGCTCCAAAAAAGTTACAGGCTGCATGGAGGGTCCTACTGTTCTCTCTAGCTCAATGAAGAATTATGCTTTTCTTCAGCCGGGATGCTGTTTATCCACTGCTCGTGTCCCGAGCAGCCTTTCCAAGTATACCTGCTTTCCTGAGCTAGCTGTGGCAGTAAACATCTGTGAGACCAGGACTGCAACAAGCAATGGTTCTTAAGACCAGGACTGTAGCAAGCAATGGTTCTAATTTCAAAAGCAGGTCTCTCAAAACCTGGAGTTGGCCATTTATCAGATATAGGATTTGTCATGATACCTGGCATTATTTTCTCAGGATCAGCCAGAACTGGATTATAGGGAAAGAGTATTGTAGAACTGAAAAGTGGCAGTAGAATCAATATTAAATAATCATAAAGCAACATTGCCTCCTGAGCTGCTCGAAAAATCATGCCCTAACATAGTTGTTATAGGGTCCTGGATAGCCCACCAGCATGGAGCAAGAATCTGCTCCTATAACTGAAGCTCCAACAGCTTCTTCATTGAAGCGCTTCTTAAAGCTCTGGGAGCCAAATTCCACTTTCGAAAATTGTATTTGCCAAACTTTCCCTATCAATGCATTTCTTCCTTCTTCTGTAATGTTTCTGTGCCTGTAGCATTTCTGCTGAATACAGATATGAATTTACTGAGCAAGATAAGGAGGCCCAAATGTTTTTTATTGCTGTACCTACAGCATGAGTATAAATACCTTCTAGTCCCAGGGCAGTGTTGCTGTAAAGCAGCTGCGCAGTTCCTTCCCTCCCACATGGAGGTCTGGTATGTCCCTGTTCCTCAGGCTGCAGCTACATTTTGCAGAGGCAGCCACAAAGCTTTCCATCAATTCCAAACAATTGTTTAGTACCTCTGTTTCCTTAACTGAACTTTTGTGTGAGTTGAGACCATGTGATTTAATTATTTTGTAGTGAAATGTGAAAATCTCTCCTTACAGGTGACGACAATAAAATAACCTCCTCACAGTTTCTTCTGCAGTCAGTAAAACTAAAGAACAGTTTTGACTGGAACTTTTATTTTATATTATTTGCTTAATAATTGGTTATAAGACAAGTGGTGTATAATTTTATTCCAGAATGTTTCCCTCCTTTCCCCTACATTTTTGCTAGAGTAATCTGTATTTTCCGGCAGCAATAGTGAAACTTTGCCCTGGAGCAATCTCATAAACACTTGCAAACAGCATAATTTTTCACAGTCATGTATTCATAAGGCAAAAACTGCGTAGCTTCATGCAGCAATAGCAAAGGGCTGCAGACAGGCTGTCTAGTGGATTGTGCACTAGGCGGGGATCCAGGAATGCTTGAATCCTAGTGCTGGCTCTTCCACCAGCTTGCTGTGTGGTCTTGGACCTGGGCAAGCTGCAGCCTCTGTCTCGCAAGTTGCCCATGTATAAAAGGAGGATAATAATATTTGTCTGCTTCACAGGAGTCAACACTCCTGTGTTAATGTTTTTGCAGGACTCTGAAAAGCTAAAGAGCTGCCAAAGTGTTAAAGCTTTCTACCAAGCAAGGCATTTGTCTTTACGTTTAGAACACAACTCACTTTAGCGAGTGCAAAAACATTTCAACCACCTGCAAAGTTTTACAGACACTGTTGGATATCCAGTGATGTTTTTAATTTATATGAGTCAAATTAGACAAGAATCTTTAAAAGAGGAACAAAGGAGTGGTTTTGCACTTTCTATGCACTTTAGTTGACT
Organism: Burhinus bistriatus; assembly: GCA_013397275.1. Classification (NCBI taxonomy): domain Eukaryota; kingdom Metazoa; phylum Chordata; class Aves; order Charadriiformes; family Burhinidae; genus Burhinus; species Burhinus bistriatus. Next base: position 138,612 of record VYXH01005075.1, on the reverse strand, counting down.
TGCTTATCCCCTTGCCTCGTGCTCTGTGCTTTGTATTGTACACTAGCCAACTCCTAGATTCCTAGATCTGCTACTGAATTTAGACAAGTGCAATCTATTGAACTCGTATGGTCTTTCTTTTTGTTTGCGCATCTGACATTCATGCCGTCAGTCTTTTCGGTAAAGTTAAACTAGCTGACATTACAATATATGCAAAACAAAATCAAGATAATCCACGATAAAATTACCAGTCAAGGGCAATATTAATCCTGTCCTCTTGAGCTATCGCAGCACAAAACTTTCCAGAGGCAGAGGGTGTCCACTGTCATGCTGTGAATCCTGCATTTAACCTGCCACAGATGTGAAGATGCACTTCTAGAGAAATTCTTTGCAAAAATTGTGTAAAATACAGAATGCAGAGCTCTGGGAGGAGAGGAGAGCGAATGTTTAATTTTTTCAGAAAATCCTTTTGGTTTGGTTTTTTGGTTTGGGTTTTTTTTTTTTTTTAGTATTTTTTTTTAAACCCCAAATACAGCTCTGGGGGCAGATGAAACCAGATGTGAACTGGGGTTGAATTTCAAGAGCCATTTTGGTCAACATGACAAATGTTTCGGAAGCCATGAGGCAGTTTGTTTAGAAGTTTCTGTTATGCCATTTTAAAGCATCACTTGTGATTCAAACATCAGAAGGCAGTAACTAGTGTCGAGAAGTCAATGCCCAACAACTTTCAGATAAAAGCAGCATCTGCCTCTGTGAGTTCTTTCTCTGCTTTATTCCAGTGAAACCTTTGATGTTCTTAAGAGTCTTCTCTGACACAACTCAACTTGATAATGCAAAAGAAAAGCCATTTTTCACAGGTCAAGCTTGGCCAGCCTGGGAGTTCAACCATTTTACACAACAGTCTGGTGAATACTTTGCACTGGCTCTGGCAAGCCTTGGGAGGACACACTGGGAACACGGGAGAGTTGGATGACTGGAGAACAAGAGAAAGAGAAATATTACCTTTTTTAGGGATCAGTAAGTTTGTACTTTAGTTTATCTAGGTATCTAGAGCCTTAATAGGGCTATGAACAGCAATATAGGCATTTTCCAATCTGCAGGCTGAGTAGCAAGCAGGTCATAACTCCTTTCAGACTGACTTAAGGAATAAAGGTGCACTTTCATGCTATGTTTCGTGTAATCATCAAATACTGCCTCCGCTCCAGGTACACAGTTTTGCCTGTTGCTTTGGCCAGACCTAGAGATTATGGGGTTGCATGATGAACTGGTGAGCTTGGAGATCCTGTGAAAAAATAATAGTGTTTTGCTGAGAGCAACTAGTTGAGCCAGCCCCTCTTGTAGCTGCACAAATACTGAGTCCAATGTGAGGGAGGGGCAGAAACCCATCGCTCCGGGTCAGAGAAAAGAGGGAAGCCCCATCTTTTTTATCACAGACACCAGTTAGATCTGATTCAGCATAACCTGAAATCGTACCCTAAGAAACACCTCGGTGGGGAGAGGAAAAAGTCCTGAATTTGAGAATTTGAGCAAATCCCAAAGAAAGGCCTATGGTATATAAAAAAATGCATCACTCGTGTTTCATATGAGGATCTTGTAACAACCAGGAGTTTCAGTTAGGAGCTATACTCTGGTCTAAGTGCTGAGCCACAGAGGGCAAAGGAAAATTTTAAACCTAATCTAAATGCTAATTGAAACAGATTTGTTTGTTTCTTTTTGGAACGCCTATGTCTTTAGATGTTTTGTTTGCTCTTTAACCTATTTCAACTTAGCAAATATATGCTTTTATCTTAACGGTAGTTGAGTTCAGAATGGTTTCAATGTGTCTGCATAATGTTGAGGTCTCTCATCTCTTGGAAAGAGCCAGTCCCTATACTTGAGTGTGTTTAACAGTGCCTTTTTCCCCAAAACATTCCACCAAAGCTATGTTGTTTGTGAAACAGAGTGACACAGTGACAGTCTGGCCTTGTGCAGCACCACCAGCCAAGAATGCTCTCTCGCTTGCAATGATGTGACATATAATATGCCTGAACCCCAAAGATTCCTGCAGGCTACTGTCACAGCTCCTTCAGTGCCACGTTGATGGGCAGGGAAGCTGCTTTTCCAAAAGCTCTGGTACCCAACTCTTTATAACACGTTGCTTACGAACCCCAGGGAGATGCATTACAATCACCTTCTTTGAGTATTATCTATAAGAAGAGGCTTAGAACACATAATTCTTGTTATTTAATATTTAACAATATTTCATATATATACACTATATTTTTATATAATTATGCATGAATACATATTATTTAAATGTAACTCATATAATACATATTAAATTATTATAATTTATATCTGTCATTCTATGTAGTCTATTATATATTCTTATATTTATTTCTATAAAGAGACATCTTTTATAACTGTTTGTTCTTTTATCTTGACAACAGCTGTTTTTGCAGATGAAAGCTATGCCATTTCTTATTGATCTGACCCCTCACCATGTCAAAAGCCTCACCTAACAACAGTTTTTTTGTGTGAATATATGTTGGGTTAACATGGAAAGATTTTGGTAGCGGGGGGCTACAGGGGTAACTTCTGTGAGAAGCTGCTAGAAGCTTCCCCCATGTCCAACAGAGCCAGTGCCCACTGGCTCCAAGACAGACCTGTCACTGGACAAGGCCAACCCCATCAGCGATGGTGGTAGCGCCTCTGGGATAACATATTTAAGAAGAGGGGGGAAAAATAACCATGCAACAGCAGACAAAGAAAGGAGTGGCAATATGTGAGAGAAACAGCTCTGCAGACACAAAGGTCAGTGAAGAAGGAGGGGGAGGAGGTGGTCCAGGTGCCGGAGCAGAGATTCCCCCAGAGCCCGTGGTGAAGACCATGGTGACGCAGACTGTAGCCCTGCAGCCCATGGAGGTTAATGATGGAACAGATAATCACCTGCAGCCCATGGAGGACTGCACGCCAGAACAGGTGGATGCCCAAAGGAGGCTGTGACCCCGTGGGAAGCCTGCGCTGGAACGCTCCTGGTAGGACCTTTGGAGAGAGGAGCCCACACTGGAGCAGGTTTGCTGGCAGGACTTGTGACACCTTTGGGGGACCCACGCTGGAGCAGTGTATTCCTGAAGGACTGCACCCTGTGGAAGGGACTCACGTCAGAGCTGTTTGTGAACTGCAGCCCTTGGGAAGGACTCACGTTGGAGAAGTTTGTGGAGGACTGTCTCCCACGGCAGGGACCCCATGCTGGAGGAGGGGAAACATGTGAGGAGTCCTCCTCTGAGGAGGAAGGAGCAGCAGAGACAATGTGTGACTGCAATCCCTGCTCTCTGTCCCACTGTGCCACTGGGGGGAAAGGGGCAGAGAAAATTGAGAGTGAAGTTAAGGCCAGGAATAAGGGAGGGGTGGGGGAAAAGTGTTTTGAGATTTGGGTTTATTTCTCATTATCTTACTCTGATTTGATTGGTAATAAATTAAACTAATTTCTCCAAGCTGAGTCTGATTTGCCTATGACGGTAATTGGTGAATGATCTCTCCTCGTCCTTATCTCAACCCGCAAGCCTTTAATTATATTTTCTCCCCCCTGTCCAGCTGAGGAGGGGAGTGATGGAGAGGCTTTGGTGGGCACCTGGCTTCCAGCCAGCTTCAACCCACCCCAGGATAACAGAGATAATTAAATTCAAAAGAAAACAGGAACTTCCCTTCCTTGTCGTCTCTGTGTCTGTGGAATTATCTTCATGATTTGAATAACACCTAATGGGTAAACCTAAAGAGGAACACTGAACTCTTAATATTCTTCTTTTATTGGTGAATCAGCTATATCTCTAGCTCATTATAGGACACTGGGAAAAAGGTTTTTTTCTTGCCAATTTTTCCCCTAGAATCTTTCAACAGCATTCACACAGAAAAAAACCTTACTCTTTGCTATAGCAACTAGTGTCAGATGTAGATAATATGTAGCTGAATTTTTGACCACAAATTTTTGACCTTTTCTGACCAATGACAAGGCTGAACAAGAACACAGAGCTGTAGATAAAAGATTCTCATGAATATTTAAATATCCACCTTCCTCAAAGAAAGGGCATTTTCAAATGTAAGAAACCATTTTTTCACTTAAAAAAAAAAAAGAATCTCTCTTGCAAAATAATATAACTTAAACTAAAGGACATTCTTCAGCTGATTACACCCCAACTCTGTTTCCTTGTTTTTATCTCCAGATTGATTATATTTTATTGGCATAGCAGGCATAAGGGAGCAACCCAAATCTGTCATCTCTAAGCTATGGGAATGAGCACAGAAACAACATCACTTTTGAGCACCTTTTTAAAACATCCTTTAAAATTTCCAGGAAGTCTCACTCTAATGTGCTTGACAGAAACCCCCACATTGAGGTACAACAGGAAGATTAAATGATAATTGTTTGGGAATAAAGATAAAGTGATGAAAATGATCTCCAGATACCACCTCTACCAATTGCTGGTTACTTTTGTGATGTTTTTTGAATTGTAAAATTTGTATTTTGCATTGGAATTAATAAAAAAATCTCACGTTTTTACAAGGAGATACTGATTTCCTTTACTGATTAGCTGGAACAGGCCATGTACACAGTACTTTCCAATTCTGTAATTTTCTCAGGGTGACAATTGTGTTGTTTTTCTTTAAACAAGACTGTAGAACATGGAGATGGAAAAAATAAATCAGTGGCAAAAAGCTGCCACTCAGACCCATTTATTTTTCTCATTCACAGTGCAGGAATCTGTCTTAGATATTTTTTCCCATATGTTGTCTTTTTACATTTCAATAGTTCCACAACAAGATTTCCTACTGCTTTCCTCAGAAAAAAACATTCTAAATTCTAAAGGATCCTCAAGATCAGGAAATAATTTCATATATGTGGCCTATATTTGACATTTCTGCATTTTTTCTAGATTTGTTTTCCCTGTTTATATTCTAAATATTGATTTCTGTCATTGGTATTTATAGCAATCAGAGATTTGTAGGCCATTCTTGAATTAGGCAGACAGGAAACTGGGGTAGATTTACAGTATGCTCAACTCTATATGAACCATCCAAACCCATGATAGTAGGAACTGATTTCTGCTAACTCTGCCTCTGCCCTTTTATGTTCCAGTTGCACTTGGAGGACTCGAGTAGCACATAACCATATGTATAACACACCATGTACAACTATATAATTCTTATTCCTCTCTCTTTTTTAGTAGATAATCTTGCAAGGAATAAAAGTCCCAGCAATTCTCTTGTGCCATCAAAATAGCCACGCTATATACTACACACATACAGTAATTTCAGCTGAGGGCCTCTATTTAGTATAGAGCACTACATCCTGCTGCTAAAACACTTTCTCAATAATGCTAGAATTGAGCTTGCGGGTTAGCAAGACAGCTGGACACATGCAGAAGGTTTATAAAAGTTTTAGACTGTTAAAAATAATTTAAAAGCTGTAACATGATTTAGACTTGGCTAGACTGGAACTTTTCTATTTTACCTTATTTAGTTACTCTCAAGTTAAAAAAAGCAGTTAGAATTTTTCTACCGGTTCTTTCCTGTGTAACTGAAATGGGGCTTATTAGAGGAAAAGAGAGTGAAAGACAGTGAATGTTTCCACACACATTTTATTGGTTATTGGGCTGGAAAAAGAGCAACACCACGTTAATGCAAAATAGCCATGAGATATGCCTGCTTTCTGTTTGTGTGATTCCTTACTGTCTGTTTATGTGTGGCAGAATAACATTTGCACTCACTGGTTTGTCATGGTTTGGGCCAGATTGGCCCAATCCGGTGGAACGACAGATGCTCGCTCTCTCTTGCTCCTCTCCCAAAGGGAGGCAAGAGAGAGAGAAAAAGAGAGACTTAAGAGTTTAGAAGAAACTAAACTACTTTAATGAAATATAAATAATAAAATAATAAAAAGAAAAATAATGAAATATATACAAAATTGTGTCAAGCTCTCAGAATGACAATCATGTCACCAGCAAGCACTGGGGAAGTCCCAGACTGGACTCAGTGATGGATGGGAACTGGATTCCGGATCTGGATTCAGGATCAGGATCAAAGGCAGACGAATAGACTGAGTCCTCCTCAGACACCGGCCATTGAAGAAAGAGAGCTGACCCTTTGATCCCTCAGCTTTTATACTGAGCATGAGGCAGAGAGCATGAGGCAGATGGGATGGAATACCCTGTTGGCCAGTTTTGGGTCACCTGTCCTGTCTGCTCCTCCCCTCAGGTGTGACCCCTCTACGCTTTTCCGCTTCCGACCCTCCAATGGGGCAAGTAACACAGTTGGCTGGCCTTGGGTGTTATAGCAGTAAGTATAAGCAGGAACCTCTCTGCATACCGTTCCTTGGCATCAACTATAAACATGGGTCTGACCACTCTGAGAGCGAACAGTTTCTGCACAACATGCTGTTAATTTCAGCAGTTAGAAGAGGCCTAGCTAAAAAGTAAAGTTACTGAACAAAATTAGTCCTGTTTTACCTCAAACCAGGACATGGTTCTTTATCCTTGAAACATCTTTGGGTTTCTGTTACTTTCTTTCTACCTCCTTGTGTTACAAGTATAGTTTGTTGCTAAAGCTCACTTTCATCTCTGAAAACCACTGAAATAAACTGCCCTTCTGCTGTGGGAACAGGCTGTTTATTTGATGCTGCCTGACTTTATTATTTTGTAAAACTTTGATTTGCCCATCTCCAGTTCTCTGACTGCCTGTGGGAAGTGTAAGGGTCGCAGTTAGCAATATTGCAACTGTACAGTCAGGGTAGGAACAAGTAATGCCAACAAGTCTGCAGTGAACTACAAGCAAGAGCATTCAACTCCGAGAATTACGACGGAGGAAAGAGGACCTCCGATGAAATGACTTTGAAAGAGACCATTTGAATTGTCCATGTAAATCTCAGGAATGATAAGCAGTTTTCTTCTCTTAAAGTGAGAAATTCTCATTATTTCCAAAGCAGGGATATTCTTTAGGAAGATATGTCAACAAACAACTCACTGAAAGTGAATGTGTAAGAAATAAGTGTGGGTTGGTGTTTTTTTCTCGATTTTTTTCCTAATCATACTGTGATCTCACATTATTTGTAACTCTCTTCGCTAAATCTGATAATATGAATGTCTATAGGAAGTTAATTTCAGGACTATAGCAGTGATTTATTTATGAAGAAAACACATTTGATAAAACTTAAAATAGGATACAAATTAGATTTTTTTTCAAAAATAAATGGATTTTCTTTATGCAGTTATGCAAATTAAAAAAAAATCGACATGGAGCAACAATGTCATACGACTTAGGAGACCAGTAACAGAAAAATCAACTGAAAAGTTTCTATTAATAGATTTCTGATAAATCATGGGTTGAGGTTTGTTTAAACAGATGGTTTGCAAGATAGCTTCCAATAATATATATAACATTCACAAAAAGACTAATCAAATAAATTATTACATTAAAACAAAAGCAGATTCACTGGAAAATTTGTCTAATAAAATTAGTCAAGAAGCTTTGCCATTAAGCAATGAGACAATCTGTTGAAAGAAGACAAAATGATAAAATGAACAGAAAGCTGTTTTATTTCCATTTAAAAATACAAGAAATCTGTCAGGACTTATATCCTACATATGATTAGGGCTAGGATGGAGGATGACAAGGACTCTACTCACTTGCTGTGAGTTTTTGCACAAAAGACCCCCAAAACTCGCAACAATTTTTTAGGAATAGCTTAAAAATTTTAATTTTAAGTATTAGCTCAACAGATAAGAAACCCAAATTTTGGCTGTATGGCTTCACAGAAATACGGGGGGAAATGCACTGAGTGAGAGAAAACACATCCAACGTCTCACATGTGGCTTTGGCTTCCACTGATTTCTCTCATGTATTGATGTCTTTTAGCAGTTATTCAATTTTCATGAGAACCAGTGTTTCCTGGATCTGTCATCTGGAGCTGTGCTAATGGTTGCCTGTTATACACCAGGCTGATAGAGCTCCTCCAATCCAGAAAAGCTAGAGCTCCACCTTCCCTTCCCTTCCCTTCCCTTCCCTTCCCTTCCCTGCTTCCCTTCCCTTCCCTTCCCTTCCCTTCCCTTCCCTTCCCTTCCCTTCCCTTCCTTCCCTCCTTTTCATGTGGGTATGTGTCAGAGCAGGTCCAGCGTGGAACTGTTCTGCAGGAGAAAGTGTAGAACTGTGTTCTTACCAGGATAAATATTTCCCAGAGCAGTTAGTGAGCATTTTGTTTCAATGACCAGGCAGGGTGACAAGATGGTTCTCATGGTTTCTGAAATTCCTGTTCAAGATGCCAGTCTTAGAGACCTGCCAGTCTTTCATATTCTTACTATGTTCTCTTTTTGCAAACTCCTAGACAAAAAGCACAAGTTTTAATTTTACAAGAAATTCCACTAGATCTTTTAAAGTTTTTTATTTTTGCCCTTAAAATATGTTACTCTTATTTTGATAGTATTTTGCTTTCATTTCTCTATGGCTTAATTCCTTTTACAGGTTACTCTCTACTATTGTAAACACAGTGGATTGACTTTTTAATCTTTTTCCTCAGTTTGCCCATTAAATGTATTTAAACACATTTTAATGTCATGAAGAAATGTTTTTAGAATGTCTGTAGTTTTGCTTGTCCATCAATGAAATGCTACTTAAATGTATTTAAATTAGTTTAAATGCACACACACATTCCTGGGAAAGAAAATTTCAGAGCTCTTCTGTCTAATGTTACTGATATATTGTTGTAGGTAGAAGTTCTTCTTTTCATTGCAAACATTATATTTCTTTATTAAAAGATTTGAAATAAAGAAATTATATATTCAGGGTAAGTTCAGAGGAAAAAAAATTGGGAAAATACCTTTAAGATGACCTCTCAAGGAACATGCTTTAGTTAGAAAAGGCTAGTATTTGGAGTCCATTTTGGATAACAATTTAAAATTAAACTGGGTAAAATGCAGCAGAACAGCGCAGAAGAAATCATTGAGTCTGATCTCTGCATCAACAGAGATCACTGATTATATAGGACTTTTTATCTCTGATATCTATAGTTTTACTATAGGGAATCTATTCTGCCATATGCTTGATACAAAAATATTCGAAGCTGCTCTACTGATGGATGTGAAAAGAAACGGCAAAGAAAATAATAATAATAAAAAACCTCTTCTTGATGAAGTCCTGAAGCAATTGGAGAAGATCAGTGCAATATATTCTTCCTGAATGTTCAGTATCTTTACAGAGATAGCAAGTTGCAGAGCCATTTTATTTCTCACTGTTGATGCATTATTTTCTCCCATGCTGTGTCACAGCATGCCATCTTGTTTTGCAACCTTTGAAACCAGGAGACAAATCTCTAAAACATAAGAAAAATGTATGTAGATTTTTTTTGTTTAAGAAGCTACCTATCTCCACTGGCTACCGGGCACCTTGCAGGTGGATTGTCATTTAAAAAACATAAAATTTACATAATTACTGGTTCTAGAACTGTATTCATAAACATTTATGTTTCTTCCTGTGGAATTGTAAGTGTAAGAACAGCTGCCTCAAAAAATCTGTGATTATCACAGTTAATTAATCTACCTGAAAGACAGCAAGATAACAAAACCTGATTTGTGTCTCAGAGAATTTGCAAACTTATTCTGTATGTACTGCAAGATGAAGGTGACAATGATATACAAAGTTTTGACAGTTGCAGCTGTAATACCGTCCTAATTTTGAACATGAGCAATATGGCTCAGACTGAAGGAGTGACTTTAATAAGAGTGTAACAAACATTTGCCACGAACATCAACATCAGTTCTTAGTCAGAAAAGGAAAAGACTTGTATTCCTTTGGGTGTCTGGGTGCTTGATAAATTTAACTATGTTTTTATGTTTAATATTTCCTCTGCTTTACCTTGACTGTCCAGATAATAAAAATATCTATGCATACAAACAGATTCAGCACATAACAGCAATTATTTATTTTTAAAACAAATTCTATGAGATGAACAGTATCCTATCTCCCTGGAGAAGGGTTTAGAAGTCTTGAAAGAAAGCACCTGTGTCCTAGGAAAGGTTCGTTCATGAGTGCCAAAAGGAAAATATCCCTGTTTTGTCATATCCTGTAACCTTATTAAATATCTAGCTGCCAAGCAACAGCATGTAGGAGAAATAATGAAGTGTGGATGATCTGGGGAAAAAAAAAAAAGTGTTGTAATTAGCATAGATCATGGTCTTTAGAAATTAGGAAACACAGGGAAGTTTTAGTTTTGGAAATCCAAATATTGCTCTCTGCCTGCTCTAACATTTAAGCAGTATCCAGTCAAAGTCCATTTTTTAACACACGCAGTCTGCAGGTGAGACAGGCCAGTAAGAGAAGGATCATGTGGAAGGCTCCCTGTTGATTTCACTTTCTGTCTTTTCCCAGATCTTTCTCTCTGAGAAATTCCCCTTGAATCAACAAGTCCTACCACGATTACCCCTTCTACAGAGGCAACAGTGGAACGATGAGAAATTTAATTCCCCAAAAAAGCAAGTCAAATGAAGTTTTATGTTGTGTTTTACCTCATTTTTAAACAATCTATTAGCAAATACTGTACATCCGCAAACAAAATAGCAATCTCTCAAGCTGGATTTCATTGTACCTGGGGCAATCTACTGAGTTTCAAAAATATGATTTTCACTGTGCTTTTTAAAAACTCTGGTTTTTACAGTGCTTTTTAAAATCTCACAAACTTTCCAAAAGACATGCAACGTCTAATGCTCCCTGGAAAACCTTGGAGTTCTTTGGTGATAAAACCTGCAAGGTCTGTTCATGCGCTCATTGGGGCGCTTGGTGCCAACCCTGTTATTGTTGGTTGATGTTGGCTGCAGGGGAGTTTGCAGCACCGCAGTCCTAATGCCTCTCAGAAAGGCTGCTGTAGGCATCGCTACCCAGGCAGCACCTACTCTGGGATTTCTGGAGGGTGAAAATGATATATATATCTAAGAGAGGATGATATATAGTAAGTTATTCCCTAAAAGGCAGTAAAAATGTGTAGTTGACAAAGTTTTGGGAAACACTAAGTAAGAAAGAATCAAAGGAAGACAATAATTAACAAAGTAAAAATTTAAATGTTTAACTCTTTCAGAGGTAAAATAGCCATTAATTTTTCAGGATCCTAGGCTAACTAGATCCATAACTATATGTAAATATCTAGAGTTTTTAAAATTTATAAAAATGTAGAGCTCCTTAGTGGTTATATTAAATACTAGTTAGGATAAGTCTTCAGTAGGGTGCGCTGGGATTTACTAGGTAAAAATGTTAACGTTACAGTTTTTTTAATAACTACATTCATCTCTAAGATGTACTGCTGCTTGGTTCATTGCTAGTGTGAAATTGACAAAACTGATTCAAACTGATAAAGGAACAGGAGGATCAGAGATAATTAAAAGGAAATAAAGGATTCCTGAGCCTCTGATCTTTTTATTGTATTAAATAATAATAAGCTCAGCCAGGGTAATTGAATGTGTCACTAACCTCACATGTTTTTTGATATATCAATTAAAAGTAAAATAAAGTGCCTCATGGAAAATAAAAGCAAATCAGATATCAAAGGAAGAAAGAGAAAAGTTCAATGAAAGACTAAATGTAAACTGCTTGGCAGAAGACTGAGAGGAAAAAAGATCTGTCCTCACTGCCCATAACTGAAAGGGGACCTTTTTTTGCATAAACCATCTTCTCGGGAGATCTTCATAACATGGTAAACTCAAATTTTGAGGCTGCATAGTGGATTCTCAACCTGATTTGGTGAGAGGGATTGTTCTTGGCTTTGGTGAAAAGCTTATTTATGCAATGATAAAACTGTGTGGGTTTTATCTGCATCAGCAACGGTTAAGATATGGGTAAGCAAATGGACTGTTATCTGCTGGACATGTTTAATGAAGGGCAGGAACACAGTTAAACAGAATATTGTCAAACTGCAAGAATTTTCTTTCTTTCCTTCTTTATTTGCATATATTAGTGCTGTGCTTCCTCCTGTTTAAAACAGCATTTCCCTTTCTCCCTAGAGATTTCCTTATTTTTACCAGGCATTGGGGTGCTTTGAACTGTAGAGTAATTCATACCAGAAGCAACCAAAGAAGGTCATCTAGTTTAGACCTCTATTCAAAGCAGGGCTAACTTCGAAGTAAGGTAAGATTGCTCAGGGCCTTGCCTGGTTGAGTTTTGAGTATCTTCAAGAGTGGATATTCCAGTACTTCTCTGGGCACCTGGTCTAGTGCTTGGCTACCTTCATGGCAAATATTCTTTGTTTGCAGCTAGCATGAATTTCCCCTGCTGCAGCCTGTGACTACTGCATCTTGTCTTTCCACTGTGCACTTCTAAGAAAAGTCCAACTTCATCTTCTCCATAACCCACTTTTGGTAGTTGAAGACTGAAATCTGATCCTTCCTTAGCCTTCTTTTCTCCAAGCTGAACAAACCCAGCTTTCTCATCCTGTTCTCATGTGATGCGTGCTCCAGCCCCCTCATAATGTTGGTGCCTCTGTGATTGATTCTTTCCAATTTGTTGCTCTCTGTTGTACAGAGAGGGGAACCTTGACACAATATTCCAGTTGTGACATCACAAGTGCTGGGCAGAGGGAAGTAACCACTTCCCTCAGTCTGCTGGCTATGAATTTACCAATGCAGCCCAATATGCAGGAAGCCGCCATCACTGACAGGCCAAACTCATTTTCTGTTAACTGGATTCTTTATGTAGCCAGAATTCACTCTTCATTTTATCACAGGAGACTTCCTGGAACTGTTACCCGTGTACAATACCTCCGCAATAACTTCTATAAAAATAAACATGATAAAGAAGTAGAGACAACAGTATTCACGTTTCCTACTAAAAATGGGGAAAAAATAGAATCATGGAATTATAGAATAATTTGGGTTGGAAGGGTACTTTAAAGGTCATCTAGTCCAACGCCCTCTGCAAGGAGCAGGAACATCTTCAGCTAGATCAGGTTGCTCAGAACCCTGCCAAATTCGTTTTCTTGTGGTTTGGACATCCATTGAAATTAGTGAGTAAAAAAATCAGCTCTCAATTTATAGAAGTGCAAGATATACTTATATTCATTTGTGGAATCAGGTGACTGAAACAAGAACGGCCTCCACCCAAAACACAGATATCTATCAGAGGGTGAGGTAATTTGTAATTCGGAACTGTATTGGTAGATTGGAAGAGAAGCACCAGGTATATGAGTGAAGCCGAAAGAAGAGCAGCAAAGATAAAAGGAAAGATCCAGTGGTTATACATGATGAAGAAAGGCCTGTACAGAGAGATTTTGGTCACTTTGTCTTGAGAGAAATTATAATATAAGAGAATTTAGAATATACAAAAAGCATACTACTAGAAAGGATGGCTTTTTTCCAACAGTTAGCCCTTGGTATTAAATGTACCTCCATTTGTTTTTTATCACTATTAGGAAGGCATGACTTTTATGGAAAAAAAATACTTCTTTTTATAGTGTGAAGCCTCTCATGTGTCTAATTGGGTTGAAGAGCAAATAGCTTTACAGCCTAACAGATGGTGAGCTGCAAGGAGAATCTACACACCAAAAATACACCAATTTAAGTGGTCAGATACTAATGTTGTACAAATACACCACTCCAAGGAATTTGTTTTTAATCTGATGGAGTTTGATTACTGTAACACCCTGCAGCTGGTAGTCATAAATTGGTCTAAGTGGTTAATACAAGTTTTTTTAATATAGTTAGGTATCCTTAAAGCCAAATTGACATAAGGATCTGGGATTGAAGTGCCCACACCAGAAGTCTGGACTGATTTCTGACCAATACCAGTTTACCTCCCTTGACTGTAGAAAAGTATAGACCAAATTAACGCAGACATATCTGTCTAGGTTGAGTCAGATGAATCAGATATCTGAATGAAGTCACTCAGTGACTTACCTGGAAAGAATGCTGTTTCCTGCTGCTGCAAATTAAGGCCTTTTCTGCCTAGATACTGAGGAAAGGCTAGATATATCATCAAGGTGATAAGGGTTAGTCTCTGAGAGACCCAGAGAGCATGTGTGCTGTGCAAGGGAATAGAGACAGCAGTCTGACAAACGTGACTTTGGAAAGGACATAGGATCCTAGTGGTACCACTTTGCAACCCTTGTGTATCTAGGTTAATGGCTTCGAACTTTTTGTTTTACAAATATTCCTGTAATAGACCTATTTATGAACTGTATACACCAGCAATAGAAATACCAAACCAAAGCACAACTCCCCTTCTCTGTGTTCCCTCTCCTTTCCATAATACACCATGCTACATCAATAAAGGAAAAATGCAAGTAAGAGGTTATTTAATATTTTCATAGTATTAAAATATTTAAGCTGTCCTGTATCCCTTCCCAGCCTGCCCTCTCCGGTCCCAGATCAGCCCTGTTTATGTCACATACATGTGAGAGAGTGTGTGTGTCAGTAAAATACCTTTGTTCTGAAAATGCGCCAAGTGAAGAATAAAGCTTTGTTTAACAATACTTTATGAGCTCACAGTGTTACGACTTCAAATTATGGACTCAAACTGAAAGTATACTGCAAGGCAATTTAAAAAAAAAAATTTAAAACAATTACAGCCTATTTTGTACAATTTTGTCAACTATTTAAGATACCTTTTTTTGTGATTCTCATGAAATCTAAATTGCCATGTGAGTCACTTTGGTATCACTTTCCCTTTTCCTAGGAGCAGTTTAGGAAAAGGGTGTTGTTCAAGAACTGACAGGGTTCGGCTTTACAAAACTCATTGCACACACCCAAGCATGCATTAAATTACATGTTGCAATCACAAAAAACCAAATAAGGCAAAAGATGGCTGTGTAACTCCTTATGCTTTGTACTTATGTATGGGCAGTATCCTTTTCCCCCTGCCATTGCAAATTAAAGAATGGGCAGCGGGGAAGTTGGATTGAAAACTGACTGGCAGATAGAGCTCAGAGGGTTGTGATTAGTGGCACAGAGTCTAGTTGGAGGTCTGTGACAAGTGGTGTTCCCCAGGGGTCAGTCCTGGGTCCAGTCTTGTTCAACATATTCACCAACGACCTGGATGAAGGGGTAGAGTGTACCCTCAGCAAGTTTGCTGATGACACAAAACTGGGAGGGGTGGCTGACACACCGGAAGGCTGTGCTGCCATTCAGCATGACCTGGACAGGCTAGAGAGCTAGGCAGAGAGGAACCTAATGAAGTTCAACGAGGGCAAGTGTAAGGTACTGCACTGGGGGAGGAATAAGCCCATGCACCAGTACAGGTTAGGGGCTGACCTGCTGGAAAGCAGCTCGGTGGAAACGGACCTGGGAGTCCTGGTGGACAACAGGCTGACCATAAGCCAGCAATGTGCCCTTGTGGCCAAGAAGGCCAATGGCATCCTGGGGTGCATCAAGAGGTGTGTGGCAAGCAGGTCGCGGGAGATTATCCTCCCCCTCTACTCTATCCTGGTGAGGCCACATCTGGAGTACTGTGTCCAGTTCTGGGCTCCCCAGTTCAAGAAGGACAGGGAACTGCTGGAGAGGGTACAGCAGAGGGCTACAAAGATGATTAGAGGACTGGAACATCTTTCTTATGAGGCAAGACTTGGGTCTTTTTAGTCTGGAGAAGAGAAGACTGAAGGGGATCTCATCAATGCTTACAAATATTTAAAAGGGAGGGTGCCGGCAGGATGGCACCAGTCTTTTTTAAGCGGTGCCCAGTGATAGGACAAGAGGTAATGGGCACAAACTTGACCACAGGAAATTCCATCTAAACATGAGGAGGAACTTCTTTCCTTGGAGGGTGGCAGAGCACTGGAACAGGCTGCCCAGAGAGGTGGTGGAGTCTCCGACTCTGGAGACATTCAAAACCCACCTGGACACCGTCCCATGCAACGTGCTACAGGTGTCCCTGCTCTGGCAGGGGGGTTGGACTAGATGATCTCCAGAGGTCCCTTCCAACGCTGGTGATTCTGTGATTCTGTGAAATGCGATGCCAGCACTGCTGTGCAGAATGCATGCTGTGCTCCGTGGGGCACTAGACATTACCTGTGCTAAGTGGCACTGCAGCGTTCTCTCACGAAAGGAGACATCCGTGTCTCAGGTAGCACAGAAGCCCAGCACTTGCTTTCATGGCCACGTGTGAACTGCCCTGCTGGTTAATGCAGACAGAGGCAACGTTTACACATCGATACTCTGAAAAGGAAAGAGGTTTAGCCCCTGCCCTGTGCCTGTTCCTGCATCTCATAAAAAAGGCTGTATCAATGGTAGCCCCAGACAGGCAGGTCAGGGCTGCATATGCATTGCTAACTACTCTTGTCCTCACCTCCTTCATGAAGATTTTCTGTGATTCTTGGGAAAGTGATGCCAGTCGTTCTGTATAGTCAGAGTGAGACCCAGACGACAGTGTGTTAGTACTTTTTTTTTTTTTTTTTTTTTTTTTTTTTTTTTTTTTTTTTTTTTTTTTTTTTTTTTTTTTCAGACGTTGAGGTCCAAAGCAGAAGTATTTCCAGACAGACAGCTTAGTACAGAGTCTGAGACATACCTGCAAGGGTAAGCAGAGGAAATGTTAAGGTAAGTGTACCAGTTGTACCTGGCTCATGCACAGCACGCTCTTTTTGAGTTGACATTGGTGGTATGGGGAATATTCCATGCTTTTGATCCAAAATAGAAAAAATTACCATGAACTTTACTATGAATTTGGTGTTAATATCTTAGTGGCAAATGTTAATGCATTATGCTATATTAGATATTTATTTTTTATTCTATACATCTATAAAACATGAAATTGCCACCATCCTGCAGTACACTCTGGATATTTCCCTTGAAATTTTATGAGTTGTCCATTTCCCTGCTCAGTATGAAGTTGTTAATGACAATGATGGAAGAGGAAACACCTGACAAATATTAGACAAACTGTTTTTCGCATTTGGGCTATAGAAAATATATTGAACTCCTTTTTCTATTCATAGTCTTGCAATGTGCAACTTGAATAATGGAATCTGCAAGGTGCTTCTTCCTCTTCAGCTGGCACATCTGGTGTAGGCTGGAAACAAAATAACTTACAGAGGACTATGGTGTCACCTGGACATTTTTTACCACAGGTTCCTGAGCAGATTCTGTCCACAAAAGAGTTAAAATAGGATTGGGAATGAAGGTCTTGGAAGAAAGAGATCCTGAGCTACAATAAAAGATGAACATTTTTTCTTCTCCACTCACAGAACTTCTGTATTTCCAAAGCACTACCCAGCGTTTGTCAGAGCCACAGTCAACAGTTTGCCATAAATTCAGAATTCAAAGTCAAGCTTAATTTGAACAGGGTATTGGCTAATCACTTTTTAGCTTCACCTGACAAATGAAGTATGAAACCTGCCAGTAGCTCCATATTTTATTCAATTGTTCCATCTGAAAGTTAGACAGAAGAGAGTAGAAGTTACATAGGAAAGGGTGAGCATGACAAAGTGGAAAAAGGGGAAAATTTTAACCTCACAACAAACGGTAATGTGTTAAAGTGACTAATTAATTATTTTGAGGAATTTCTCTATTGATCCAAGTTAAGCCCTTGCTAGTTTGTTGTGCCTATGAGAAATTTCTTGTCAAAAGAAGTTTTTTAGC
This sequence comes from Burhinus bistriatus, assembly GCA_013397275.1. Classification (NCBI taxonomy): domain Eukaryota; kingdom Metazoa; phylum Chordata; class Aves; order Charadriiformes; family Burhinidae; genus Burhinus; species Burhinus bistriatus. The sequence continues at coordinate 121,060 of VYXH01005075.1, read as the reverse complement.
CTTCTGCTTCTCCAGTTCTTGAAGGCAGTATGAACAATGCAGACTTGATCAATTACAAGCCTGTGTGTTACTAATCTGACTCCACTCACTCACTGGACTGCATCTAGCAAGTCAAAAGTATACCTCTTTCCTTCTGTGTGTACTTTATCCTCTGCCTCCTGATTTTGCACAGACAGGACATTACGTTGGAAAGAATACAGAGCAGCAGGTAGAAAAGCATAGTACAGAATCACAGAAGGGAGTACTATTGTTGCAGCAGCTGGTAAAACTTCACTGAGCATCGAAATAGCCAGGATAAATAAGTAAGACTGTAGAAACAGTGTGTGCCACTGTCCAAGGTCAAACCACAGAATTACAGAATGTAGGGCTTGGAAGGGACCTTTGGAGATCATCTAGCCCAATCTCTCTGCCAAAGCAGGTTCACCTAGAGCAGGTTGGACAGGAACACATCCAGCCGGCTTTTGAATATCTCCAGAGAGGGAAAATCCACAACCTCTCTGGGCAGCCTGTTCCAGTGCTCTGTCACCCTCAAAGTAAAGAAGTTTTTCCTCATGTTGAGATGGAACTTCCTGTGTTCCAGTTTGTGCCCATTGCCCCTTGCCCTGTCACTGGGCACCACTGAAAAGAGTCAGGCTCCATCCTCTTGACACCCACCGTTTAGATATTTATAAACATGGATGAGATCCCCTCTCAGCCTTCTCTTCTCCAGGCTAAAGAGGCCCAGGTGTCTCAGCCTTTCCTCATAAAAGAGGTGCTCCATTCCCTTGATGGTCTTTGTAGCCCTCCGCTGGACTCTCTCCAGGAGTTCCTTGTCTTTCTTGAACTGGGGGGCCCAGAACTGGACACAGTACTCCACATGTGGCCTCATGAGGGCAGAGTAGAGGGGGAGGATGACCTGCTGGCCACACTCGTTTTAATACACTCAGGATACCATTGGCTTTCTTGGCCACAAGGGCACATTGCTGGCTCATGGTCAACTTGTTCACCAGGACTCCCAGGTCCCTCTCTGCAGAGCTACTTTTCAGTAGATCAACCCCTAACCTGTACTGGTGCATGGGGTTATTCCTCTCTAGGTGCAGGATCCTACACTTGCTTTTGTTGAATTTCATTAGGTTCCTCCCTGCCCAACTCTCTAGGCTGTCCAGGCCATGCTGTATGGTGGCACAGCCTTCTGGTGTGTCAGCCACTCCTCCCAGTTTTGTGTCATCAGCAAACTTGCTGAAGGTACACTCTGTCCCCTCATCCAGGTCGATGAATATGTTGAACAAGATTGGACCCAGGACTGACCCCTGGGGAGCACTGCTTGTTGCAGTCCTCCAACAAGACTCTGAGCACCATCACAACCCTCTGAGCTCTGTTATGACAAGATCAGTCAAAAGGCAGGATCATAAGCCTTAGAAGCGTCTGTTTGAATTGCATGTGATAAGAGCAGATGAACCCAGAAAGTGAAGAGAAGGTCAGAAAAGCAAAAAGAGCTTGATCCTGTAGGAAAGCCAAAAGACAAAACAAAACTGAGCAAAGTATTTTTTGGGAGAAGTCTTGAAATTCAAAGAAATTATCCTTTATTTTATGTGACCCTTGTTCAGGAAAAATGTAGTTTTTTATTTTTTTTTCAGTAAACAAGGTTCTGTGAAAGTAACTAGCTGCAAAATCAGTGTCACTCAAAAAAATCCCATGGCATAAATTAAGGCATTACAGGAAGTGACAAGTAACACTCTACCCGACAATCTTTCAGAGCATCCAGCCCCAAAACAAACAGACATGCAGAAGAGAAGCTTCTTTCCTTCCTCTCTGCACAGCATGGGTCGTGCCCCCTGCAGGGGCACTGGATTACGTGTTGGTGCCACATCCTTATGCCAAGATGTACGATACAGATAGGCTCACTGTCAATAACAGAAGAGCAGGGATACACCCTGACACATCTACGTTCTTGCTCCCTTTTGTAATTCAGGTTCTCTTCAACTGTAGAGAAGCTAGTGAGAAGCTGGGGCACTGTATACCACGGAGGAGTGTGTGATTGGCAGCTACACAGGAGCTGTGTAGAGATGGAAAGTGGGGTGGTGATGGAAGAGCAAACCCTGGTAGCCTGACCTTTCTCCCTCCCCAATAAAATCTGTGCCAGAAGGACTGGTTAGAATACTTACTCGGAGTGTGGGAGTTCTGTCTTTACATTTACTAAGAAATTTAAAAGGCAAATTCCCAAGTCAATGCCCCTACCAGTATTCTGAGAACCGGTATTCTGAACTCATTTGCTTTCTGTTGATGTTGTCCTACTCTGCATCAACTACTGCATTTGCCAGCTGTTTAAAACCCACATGAGAGATAACAAATATTGTTTTAAACCCATGCTCTGGATCAAACCTCAGTTTCAGGTGGATCTAAATGTTGATATCCCACCTCCTAGGTGATTATTCTAACCACTGGGCTTTGTGGCATAGGACCACCAGCAGTTTTATGAATCTAATTCCTTCATTTTCATCACAGCTGCCGCAAACAAGATATTTTTGAAGTGCTGAAGAAATAGTTCAAAACCAAACTGTTACTTTGAAAATATTTAGTCATTCTCCTACTGACTGAAACAATCACTCAACTTTCCACAAATTCAGAATAATTTCTAGTCCCTCAAAAACTTTCTTTTTTCCCTGACAAATAGATAATTTTGCAAAGAGAGTTTCACTCAGCTGTACTGATACGGGATCTAATACTAGCTTGTTTCTTGATTCAAAATGAATTACACTCTGATTTGGTAAATCTAATAAAGATCTAACTTAAACTTAAGCTAGAATTTCTGTCGCAGATTCTGGTTGAGGTCAGGAGTTTCATGCCATTTATCCAAGTCCTGTAAACATGTCTGAATAAAAAAATTCCAGTCACAAAGGGTATCACAAAGCACAGACCAAACCCTGCTCTCATTTATGGATCTTTGACACCAGGCAGGTCACACCTGTGTAAATAGGGACAAAATTTCATTCCATGTCTTAACCTGGACTGAACTCAGCTTATTCTTTTCCAGAGGAAGATATAATATAAGCCTTCAGGATATCCTTCTGAGTAGAAATGTTTTGGAGACTGCTTTTCCTATTACTAGGATCATGAAATCTCTTGATTTAGTTTCTACTGAGTTTACACATTCTGCAAAATATTTCTTTCAATAAAATAAAACAAAGTTTTAAAATAAAACTTCAAACTTACTCGGCATTTTTATTAGAAATCTGAAATATCAATAAGGTTTGTAAACTGCTTTATATGCCTTGTTCAAAGCTCTGGGTGAATCTGTACCAAAATTTGTCAGAAGAGACTGATGATTGTGAGTTATATTAATACAAAGCTTCATTATAGGGCATATTTAAACTCAAGACCTGGGCAACATAACCACTTCTGCCTAATTTTCACTACTGCTTAAATCTAAAGCTCAAAGCTCAAAAGTAAAAGTCAGAGCAAACTAAATGAGAGAGAGAAAAAAAGTGAGGTTAATCATACGGACAAAAAGTATTGTTTGACTAATGAATTTTAGCAAACTATGAAGTTGATCTTTTTTTTAGCAAACATAAGTGTCTGTAAATTATCTGCTTAATATATGACATTATTCTGTTACTAATATGGATGAAAAAAAAGAATCCCTGGCAATTGCACATGTTATGCTAACCTTTTTTCCTGTGTCAAAGTCCACCTTGCGGAAAAGACTCATAGAATCACAGAATGGTTTGGGTTGGAAGGGACCTTTAAATGTCATCTAGTCCAACCCCTCTGCCATGGGCAGGGACATCTTCCACTAGATCAGGTTGCTCAAAGCCCTGTCCAACCTGACAATGATGGGCCATATGCAATTCCTCTGGGCAACCTGTTCCAGTGTCTCACTACCCTCATCACAAAAAATTTCTTCCTTATGTCCAACATAAATCTACCCTCTTTCATTTTAAAAACTTGGTCCCTTGTCTTGTCACTTGGTAAAAAGTCTCTCAAATGTATTAAATGTCAAAATGTATTAAAACAGTTGTTAATGTGGACTCCAGCAGAAGTAAACCAGATCAAGCTGTAACACATTTTAAATCAGGTCTCAGGAAGCTGCAGAGAACAGTTGTAAGTAACTAAAATACAAATTTCTTTCTGTTGCAAAACACGCATACCCCAGCTCAGAATCATTTCTATGTTAGCATGGACATCTTAGTTTTCTGAGCTGCGCAAACTAATTGCAGGATGGAAATTTCACAAAAGATATGTTTTTCTGGAAAATTTATTTTTTAGAAAGTTCAGTGAGTGAGTTACTAAGGCATAAATCAATAGATGTAAACTTCTCTAACCACAGCAGTAAGAAAAGTTGTAAATATACTTCAAGCCTTTCTTATTTCTCCTCCAAAATGCTATCTACTCTGACAAGAATGACCCAGCTGGTGTTCTTTGTTTCATTTGAAAAGAACTTGCTATACACCATAGAGGAAAGTCCAACTTTTGTGCCACAGACCCATAATTTCTCATCAGAAAATCAGTATCCATGTGCTGTCAGTTGTTCTGCTCTGTTATAAGGTAAGTATCAACCAGCTACTCAAAGATGGAGAAAATACTGATGTGTGGGAGTTTTATGCTGATGTACATAGTCAAGTAAATCTAAACGTATGGCTTAATATTGAGAAGTGGAGAGCCTCAAAATTGAAGTCAGTGAGGTCTTTTCTATACTCTGTGGTTAAAGTGAGTAAAGAAAGGAACACCTGACATAAGGTATTTCAGTGACAGCCTGATCTAAAATCAGAGAAACAGGATCCATTTCTTCCAGAAAGACAAGATATTACAATTCAACTCTTCTTGACAAAGCCATTCAATGGCATTTCCCTTCATTACAAAAGGAAATAATTAAAAATTATTCCATTGAATTAAAAATTATTATTCAGTGTAGCTATTTGTGCAATCAAAGTAAACTGGTGGCATAATGTTCAAAATGAAAGGATAACACATAATATTTAACTCCTTGAGTACATCTATCCAAGGTGAGGTTGGATGGGGTGTTGGCCAGATTTGAAGGTTTCCCTGCTCATGGCAGGGGGTTTGGAATTGGATGATCTTTATGGTCCCTTCCGACACAAACTGTTCTATGATTCTATGATCTATATCACAAATTTCAGGCAGTTTTCTGAAGTCAGTAGTTAAATTTCTGCTGAAGAAGAGGACATTGCATGCTGAATATTATCGCATTGATCAATGCCTAAAATCTTGACTGAAGCAAGTTTTAGATTAGCCTAGCAGAAACAGAAGTCAGTATGTGTCTCTGTCCGCACTGAAAGCCCACGTATACTCAGAAGCAAATTTACAAACAGACATTAGTGATCATACTTGGTATTAGATGAATTTTCGTGTGTAAATAAAAAGTATAAGGACTCTGCACCTCTGAGCAGCACCATCAGACATGAGCTACATATTGATAAGCTTCTGGAGTGTGAATTTCCAGGATCTGTAAAAGCGAATTAGACATGAGAGAAGAACAAGTGCAAAATGTATCTCCAAATTCAGGAAGAAGCCCAGATGTTCAGATACACAACAATGAGATATAGACTGTCTAAATATACTAATTAAATGCTTTGGAAGTGCGAAACACCTTAGTCACTGTCTAATATATATATATTAGAAATATGGATACAGATGTAGAAAAAAAAAACCCATAAGACAGATTCCAATGCTCCTTTTTCAGCTATAAACAACATTTCATTTCCTCAAAATCTATTAAAAATCATGAAAATGTGGGGTGTATATCACAGAAGTACAAATAGAGTCACCAACTATAATATAATATGAAGTATTTTCTAACCAAGGACACAAACACTTGGAAACTTTCTGGAAAAAAATGAAATATAAGTTTTTAATTAGTTTGCTCAATAATTTCTGTACTGCTTAAGACTGGGAATTTCCAAGGTGCTCTAGGGTGAAACTCTTAAAAGAATCAGCCGTTCAATGACCATAGAAGAACCCACTGCAGACAAAAGCATTAGTGCTGCTAAAATCTGGAGCTGAGGTTTGAACTCACAGGAAGTGAATGTTGTAATATACAGAGACTACGGCTGGTTTCCCTTTGTTGAGTATAGGAATGGTTTTGCATGACTATTTCTTAAACTAGCTTAAGCATCCCCAATTTCCTCTCTAATCACAGCCTAACACCACTTCTTTGGTAAATTAAAAATGATTTATCTATAGGGCAAAGTGCATTAATGAACTGNAAGAAAAAGAAAAAGAAAAAGAGAAGATTGCTGAAAAGATTAATTTTCAGCTGTCCCTGTCTCCAGGTTCAATTCAGTATATGGCCACCCAAGCAGCAACACACTTGAGGGGGCAATCTGAGGTCAGAAATAAATGACGGGAGTGTGAAAAGGGACGAGGAGTGTGCTGACCCCACACTGCTGCCAAAAGAAATGCAGATCAGATCCAATGTCAGGCTCTGACCAATTTATGACAAGAAGCATCATTGCCATGCTTTAATTGGGTCTGCGCATACTGACCCCTAGCAGACAACAGGCACCTGCCAGCTTCAGTGGCTGCTGACTGGTCATTTTGAAGATGGTGCTGATGCCTTAGCAGGGGTACCTAAAGAAGGAGACAGGCTCTGAAGTACTTTTGAAGATTCATGGCTCAGTGACTTTGGAGTACATAGGCATAGTCGTGACAACTTTCAGTACCTGCATCCAGGAACTACAGATCTGTACTCCTCAAAGCAGGTCAGTACGACTGAGCAAAACAAGCCTCCTAACACATGTGTTCCCTAGAAATATTTCAGCAGCAGAGGATTCATAGTTTGTTTACCGATAAAGCACCTCTGGTCTATATGCAGTGTTGCAGGCAAAGTTTGAGTTTATAAATTCACACCTTTCTCCCAGTGAGGCAGCTACTCTTGTAAAAACGTAGTTTTGCTCAGGTGGCGATGTCTGTGCTGGGGCTTTTCTCAGCAAAGCTTTCGGTCAGGAGCAGGTACATCTCTGCTTGCCTTGCGTATTAGCTGAGGTAACAGAAGCCTACAGCATATAGTTTAGACACAGTTATATTTTAATGTAATTGGTTTTCACTTGTACTGCAGTGTCATAAAGATGCATTTCCCAAACTGATTTGGGGTAGCACTTAGCTTGGGGTTGTGAGAAAAATATGTTATTTGAGATTTACATTACTGGAAATATTAACTGCAGTCCAGTAAATTCACTGGAAAGGGAGCGAAGCTGGAGTTCACCAGGGGAGAATGGGACAGAGACACTTGAGAAAAGTTGCTGTAAGAGGCGAAGAATCTTTTTATCAGTATAACAGCTCCAGCACTACAGCTTCATAACAGTGGGAAACAAAACTTCATATCATTTACTGGTACTTCAACAGCAGCACACATTTTACACGCAGACTGGGTCTAAGTTGTTTAAATGCTTTATAGGTGTGGGTACATAGACTGTGATTTTTCTACAGTTTCTAGATGAGCAGGAAGAGATAATTAAAAAGGTAATTTTGATTCTTTGAAGTATTTTTTTTCTGGTTGATTCTGTGAGTCTACACATGTGGGTATATGTGCCTGTGCGAAGATATGTGATATATTCCAGTAGGTATCCAAAGGAAACCAGGGGGGCCTTTGCCGTGGCTTTTTGCTGGGTTACTGAGGAATCCCTGGCATTTCTCTCCCCTTTTTTTGCCACCGCGGTTTTGCCCAGTGCTTGAAAGGCAAGGGGCACGAAGGGGGGCAGCTGTGGGAAGGTGCAGTGCCTGGCCCCTGCCCAGGCACCAGCCCTCCCTCCTGGCAAGGCCGGGGAGAGGCTCCTTCCCTGCATTCCCCGGGGAAACACTGGCAGAGGGAGAGGTTTCTGTCCTGTTACCAAACCCTGCCTGGGCAGCCACAGCCACAGGCTGGGTTCGTCTGGTCCCTCTGGCCACCTCAGCTGTGACAGTTTACAATGAGGCTGCTCTTTGCTAGATATACATGATACAAAGCAAAAATAGAGTAGATCTCTCAAAAAGTGCAGGGGCTGAGGTGAGTCTACCACAGGATGCCTAGAAGCAGTTTCCCTGGAGTAAACCTTTTTTTTTTTTTTTTTCATTTTTATTCTTATCCTGTTGCTGAATTTAGCCCAGGGCATCTTTTGGCTCCGTGGTGCAGAGACATTAAAGAAGCCTTGGAGTCTGCTGTGGTCTCTATTGGTTCTCCAGATGCGTCTCCTCAGGAGGCCTTTCGTCTGCACAGGTACAGCATTGCTGAGCTACTGAGCCTCTTTGCTCTTCCTTAACATTCAGCAAAACCTCCTTCCCACACCAAAGGCTTGCATAGCTCGTGAGCCAAAGGTACATTATCACATGGCTCCCCCTCCGAATCGCTAGTGTTACTGTACAGGACTGCATATGGAGCTTTAGGTCTGATTGTTAGGATTTTATAGTCTGTCTTTTGTCAGTTTAGTATGGTAATGTGAGCATCGTTCAAGTCTCTGTTAAGGTGTCCCACTATCCTGGAACCATGCGGTGTCCCATTTGTTTAGATGCAGCCTTTCTGGCTTCGGTAAAGCTCTTTAGGATGTTTGGTTGTTTTTAAATGTCTTCAGATAAATAAAGCTTCTCTTGTAGGCTTATTCAATACGTAAATTTAATAATGTATTGGCCCTCATCTTTGTAGCCCAAGTTTTGATTGCAGTATCTACGAGAGAAAATTAAGGAAAAATTTAATACATACATTCTAAACTTCATATTTCTCCATAAATTTCCAAAATGTTTAGAGTAGCACACAACAGGAAGAAGGCACCTTTTTTCTTTCCTCAGGAAAGAAAGGAGTGCAAGAGCTAAACTCAGACATTCAGCTCAGGATCTACAATATCCTTGTCATTCCCAAAAACATAGAAGTATCTTACAGAGACTTCCACAGTCTCTCTTTGAGTTCTTCCCCATAACTTCCACCATGTAGCTTTTCCTAACATCTGATCTGAATTTTCCTTGCTACATAAATCTCTCTACTGTATTTTTGAGCTGTCTGTAAATTCTGTTATTCTTTGCAGATTCTGTCATTCGATTCTTCCAGTTCAATACTGAGTAAGGGATGTAATATTTCTTCTGAGCTCTCTACAGGCTTTCACTAGACAGGAAGACGAGCCTATGGGCAACTGCAATCACAGTTTTGTGATTAAAGAATTTGCCTGAGGGGAAGAAAGTAGAGCTCAACTTGTTGCATTATCACAGATCCTGCAATGCTGATGGTAAACTGTGTAGGCCCAGATCTAAGAGGGTTTACTCTCTCATTAAAAGCTTCTTGTTCCATTCAGTTATGAGCCCAACCTCTCTCCTACATTTCCCCTTTCATGCTGGAAATTTTGCTGAAAGAATGCCTTTCAAGTTGAGGTACACAGTGGAAATAGACAGGGGAACCAAGCTTACTGCTGTTGATGAGACTTAAACATGAGACAGAAGCCAAGCCATTGTCAGTCTTGTCAACAGTGATTTACTTTTAAGCCTTTGCAGACCTAAAATTCAGGCATCTGAGGAAACACAGCATTGAAAAAAGAGGTGCTGATAGAGCCTGGGCACCTCCAAAGATTAAGCAGGAGCTTTCAAGAGCTCAGTTTTAGGTTCTTAAATTCTAAGTCTCACTTAAAAATATCATCACCTTCCTCGATCCAGGTCTTGTGATAGCGGTCTTCCTGTGATTGCCTGTTTGGAAACGGATTTGCAAATATCTACTCTCCCAAGTATCTGTTAAGTGAGATAATAGCACTTGAACATTTAATGGGGTTTGAGGCTGAGTATTATCACAGAAGCTGAGAACAGCTTGGATATTCATCTTTTTCAAACTGCAGGTTCAAATGAAAAAAACTACTTTAGACTTTTCTCATAACTACGTGTACTTCAGTACTTGGTTAAACAGTCTAATCTCTAGACTTGCCATATAAGCAGGGAAAATAAGACTAAACTATAAAATCCATAGCTCCGTGGATGTGAGGTTGTCAGTAGGAAAACTGGGGTGTATATGGAGGTTATACTTTCAGGAACAGATGTAATTTGAATAGAATGGTTTCAAGATCACATTTTTGGATGTAGTTTCTTTAATGTTGCTATGACTCATTTTATAAACATTTGGCACACATCTTTACATTACTTATCCTGAAATATATAACCTACTTTTAAATTTGAGAAGATGTTAAAAGTTGTGAAAAACTCAGATATAACAAAAGCATAGGTTTCAATAAAGCACTGAGAAGCTTGAGTTTTTATGAAAATAATAGAAATATTTTTATTGCTAATCTGCAAAACTGAGTTAAAGTTTTTTAACATGTCTTTATGAAATGTCTGGCATTTCCATCCTGGAGAGACCACAATCTCCTTCATGCTGACCTCTTCACAACCCTGTGTGTGGTCCCAACTAGAACTCAGACTTTTACCCCCCTCAAAAAAAAAAAACAACCAAACAGCTGGGGAGAAAAAGCAACTTATGCAGTTTCCATCCTCAGAAACTTGTTGGTCTGGGATTCAAAATAGATACCTAGAGAAGTCACTACTCAGATCTCAAGAATATTGTTGGAATATTATCTTCTGCATTTCTCTAAAAATTTTCCTTGAAGGTTGTGACCACATTCTCTTTAATATAATAGAAGGGGATTTTTACACCAAAGTATTTGTATTCTCAAAATGCTCTTTACAACTTTTATAAATTCTTCAAGTGACATTGTGGATTTTAGACAGTTTTTCTGTAATTTGTTCCAAAGCAGAGAAGTGGAGACAGAGGAAGATTGAGTCTTGTAGGTATGACTGTGTTAAAGATGTTGTGGCTTGCTAGAAAGGAACCAACAAACAAACAAACAAAAAATTAATAGTGAAATTTTATTAATTAACTATTTTTTGTATCAAGCTATCTGTTGATTCTATGACTTTCAGTTTTTGTTCCTTAGTGATGTGATGCTACTTCTTTCCATGGAAATACTCCACTGATTAAAATGCAAGCAAGGAGGAGACTGGTTCAAGTTTCCAGTTATTAGAAATATTAGTTTATTTGTTATAGACAAAAATATGCTAAAAGCATCACTGGAAAATAATGAGCATGGTTAAGCAGAAGAGGGAAAAAGGCTTTTAGAAATAAGAAGATAACCTTTCAAGGGAGTAGTATAAATAGCAGCATATAGGCAACTTAAATTTAAAATCATAATAGGGCAAAACAAATAGATTTGAGAAGTAGATTGCTAAATGAAGAAGAGCTATAATAAAAACATTTTCAAATGCATCAGAATGAGAAAAACTGCCAGAAGCCCATTAAATGTTCAAATACAGGAAAGCCAATGCAGAATATTTAGAATTATTTGCATGGCTGTGCACTGTCAGAGGGGTGATTTCTATAGAGCAGAGGAGTCTCACAGTGCAGTTCATGAAACAGAGTGACCCAGTCTGACAGCTCGTAGCTTCCAAAGTGGAAGATTCTACTCCTACCATATTTCTGCTTCTCTACCTCACTTCTGGCTGTCCACTCCCACCATCCAACTTGTACCAGCTCCTTTTCTCATCAGAGATTTCCATGAGTGTATAACATGCCTTGGCATCAGTGTCCAAAGAGCAAGAGAAGATGAAAGTTTGACTCTTAAAAAGGGATGCTGAGAACTGCAATTAATAAATTCCATGCAGACTAATTAATAAAAAAATAAAAATTGAAGTTACAGATGCAAAGATGTATAGAACATAACAGGGAAAAATTAACAATTTTTGTGAAAGAAAACTAGACCTTACAAATCTCTTGCTTAAAAGATACTAGGCAAATAAATAGAGAACTTCCACTTTGTACCTGTATTTTCACAAACTCTTATTGCAAGGTACATTATCAAATGCTTTTAAAAACCTATGACCTCAAAGTCATTAAAAGATCCCATAATTCTAATGAAGTAGTAGACAAGTACACTGTAATGCAGAAAGGAAAAATATTTCTATCTACACAATGAAGAAGCACAAAGTTGAATTATTTAAGAAGAAGATCTGAAAATCATGGTGGATCATAGTTCTCTGAAAACATCAGCTCAATGTTGATTCAGAAAAGCAAGTGAATTATTGAAAAAGCAGTGAAATAATACAAGATGTTACTGTATTGCTATATAAATTTTGATCTGAAAGCTTCTAACTGAGATTGGATGTGAGGAGCTAATATTTTAGGAAGTTACATTTGTGTATAAAATAATAAATTCCAAAGTTTAGAACAATGTAGTTCTTTCAAAACCAAAACCAGTCACACATATTCAAGCAAAAAAAAAAAAACCAAAACAAAACCCAAAACTTGACAAGTTTCTTAGGCTGTAGGTTAATAAATACTGTAAATGAGTCTAAGCCTGGTGCACTGCTGAAAGAGGGGTGCCATTGTGTTGGTTGTTCTGGAGTGGGCACTCCTTCCCCTGCTCTGGGCCCCCGTGAGCACCTGTACGGTAGCAGAGTAATCCAGATTAAGCAATTGATATAACCTTTTGTTTTGATGGTTTTTGGGTTTTTTTAGTTTGTTTTTTTTTTGGGGGGGGGTGATGGGGTGGTTTTTTTTTTAGTTCTGCTTGTTCAGTAAACTTTCATCTGGATTAGTTCTTTGATTTTACTCAGCACATGATCCCATCAGCACCAAGACAAATGAGGGTGTGGATATGTATGGCAGAGGGTAGGATTAAATAACATCTTCTTCAATGAAGTTTCATCTCAGATTATTTTAAATTGATCATCAGCTGCCACTTCCTAACACAGGTGCTTGCTCAGGTTTTGCTTTGATGGTTAATGTACATCTCTGCACCTGTGAATTTAAAAGCCTTCCTAAATCTACCATTTTATAAATATCACCATAGAATGTATTAGTCCAGCCCTATTCAGGTGAGATAAAAAGCCTGCAACAACTAAACTACTTGTAGCACCTGAGACAGTGCACTTAGACATTTCTTCAGATACCTTTATGTTACAGTGAAATTGCCAGAATTTGGGGAAGAAGTTTAATTTCTCTTCAAGGAGCAGCACTCTGCATAGAGAACGTTAAATTTCTTAATCTCATGTTTTTGCAGACTGTGAGATTAGCAAAAGGGTAGGGGTAAGGTTCTTGTGGGCAGTAATTCTGAATGGGTGCTGCCATCACAAAAAGTTCCCTAAAACACTTGCTGTCTCCGTTGGTCTGATAGCAAGTAAGAATTTTAATATCATTAACTTGCCTGACAAGACAGCATTCTGTAGCTCTGCTCCCTCTATAAAGTATTGCCTGGTGATTGTCTGCTGGAGAGTTTTCATCCTGTGAAATCCTATTTGATCTCCCTGGAACAGCACTTAATGGGAAAGACACTGAGCGACAAATCAAGCAGTGATTTCTACAACCAGAAGGGATGTAGAGGTGGGTAGATTCATTACGTGAATAAGGGTTCAAAGACAAGGCCATAAATGTGTCTGAAATGTTGTCATTGTTCAAAAGTTAACATAAAAGAAAATGCCTGAACAAAAATGATCTCTATTTTCACTTGCTTTTGCAGTGTACCTCTTGCAATTAAACAAAGGGAAAGCAAAGAACAATAACCCAAATTTCCTTTTGCCATTTCTTTGCTATATATCCTTAGTAGAAGCTAAAACCATATGAGCAAAACTGCAAGATTCACCCAGACCTGGGCACTGCACCTGTTACATTCTTATGCTACAGAAAATACAATAGAAAGGAAGGGCAACGAGTCATTGCTTCTGGTCTTTGACCAAAGCACGACACAGGTTTTCCACATGTGTAAGACTATGAGGCCCCAGGCAAGACACCTTGTGCATTACTCCTTTGGAAGTTTGTGCGTAATATTCTCCTGCAAATGAATATTGGAAATCTTAAAGCACAACCCTTCCTTCTTCACAGCTTCAGAATCTCACTGGAAATAGTTATAGGATGATCCATCTGCACAGGGATTGCAGAGCTTCTGCAGAAGTCCTGACTTGTATTGATTTCTCTGTGGATCCTGAAAATACACACAAAACAGGGGGTTTTAGCCTTATGCCATTTGCCTATTTCCGTGTTGGTACATGCTGTCCAGTTATGCCCTTTCCTTTTTCAGCAAAAAAACAAGTGGATGTCTCTTGCTCAGTCTGGGCTGAATCGCCCTTTCTTGTTGCTAGGGCTTTGAAAAGAGACACACACCCTCAGGGCTATTTAAAAGCCCAAAGAAACAGATCCTGAATCATTCAATGAGGACATCTTATAGGGTTTCCTACTTTTCTGCCAAGTCACCCTGGTAGCATGCTGTTGCAGCATGGCTCTTGAAAACCTCTGGGAAACAGAGATTTGTAAAATGACACTGAGAATATAGATCTCCTAGCAGGTATGTAACCTTCTAAGTATAAGTCAAGAGCTTCTTTTAGGAGACAGCCAAGCCACACAATAGGAAGGCAATGCCGTTTTCTGCTTTATGGCTGGGGAAAACCCTTTTTATCCCAAAGACAGAAGTAGCGAAGAATCTTTAGATTTGAACAACTGATATTTTTGTTGAGCACTGTCATTTTGGAGGAGGGCATGGTAAAAGCATAATTTACTTGGCATAGTTAATGGAAAATAGCTTGTATAAATCTTTTCGCTTATGATTAGATTAAGGTTATTGTTATGACTAGAATAAGGTTACTTTTCCATTTTTTTAATCTTTGTTCCCATTGAATATAGTTTATCCAGTCACCTTCACAACTCCACAACTATTTGCTTCATGGTGAAAAACTGCCATTTGAAAAAAGAGATTACTTAACATGATAGCAAAACAAGGAAAAGAAAGGATATTTCCATGTTTGTTACTGAGCTTAATTTTAGCTGATTAAAATCTTACAACTCTGAGTGGCCCCACAGTAGATTTTTTTTTTCCAAAACATAGTTTTGGGAACAGTGAAACACTATATTTTGTTGGCAAACAGTTACAAGAATTTAAACCTTTAATCAAGCTCAGCTAAATGCTTCAGTTTATAAATTGTTTATGAGTTGCCCAGGACTTTCCACACAAATCTGTTTCACTTTAATAATACTCTGGAACTTTTCTACACAGTATTCTGTCCAGTATAGTCTTCTACTGTTCAGATCTGGTCAGTGTTATGGCCTTATCAAAATTAGTCTCGCTTACAGAAAAGCTTAAATATTGTTCATGAATAAGCCAGTGCTGCTAATATTGAATAACAAAAGGCTCTCTAAAGGTCTTCTTGCTCCTATTACACACCATAAGGAAGAAAAGCAGGCACTGATTCATCTCTACCTACTCACCAGCCTTCCTTGGCAACCCTGATGCATTGGCATGGCTGTTTCCCTTTGCCAGCCCAGAGTGAGGAGTTCTGATTTTCCTCTTAGCCTTACACAGCTGTAGTTCAGCCGCGCCTCTGAGCCCCATGACCATCCGAGGGGATTAGTCTGCCATACTAATGACGGGTCAGTCTGTGGGGTCAAAGCATTTTGTCATGTTGTTAAGTGCTCGGGGTACGTAAGACCAACAGAGGGAAAGCACATTGGGTCACCCTCCTGACAAAGAAGTGGTGAAACAACCAGTGGCAAACCTGTTTGATAAGCATTCCTGCCCTCTCGTGGTAAAACTGTGCTAAATTTAGTTATTATTTGTCACACAGGCTTGTCAAGCAGAAAAAAAAGACAAGAAGAAGAAAATTATAAAATATTTATTCTCTCATATTCATTCATGTACCTTTTGGTGTCCGAATTTCAAGAGGTCTTTGCAGTCCTTCAGTTTTTTCCTGCATCAAATGAGATTCTTAGAGATGTTTTAAACTCTAGTTAAAAAAGACCTGCCTATAGTTTAGCCAGATGTGTGAATAATTCTTCACATGGATAAAAAGAGGAGATTTTTTTAGTTTTATGACTATTCAGAGCTTTTCTGTTTTTTCTAACCAGAACCAATTCTTAGGGAGCCCTTTAGCAATCAGAAGAAGGTGAAGTCAGGAAAGAAAAGTGTTAGGGTTGTAATTATACCACTTTTAAGTTGCTTCCTAGTGGCAACATACATTTCATTATGCTGAAACGCAATGCACCGTTGCCCTTTATTTCTAAAATAATTTGGTAACTGTCTGAAAACCAAGACTGCTAGGAATCCTTGTGTTTATTCATGTTTTGTAAAAAGGTATTTAGAAAGAGAAAATCACATCTTATCTTTTTGACAGCTCCAAAAAATGGTACTCTGAAGAAAAAACATCTTTTCTATTTAGGGCTCTATATACTGCCACATCTGCACTTCAGATGTACGGCTTACATTGTATTAGCTCACTCACAATCTTGACCAGGATTGAATCATATTCATACTCCATCCCTATTAGCTTGTGTCATGTGATGTGGCAAAGTCAAATCCAGACTTAGGCAGGCCCAGCAAAACCAGAAGTAGCAGCTGGATTAATTTACCTGCTGTGAAGGTTCTTCTTAGATCTCATCAAAGGGAAGGATTATCTGAAGAAAGTTTGTATCTGCACACATTCAAGGGAATGGGCAGAAATACAAGAATTAGCAAATCAAATGGTAACACCAGATATAAAATAAAGTGTCACTGAAGTGGATAAGAAAAGTCAGATATCAATATGTCTATCTTCATTTCTCAAAAATCTTAAATTACCTTGTCTTCTTTCCTTTTATAAAAAAGATAGCAACCTATACAAAAGCAGGACCATGAGAGCTTTCCTGTTGCATCTAAGAAAGAAAAGCTGGCTTCAGCTGTCATCTTGAAAGGGTCTGTAAACTTCTCCAAGAAGAAAAAAAAAAAGTTTATGAAAATATTCTGTTTAGCAGAGAATGTGAAAAGAAGCACATCAAAGAAAATGAATATAGAGACAGATGTTGTACATATTGCAATGAAGAACTCAATTTCTTCCAAACTTGTTGCTGTGACTAGTCACACATCTGTACACACAGATTTGGCTTTTCTTTGAGTGGAATGTATTTATGCATTTACATCCAAAGGCTGATTCACTAATGAAAAATCCAGGACCAAGATTTTCAAAAGGGACTAATGATTTTGAGATCCCAAGTCCAAACACCTCAAACGAGTCTTATGTTCACTCACATAAAAATTGCCAGGTGGGGATGCTGGAAATTACAGCACGCAAAAGGCATGAGCCACTCGACCCATGCACTAGATTTATAGAAGACAACTCATAACAACTTTACCATCCCTTGTAGTGTAAAAATGACTTTGTGAAACACCTATCCCTATAAGACTCACCATTGCTGGAAATTTTCAAAATGCAAGAGCTTAAGTTTGAAGAAGCTTATTTTGATTTGCTATTTTCTGTAATTTGATTTCATTTTAGGATTGTCAGAGTATCTTTGTTTACTACTCAGCACATTTATCTGGGTAATTATTTAAAAGAAAGATACAGTTTCAAATAACCTGCTACAGATATCCTTTTTTTAAGAGTCATTAAGAGAGTGTGTTGTTCTTCATTTGTTGCATTATAATTAGCCTCAAAGTACCGTTTACATCGAACAAATTAAAACTATTTAAAAGATAATATTATTACAGTCATGTTAAGTATTTCATAAAAATTGTCCTCAGTGCTGGAAATAACACCTACCATAATATATTGGTGTTACCTACCATTTCTTACTCCTGGGCTGTGACACAGTCCAGGCTATTGACCACTGCTGGAAAGAATGAATGAGACACATGTACCCTAATGGCCTAGGAACATATCTTTTTCCCCCAAAGCAAATTGATTTTGGAAAATAAAGTTGAAATGAGATTTTTTTTTTTCTTTTTTCTTTTCCCTGTGATGCAAGTATGAGAATCAGGATATTTGGATATTTCAGTTATATCATACATGTCTCTTGTTTGCCCTTGCCAAGTATAACAGTAATTTAAGGGAAGAGCCCTTTTTCAGTTGAGGAGAGTGTTTTGAGAAACTGGTTTATTCTGAGTTAACTGGAGAGTACCACAAAGTCCCCATAGAAGTGTAGATCTTTATTCAGCCCACCTAACTTTCTATGCTAAGTTAAGATATTTGCATCAGAAGCCTACTCAGCCACAGTTTTGTTAATCGTTGATGGAAAGTGATAGATGCCTCCAGACAGTGATTCAGATGGTGGGCTAAGTTGCCTTTTTTAACTACCCTCCCCTGTTGATTGTGAAACATTTTCTTGATCCTCCCCCACTAGTTTTTGGACTTAACGTCTCTTCTAATAGAGATGTGGACAGAGATGTATATTATTTAAACCTGCAGATGATAACCTTGCTTTTCTTAGTTGTCAGACCTTTCAATAACTGAGCATGGATACAGGGGTCTATGGATCACAAGTTGAAAACCATTTCCATATAGGTAGTAGTTGCTACAGCAACAAGGCTTCAACACTGTATAAGCAATTAACAGTAGCTGGGATGAATCTGGGTTTTTATGAGCTGTTTTACCTTGATTGAACGGAAATAGGTATCAGGGCATTGAAGGTTTGCATTGAAGGAGAATATGTAAAATGAAAATTTGTTCTCTTCCACAGAATAAGGGAAGAACAACTTACATTACTTAAAATAAATATATCTGTCTTAAAGTAGGAGCTATTAAAATGAATCAAAGCTATCTAATATTTTGGGAATTGCAACCAAATTGCCACATCTCAAGAACCAACAGTGTGCCAAAAATAGGCTCTATTTAGAGACAACAAGACAAGGAAAATATCACAATTAAGTGGTAAATGTTTGAGCCTTAGGGTCTAAATACTCATTAGAGCAAACAGGCTTATTAGCTTGCAAATGTGGGAAATGTACCGGTTTTTGTTCCAAGGAAGAGTCAGCAGCTCTGTGATGGAGCACTCACTGGAATAAAATTGCTTGACAGAAATAGAAATTGTTAGGACCTGCCAAATCTGGAAGCCCAGTAGGGGCAAGGCTGCTGCGGCTCCACGATGCCTGCAGGTCTGACTGGCAGTGAGGCTGAGAGAGTACCATAGGCACATGCATGTGCACACACACACACACACACACACGCACACACACAAATAGATCTCTCAGCAGATCCCAGATCTCAGGGTATCTCCAGCATTTGGCCAGGCCCACAACTCCCCCTCTCCCAGTAGACCATGCCTCCAGGTGCCGCACTCCTAACAACACCCTCTGGCCCCCAGGCCACGTGCCCCACTTGCCAGCTGGTCCAGCTCGATGCTGGCCAGGGTCATGTGCTGCCAGCGCATCCTCATCGTGCCCCGTGCTGGCACCATGAGCACATGGGACTCCCACCCCTGGTCCACCCCCATATACACAACCACATAGCCCAGAGAGCCCTGCACCCGGGAAAATCAGTAGAAAAGGAGTTTTGAGAGAAGCCGGGACAGATTGCGCTGGCCAGGTGCAGGCATGGCCAAACAGGCATCCTGACCTATGCCTGTCACACAAAACCCGCTCTTTTTCTCCCCTTCTGCCTGTTCTCCCACACTTGTTCCTTTCCAAACCACCTCAATCCATCCCTTTCCCTACCTTCATTGCCTCCCCTAAACATCCCACAATAAGTCCTGCGCAGTCCCCAAATATTCTTCTCTGCACCCCACAGGGAGCCCTGCACACCAGGCAGTGCCCCTGGTCTGTGGGGTGACCCAGAAAGCCTCCTTGCTGACTCCTGGTGCTGGGTGTCCCCTGGGCACATGGGACTAGGGCTGGGGCTGGAGTAGGGTGTCCTGTCTCTGACTGGGGCATTGGGGTGCCCCCTGCCATTGTGCCTTTGGGGCTGTGGGAATGAGATTTTCACAGGCTGGTGGCTCTTGTGAAGCCCCAGGAGGAGCAGGGCAGGAGGATATCAGGGTTCCCCCAGCCGTGGTGCTCCTCTGCACTCCCTTGTGAGTGGGGACCAGCTTTTGGCACATTACCTAACAGGAAGTTCAGGGACTTTAATCAAAATTAACAACATTTAACGAAAATGTTTTAGACATTGGACTATCGAGTATTCAGGGTCATCCTCTGAATTTTCTCACCCCGCGTCCAAAAATTCTTCCAACAAACATTTTGCAGAATTTTGCACGTTCTAGGGGAAAACCCCAGCATTTTAAGGAATCAGCTGTTGCTGATGGAAACCACTTTACAAGAAAATTTGTAACCAGCCATTACTGAACAACTCTAGTCCTGCACCTCCTAGCTGCTATAATCAGAAGTTGACTGCTACGTTTCTGCCACACAGGCGAGAAGAGAGCATGTGCTGGTATTGATTTCAGCCAGGGGAGGAGCATAGCGGAGTCTTCCAGGAACACTTAGAGGTGATGCTTTAATTTTCTTACTTTTACCCACATAACTTCCAGACAAAAGAAGGACTATTAAGACACTCTTAATAAACAAAATTTTTTCTTTAGTTCCTCAGTTAAAACGTGTATTGACTTAACGGACACTTATTCTTTGTGGGCAGCTATAGAATGAGTTACATACTTGTGAATGGTTTGTCACATTTTACGTAACAAATGTGACTCAGCTAAGTGGCTTTTGCACTGCTTCACACATAACATTTATGTTCATATTTTGGCCATAAAACACTGGCCATTTTTAGGAGAAGACTCATGCACAGTAAATGCACTTTATCATACAAACTGTTATTTTCAATTGCATTCTAACTTATGCAGTGTCCTCTATGATGTGCAGTTTGATGAGCAGATCAACAAAAATTGAACAATGAAACTAATACATTTCCCTTTTGTCTGTATTTTGCCTGTATCTGTTAGTCTTCTTCAGATGGTGCGTTTTATAAATGATGTTTAACATGCAGAACTGGATGCATTATTTCACCAAAGTCAGCACCTGTGCAGACGTACACACAGCAGAAGACAAACACCTCTCATAGCTGCTTGCCACTATGGAACTTAACTTTGGAAGTCTCAAGATGGCTGAGATTTTACTGGTCCTAATGGTGTTTAGAGCAAACATATGGTTTTAAGTATTGGTTTAATTGTCTATTCTCTAGACATATGTATTTTCAAAATAGTTTATGAATTGTTTAGTTTGTTTGCTTATATTAACTTATCCTCATTTTCTTTTTGATACAAAACCTGATTGGTTTAAAACCATAAGTGTTGCTCGTGGTCCATGGGACCTATAACTGGGAGTAAGAAATATCCTTTCATTAATCTTGATCTGCATCTGGTCAATGTCTTCTCATGAAGTACCACAGTCTCCCCTCCTGATGACTTCTGGCAGTGGTATATTATGGTAGTGTTTTGACTGGGAGTCCAGCTCCTAGCAGAGACAAAAAGGGCCTCAGTTGGGCTTTCATATGTCTTTACAGGAAGATAGCCAGATCAAAATATTTAGTTTTCAGGTCCCTGGTCTTTAAGGAAAATGAAATAAAACAAAAGCAGTTTTCTATGGAACACACACAGTTTTTGCAAAGGAGAAAAATTTGGTTTGGTCAAAAGCCCAATTTTCCATTGAAAGAGTTTCAGTGTAAAACGTTCAAGCAACCATAAGATACAGTAATAAATATAAATTAGCAGAATTTAATGTTTCAGACTATCTCCTTACATTTAGTCACTCTCACACACACAGACACACAGACACACACACACAAAGGAGGGACTGCTAGAGAGACTGTAGTGTTCATTTTACTCGTCATTTAAAAAATCAGGAAAAAAACAGTGAAGAGATGTTTTCCAAGTTGTAATCCTCAAAGAAGTTTAAAAAAAAATTATTCTGCTGCAAGGTGTATTGAGACCAACATCATTAACATGTTACTTCACCTAGAATCTGCTTCCTAGCCCTTAATGCAGACATCTGTAAAAGATAATTGAGCTTAGATAAAATTTTTAGAATATTAATTCACTGAATAAGCGTGGGTTCCCTAATTGTATAATTTTAAGAGGAAAGACAAATGTGGGATGATTGTAGTATTCCCTACACTGCTTAATGAGACAGAGAATTAGCTCAACTTCAGATGTGTCATACCTGGTATGTCAATGGATTATTAACTTTAATGCAGTAAATGCATTGTTAGTCTCACATTTAACAACATAAAAGTCCAAGATAATGGTTGGGAAACCCATGAAGTAATAATCTGTGCATTACAAGTTCATAATAAAAATAGTGACCTGTGTGTATATGTAAGTGGATAAGGTGAATGGTGAAAAACAGCAAAAGAAGCAGAGGAGAAGAGAAAGGAGAAATAAAGATGCATACGAGTGACCATTTATAATGATATCATCCGGAAAGCAGTTTAAGCACAGCCATGACCCATGTGATTTCTATTCTTGTCACTGGCTAAAGCTCAAAAACTTATACTATGCTAAGGAAGTGCAGAAACCATGGTACCAGCTACTGGGTGGGGCACGTGTATTCTTGACTCTACCTGATCCATCAGGCTTGCACAGCAGAGAGATTAATTGGGCCTTTGATTAAGGTATTAGGCAAACACAGGGTTTTGTTTTCTAGGCTGGAATCACGCCTCAGGTGCAGCACAGATGTGTCCCCAGTCATGCTGTAACAGACAGACAGAGGTGCTCCTAAAGCAGCCGTTAACTGACAGCAGCACTGGTGTGGACTGGCCAGCTGCAGGGTTTTCTGGATGAGATCCCCGAGTTTCATCTATGCACCTCAGGGTCAGATCTCACGCATTTAGCTGTGAAGTCTTTTCAGAACGCATGCAGTTTTTGTGAGTGGACAAAGGTGGTTGTATAACAACTTTGCAGCAAAACAACTAGAATGTGAGTCAATATGGTAAAACATAAGACTAGATTATAATTCTAGTTCGTAGTGGTCCTCAAGAAGCCGAAGAAAAAAAAAGCTGCTGTTCTGACAAAGCAACAGAACAGATTATAAGCAAATATGCAAACCACCTCTTTTATTTTCAAATATCCTAGAACAATGGTAGTCCTGAAAGCCTTCAGGAACCAAAGGTCTTGTCTTTTGCTCATTTTCACACTGAAAGATCTTGAACATGCTGCCCTGGCACAAAATAAGAGTAGCTATATGCTGCAGTGAGGGATGGGACTCCTTTCCAGGCAGTTGTTGGCTGCTCTCTGCTTTGATCTTAATAAACAAAATCTTTCAGAAATCAGGTGAAGTAATGGAAAGCCTCAAAACAATGAAACAAAGGGCTGCAGATGCATGTTTCTGTTATAGACCGATTAGCCAGCAAACAAGGAGTGAAATAAAGACAGGTTAGCTCATTACATTTTATGTACTTTGGATCAACAGAGATGATTCAGAGATTCCTTGAATTGCTTTTGTGCTAAGTTTAGGATAGTTTGTTTTGTAAATACTTGCTTATTAACAGACATTTTGTTCTGTGGAAAGGATCTCAAAGAAATAATTTTTCTTTGTAGAAGGATGCTTGAAAATTTGATATAAACATTGGTCTTGAGTATATTGGTTTTATTAAAAATCACTTTATATCAATTTGAAAATGTCAATGCCAATAGTGAACTTTAATTAAATTTTACGGATGTAAGCATCTAAGCACTGTAGGAACAGTTAGGTCCTGAGGTGAAATTTTTGGACCAGTATATTTTCATTTAGGTATTTCAAATAACATTCGGTTCTTTTGTTGACTTTTTTCTAGGCATAATTACACCTGCATAATGTACATTTCCAAATATTCAAAAGACGGTTAGAAAACATCATAATGGACAGAGTCTTTCTGAGACAGAAACATTTGGCTACAGGATGCTGTTTCCATATTTGATCTTATTGGGACTGCTGAGGAGAATGGGAGAGGAACTCATGCTCTCAGAAGCTCCTTTTCTTTAGGCTGACTCTGATAAATTTTTAATTTAAAGAGGAGAGTCCAGGGTGAGTTTTTTAGCTGGAAAGGAGCAGACTGATTCAGGAAGAAAAAGAGCCACCCCAAACCTTTATTGGAAGGTCATACTGATTTTAAAGCAAAATATTGTCAAGCTTTGTTGTTTTATCTTTTGTCTAAAAAGAATTATTTTCTGCTATTCTGAGTATACTAAACATTCTCAAGGGTTTCCCAAGTGGCAAAAGTTGGTGACCGTACTATAAGCTATAACAGGAATTCCCTCTCTGCAAGGAAACACACTAGGTAACAGCAAAAATACAGAAATGTGAAGGATCAAATAAATCACAGTAGCAAAATCATAAAAGTCTCATGAAAAAAGATTTTGAGTATCTTTTGAAATAAGAATTGGAGTATAATGACTGTAGAGATCACTCCAAAACAAGGTCATCTATAACTGACATATTTTTTTTTTTTGTAGATGTAGCTGATAAGAAAGTCACAAACATTTTATTACCTCTCTCCAAGGTTATACATTTCTCATTTGTAACAATTATTCTTGTTGACATCTGACCCTGTTCTACCATGTTGGAAGAAAGACTATTGTGACTACAGAGTGTTAGTACAAAAGACCATAAAGCGTAGCTCTAATATGAACCTTCCTTCTCCCAAACAGCACCATTTTTATTCAGCGAATCTCCTTTCTCCGTGCATTTTGTAATAGCTGCCTGCACCAGTAATATAAATAAGCTCTCTCTCCTGCAGAGCCAACACAGCTAGGAAATACTAAGCTGCAAATTTTCTTCCACCTTGTATATCATCAACAGACCTGTTTAATAACTTTCAGCTGGGTACACCTGTGCAGTTCTGTTGAGGGAAATAAGGTGATGGTGCTATCCACAGAGAGCTTAATTTGGAATTTAGTGTTGCACAGATGTAGCTGGGAGCTCATTTGCTTTGCAGAACATTTATAACTAGCAATGATAAGTAACATGAAAAAAACCACCCTAGAACGTCTAGCTTGATTCTAAGGAATGCAGAGAAAACAGTCAGAAAAAAAACCCCACAGCAAAACAAAACCAAAAATAAAACAAAAACCCCATTTTATTTGTAAACTAAGCACATTTGATACAGAAATTCTTGAGTGATAATGATGTGGAACCCACAACGCCATTAGCACAGGGATTTTTCAAGATAGGACCACACTTATATTAAGAAATCAAAAGCTATAGATTAAACTACTGATTAGTCTGTAATTTTTTCCACTAGGCCATTTTTTTTTTCACTGTAATTTTTTCACTAGGCCATTTTTTTTCACCACTGGAGAAACAGTTTTATTAAAAATTTGCAAATCTAAATTCATATTGAGGAAGGTTTGACCAATATATCAAATATATCCAACATGACAAAAAGTTAGAATTAATGTTATGTTAATTTTATAATGAGAGTAGTTGCTGCAACGACCTAGAAACTTTTGTTAAGACATCTAATCCAGAGCCTTGTTTTAGGGTGAATTTTGCTTGAAAATGAGCTATATCATGATTTGTGTGCTCTTGTGAGTAACCACTCCAGAGCCATAGAGTAAAGAAAACCAGTTCTTCTAAACTGACTACAAGGTTGTGTTCATTAATTGTCTTAGACAGTGTGGTCGTGTGCTGTCTTATGTCTGCACATGTTATAAAATGTAGTCAGAGGATTTGATTTGTCTGCTCCTGTCTGATGAAGAAGCTGCACAGGTTTCATAGAGTTTGCATTGTAACTAATCAATGCGTTAAATCTACAAAGCCAAATAGTTGCCTTGGAACTGTTCATGAATACAATTATAGGTATTTATATCAAATTAAATATTAGTAATTTTTCTTTTCATTTATTCAGGAAGAATGGCAACTATTCTGACAGTGTGTTTCATGTGTCTTTTAGGAGATCTTTAAGTTAAATCATGAAACCAGTTTTGTGCATATATAGTAACAGAAAGTCTTATGCTTTTATAATTGTAGACTTTCATGAGTGTTAGTAGAGCTGTAGTGCATTATATCAGTATGTTGTCAATGTCATTCACTCTTTCAATTCTCCTATGACTTTTGCATGTGTGATACCAGTTCAGCATGTCCAAGTTCATTATATTTGTGTATAATCAGATTTGCAGATGTCAGAATTGTCAAGGCATTTCATGTAGTATGAAACCTTCTGCTGCTTTAGTGAAAGGGATGTTAAGGTCTTCAATAGATGGAAAATATGTCACTTCCAAATAATAATAATTTTTATTATTTGTGTATACCCATCTATATTCTAGCTCTTTATGGAAAAGTATGAAGTAATTGCCCTGAGGCTAAAAATTGGGTTGAAATACAAGCACTTTTCAATGTATTTTTGCTTATCTATCCCTTTTGCCCTGCCTTCTTTGAGAAAAGGTCTTGTAAAGTCTTTCCTTGCCTTCTTTGATTTGTATTACTATGATCTTTTTATATACTCTGACCTTTTTATTAAGACTTCCTTCAGACTGGATAGCCAGCATGATATACTATCATTTGTTTCTTGTAGTATAAGAATTTGTCTTATGCCCAGCAAAAGCTGACTTGATTTGTGCATAGGCACAATTTCTGAACCTTGCTTTTAAATTCAAAGGTGTTAATTTGCTCTCTCATCAGGTGAAGTAGAGTACATGATTAAAGTAACTGTGCAGAAGCTGAAGAGGTATCAGTGTCACCATCTTTCACTGTGGTATCCAAGCCTGGGGACAGTTTCCTTAAAGCCCCAGCTTCCAGAGATATGTAACTTTACAGAATTTGCAAAAATTATACAGACTTCCTATGACCCTAGAAGCAAGTAAAACAGATGAAAACTATTAGGTTTAATTCCACAGTTTTGATTATTTCTCAAGATTTGATGGTCTGACTCATGACTTTTCGACACTGGTTTGGCAATATTGATACGCTCACAGTCCTCCTAGCCAACTCTTACAGAAGAGTTAGAAGTGCAGCCATAATAACACTTCTAAAACCGCAGTCTATCTGGAGATAGACATGAAGAAGGATTAGGGCATGAGCAGACAGAAACAGTAACTCTTCCAGACAAAACCAAATGAATAAAAATGAGGAACCTTATATACTGCCCAATGGTAGATGTGCCTTCAGTTCCTGAGTGCATTTCCAGTGTTGAAATCTGTAAATGCCATTGCTGTGCCAACCATCCAAATTCTAGCAATGCTTAGACATGAATGTATCCCACCTTGTTTAGACTCCTAATTGGGGTTGCTCAGTTAAGAGAGTAAGCTCCTTGTGTTCCCGCTTTTCACTAAAGGTAAGAGGCAACTGCAGAAAGCATGCAGGAAAAACTTGAATTCCTTTGGGAAACCAAAGTTGTTGAAGTCAGGGCAGGCCAGACAGCTTGGTGAGACAGCCGTTCTGCAAACCCCTGCATGGCACAGGGTCCTGTGCCTATTGATTGCCCTGAGTGAAGTCAGAACTGAAGGTCAAAATCCCTCATTGCCTATACGAAGGGAATGCGAGAGAGTGTCTTAAGCTCTAAAATGGTTGTAATGACTCTCAGGGGTGATTCTGGGAAGCAGAATGTTCTCCAGATGGTGAGGAAGAGACCTAAATATCTGAATTGCCATCTCTCATTGACTACAGAAGTCACTAACTTGCAACATTGTGTGTCGAGCATGAATGACATGGGATAAATCCAGAATCTCATAGCTGGATATAGATCATACCGTCTACATAGTGATTTTTATGTATAAAATCCACATTTATAAATATATGTTTATACATCAATTATATAGATTAAAAGATTTGAAAGGAACAAGGCTGAACACCTCAGTTATGAAATGCAAGTATATACTAAGTGTGTGTGCTCAGAACATGTCTGCTTACAAAAAAATGAAGAAAGAAGAGTCCTACCTTGCTTATTATCTAGTAGTTCAAATATCCAACAGGAAAAAACAGAAATATGGATTCTACACTCCAAGCATTATCTCTATTATCTATATATTTGCAATATTTCAATCTTCATTCTGAATTTAGCAAAAAACGTTTATCTCCATCCAAAGACACTGACATACCAGGTTTCCTAGATAAATCTTTGTCATAATTTAGTAAAAATGGTGATTTTTAATTATTAAATCAATGTTTCTTCAAAAGGACTTAAACCTGGAAAAGCACATTACAGGCAAACCAAAAGAACAGCATAGTGGAAATCACTTCTCAAGTCACAAAGTGAAAACAAATGTGGAATTGCCTTTCATGTATCTGAATAAAATTGAAGGAAAAAAAAAAAGAATTTTTTGGGGATATTTTATATGATAGTGTCGACATGTGTCAGAAACTCTAAGTTGTGAGTTATTAATAAGTAGTTATTAGTGAGTTTCTTAGACTTCTCTAAAATGAAGGTGATACAAACTTTTTGTATTAATCCTGTCGTTTGCTGAGTACAGTCACAATAAAATAGTCAATGAATGTTCTACAGTTAGCATTTACCTAGCCCTCCTCCTCTGCTAGCAGGAAGCCTGTCTGGAAAAAACTGTCAGTGAAATGGTAAGCTGTAAAGAGTAACGTTAGTAAATTCCATGTAAAGAAAATATTTTAACAGTGAATTGCTGCCAAGAAATTCAGAAAAGTGATTCTCAGCAGATGTATTTTTAATTCCTGATTTTGCAAATATATCCAGATGTGATTGAAATCAGTCTATTCTGTATGTAAAATCAATCATCTACATGTTTTTTTAAGATAAAGACATTTTTCTGTCAATATTTATAGACCTTTGGAAGATCCCCATCCTGCACACACTCACTAATAAGTGGAGTGCTTATGACAAGTACAACCCTTCATAACAGCAGTCTAAAATTTATACTACGGTAGCAGTGAGTCTGTGTGAAGTAAAACGATGCTTATCCAGGAATGCATTGAAGCACAATCTTAAAGTTATCTTTATTCACAAATATGCTCAACAGAATGATCATTAGGACTAAAGTACCTAAATCCCACTGGTCCAATTGTTTTCTGAGAGAGCTTCTGTTTCCTTCTCCTTCTCCAGCTACAGACATTATGCCTGCAGTCTAAAATCACTCTCCATTTTTACAGCATGACAGAGCTGCCCCTCTTATAAAATCAAGTTTGGGAGCTACCAGCTCAGAGAAGATAATGTCTGAAACCTGCCTAAGCTGTATCTTTTCTGTTCCTACTGATCTGCTGTTAAAGTACAGTAATTTGCAGTAGTTTGATATATATCTCAAAACAGTAATTTGTAGCCAACATTGTCTCATGATTTAAGATATCAATAGAGACTCCGGAATTTACTAGAATGGATTTTTACTACAAAGCCTGCGCCTGTGATTTTCTTGGACTTTTTCCATTTTGTTACTAAATCTATTTTATTCTGTTTGTTATTTTCACAGCACGATGGACTGAAGTAGTTAGTGAAAATAAAACAATATTACGTGTCCATGCAGTCAGGGAAGTTTTGGTTCACACAGACCTGGCAGGATGTTAGTCTGATGGCCACCTCAATCTAACTGTAGGTATTTTTCTAAATGCTTTTATAAATGATACTACATGAGAAAATATTGCAGCTGAAGTATTCTATTGTTCTTTTCATGTTGTGTTTCCTATGCCAAGAATTTTCTTAAGCTGTTAGCTGCTTTGGATGTTTCATGCTGTCCCCAACAGAAGATACAATACACATAAGATTCCATAGGCTTCTTGCACATGTATTTTAAAGGCTATAAGGTTGTTGTGGTTTCGTTACAGAGCCTAGCTGTTTTCTGATTTCAGTGTGAAACGCAAATGGCTGGGAAGTTTTGAGGGGAGTTTGTGTAGAGGAGGACAGAAGTGATTCTGTAATACTGGAACAGTAGCTGTATTACGTGTCCCGTCACTGCTGAATCTCTGCGATTTGACCCAAGAAGTTTCTTTACCAACTGTTGTTGCACCCACTGTCCCACACTGCCACCCAGCTGAGTCTGGAGCTTGGCTGGGGGATTTTCTTCCTCTTCTTTTCTGGCAGACACATTCTGGAAAGTTACACCTACCTGGAAAAGAAATGGCAGAGATAAGGGCATCCTATTTGTAACCGGCTTCACACAGAAGAAAAAAAAATATCAGATTAATTATTTTTCTCATTTGCCACTCATTGTGTCTTAATAATAGTAAATGCCAGGGTCTCTGGGAGGTAGCCTCCTTTAGAGCAGGCTTTTCTCTGCCATCCCATAAAAACCGAAAGAGGGAGGCTGCTAATTACTGTCACCCCTCACTGCGGAGAAAAGGTTTCTGATTCCCACTGCTCTGATGGTCAGAAATATTGTTAGAATTTTTACCCTAACTTTACTCCTGATTATTTTTGCTTATTCGTTCTTAAGTCAGCAATGTCTTTTATATTATAAAGACAACTATCTCTGGCTTGTTCATAGAGAAAGTAGTATTCTATCATAGCTTTCATTCCGTGCTCCCAAAAAGTCAAGCCTTCCTCCTCAAACCAGGTTGCCCATTTGATAATATCTCTTTGGAAATAAAGCTTATGTTGACACCAGTCACAGATGCTCACTGAGCAGACTCCTCCACACACACTGACGCGGCACGGCTAAGTTCAGTAACACCTTACACCGATGCGTAAAGCACCCAGCTGTGAGCAGCGGTGAGCAGCTGAGAGCTCTGCTCGTAGGTTGCACTAGGTTGTGTGCACATGGCTGCGCTGCTTCTGGATGCAAGCTAGCTTGTGTGGAACCAGCTTGGGTATCTGTTTACCGAATTTTCCTGCGCTTCAAGTGTCAGAACTAGCTTACGTGAACAGAATTGGGTGCCTCTTCAATGGCCTCAAATTGTTCTTCATTTCTTGACTGCTGTGAAGGTGTAACTTTTCTTGCCTTCACCTGTTAAGCCAAGTGACACAAAATGCAACTGTCCAGTTATAGGGTGATTTAATCTCTTTTTTCTCCCAAGGAAAAAGTGTCCCCCATACAGTGAAAGCACACTGCATTCTCCTGTGTTGTGAGTACATTAGCCCTCCTTGATGGTAATACCTGAAACATTATTCTTGTTGCCTTGATTTTTTTTCTTAGATGCATTGATTAAAAAGCATTACTAAATGTTTCTAGATCCTGTAATATTATATCCGCTGTATCTGTGTTACAGTCTTCCAAGAAATAACCATCACAACGAGCTAAAGGTGTAATTGCAAAGTTTAGATATACGACCAAAGGGACTTCTGTTTAGTTTTATTTTAATGATGCTTTTATCTTTAAAGGCTTTCTTCTCCTTTTCACTGTCTGATATTCCAAAGGCAGTATATACTTTACATTAATGACGAAAAATATGGATCTATATAATAAAAAAAATTGTCTAAAATAATGAATTATATAGATTTCCTATATTCCTGATATGGATGAGGAAAATTGTTCTGTACATGCAATTCAAAATGCTCCATCTATTTTCAGCATGAAGTTAAACATAGTGACTCACGATTCTATAATGGGATTCAGTTAACTGAGATTGTTCCAGCAGAATATGTGATACTCAGAGCTCTTGTTTCACTTGAAGAAAACAAAGAAGCAATCAAAGTATCCTCATAAGGACAATCACTGTTCTTCATCGATGCCTCTTGTTAGTCTGCAAATTATTATTAGATATACTAATAATATCTTCTGAGGTTAAATAGTTGAGAGAGTATGAAACCTAGGTCATATGTAAATTAATTTTTTATTCAGTGGTGTTGTTGATGTAGGCCTAGACATTGATTAACTGGGAGCACAGGTTCTTAGCCAAAGAAGGGAAGCAGAGCTCTCCTCTCACTCATAATGTAAAGGAACCAGCATTTAGCTGGCAGCCTTAGGTATCTTCATAACTGCTTACAGGCGGTTGGTGACTGGCACCCTCTTGGCTGCTCAGCAAGAACAAGTTAGAACACCTATCTTTTGTTGATCTATGGTCACAGATCTTCCACTTCAGCTGTCTTTTCTTGGTGTCAGTTTGCTCATGTCCCTTCATGGCAAACGCTTTAAATGGGCTGATTTTCAGCACGATTTTCCCAATGTTACAGAAAATTAAGAGCCTAAGGAGTTCTTATTAGTAGCTGGTGCTTCTCTGACTACTTAAGGAAAATAAATGACTGGATCTAGAAATCTTAGCAAAGTAAAAGTAATGTTAAGTTTAATGAGCAGGTAGTGTATGAGATATCTGATTTTTTTTCATTGTATTTATAGAAATTTTACAAGAATTAAGTGTAAGTAAAAAAGAATATTCAGAATTTTTATTTTAAGACTCTAAATTACTTTTAATGAAGATTACAAATTAAACTCAGTTTAAAGGAGAAATTTCATCCGACTTCAATTATTCATAATTTGGACACCATATGTGAATTAAGGTTTTCAAAAATTATAAACCATCCCCTGTGGCTAAAATAAACATGATTCTCCTGTATAAACAGATTATGTTGTTATGTTTTCACATCTCTACGGTTTCCCAGTCCTGCTCCTTTCTTTCCTCCATACACTAAAAAAAGGGAAGATTTTACTTCCTTTTTTTAAATGAAAGTGAGAAATCAAAACATCTCACATTTTCAGTAAAATTCTTATGTATTACAAAGATCAAGAGACATCCATTCCTGTTTGGATTTAAATGCTCTTCTGTGCATAAAAGCTAAACATTGTGGCGTTGCATTAATACCTTTGAAAAATGATGAAATTCAGTAGAAAACTGTGCATAACTCTCCATTAGTAAAAAGTGGTGACTAAAGTATATAAATTAAGGTGACAATTTAATTTTTAAATAAATGTCATATTTTTTTAATGTATAAATTAGACAAATAGTACAATATTATTGCAACTTTTACTTGTATGACAACTGCCATTTGACTAATACTTTACAGGATTTGTCTCTGCTGTCCAAAAAGAAGCATAGTGCAGAGTGGCAATGTTTTCAGTCACCTCTTGCAGTCACTGAACTAGGTTCATGATTTTAAACTTGACAACGCATTTTTAAACAGGAGAAAAAAGTAATGTTTAAATCTATTTTAATTAATTTAGGGCTAATGTACAACCCATCAGACTGAGTAACATCTGTGTCGCCATGAATGAATGTGTAATGTCAAGTGAACAAATGTTTTCATCTGCTACTGGTTCTTAATCACGAATTATTTTTTTCAACAGATATTCAAGTGCTTTATTTTTAACATGTTCTTGATAAGATAGTACATCCTCCCACAGCTCCATCTTTAAAACTTAATTTTTAAACATTTCATCCTATTCTAAAATATTATTTGAGTTTCTAAGATTGTTTAAATTTTTATTATCTCCTTCACTCAATTTACTTCACAGCTATAGGGTAAATGAACTCATACTAAATTGTCTAAGCAACATGTTTTTGATTTGTTCATTATCATTCTGGATTGGCAGCTAACCATTATGAAGTAGAAATTAATTTTATGTGCTCTTTTGTTATGCAAACCAGTCCAACTAGACTGAAAAGAGCTGTATAAAAACCCAGGAAACTGTAACTAAATATGAAATCATGCAGAAAACAGTTCTCTTTTTTTAACCTACTCAGGTAGGGTGAGGGAGACGTGCCGTACACACTTCTCCTCTCAGGAAATATTGCCCTGAAGATTTTTGCCAAGTCTTTCCCCTGCCCAGCTTTACCCTGCAAGACACTACTGAGCTTTGTGCACTCCTGGACAAGTTAATGTGAAGGATATACACTGTGCATGCAGGTGTGCAGCTCCAACAGATGGGACCAAGAATTCATCCCACTGGTGGCTGGGTCATGGTGACAGAGGAGAGGGTTGATTTGGGCTGAGATTACACCCAGGCAGAGAAGCGCTTGAAATCCATCTCTAATCTAAACTCAGGGTTACTGGAGAAAAGTGAGGAGGGAGATGAAGGATTTCAGGTTTGTTCTGTAAACTCCTCCCTGGCACTTTAACAGTATTTCTATGGAAATAACCTCTGGGGGTGCCTCCTGGAAGAGCCCGGGGACAATTTTCTGTACAGCATTTCTGTAGTCTGAGTTTTTCCTCATCCAGGATTCAGGATGATATAAGAAAATACAGGTAAATGCATACAAAGCAGGTAAGTAAAATCAAGATATGTTTATCTATAAAAATAGCTTCTGGGAGATTAGCAGTGCTCATGATTTACTGTCTTTCCTGAGAACAGCTCTGAAAGGCCAGAGTAGAAGCTTTGATTTGTATAATTTGACTAAACTTTGTCAGCTACCTAAAAGATGTAAAATGTTTCATGCGATTATATGGAAGAGACATTACCTCAGTGATGGACACTGAAGCCTGCAATTAATGGGACCTTTGGTGAACAATCACCTTTTCCCATTCAACTCTGAGTCTCAGATAAAATTAAAAGCAAGGCTAGGATATAATACTGAAAAAAACTGGTGTTCTTTGACCCTGAGGCCAAGTGACAGTACATGGCTCGCTTGTACCCACCTAAACACTTTTTTATGGAAAGATTGTGGCTGAAGTCATACCGCCCTATTGGGAACAGTGCTGGTCACATGGTGTCTCTTGAACTGTGCCTGGCACTGCTTTAAATAGGCTGTAACAATACTAAAAATCTAAACCATGACAGCAGGTGTGCTAGTAATTAAGCAATATATCATGTCATTGCTTAGGACTGTGCCTTGTTTTTTTAAGTGTAGTCTATGAGAACATTGACTCCACTCTCAATGTGTGCTTATGTTATAGTTAAGTGCATGCTGCCCTTAAAAATTTTTTTTTTTCATTTATGTATTGTGGACTTGATCAAGATAACCTCTAAGTCATATGGGTTAGGATTTGTTTCATTTTTTCCATTTGAGTTACTGCAAAGGCCATTAGTTCATCTAGTCTGACCTTCTGTGTATCAGACAATTGCATTTCACCTGTATCAAACCCCGCTAACGCCCATTTAAATAAAGTAAACCTTTCCAAAACATCTGGTCTTGATCTGAAGACATGTAAAGATGGTACTTGTCTTGGTATTTTGACTTGGCAGAAAAAATGTTCTCCCTGTTAAGAAATCGTGCTTTACTTCTTATTTAAATATGTCTTGATTCAATTTCTACACAACAGTTGTTCTCAATGTCACTCCAGTCTTCAAAAAGGGTGAGAAGGAAGACCCAGGAAACTACAGGCTAGTCAGCCTCACCTGCATCCCGGGAAAGATGACGGAACAGCTCGTTCTGGGCATCATGTCAAAGCATCTGGAGGAAAAGAAGGTTATCAGAAGTAGCCAACATGGATTCACCAAGGGGCAGTCATGTCTGCCTAATTTGATAGCCTTCTACGATGGTGTGACTGGACGGATAGATGAGGGGAGGGCAGTGGATGTTGTCTACCTTGACTTCAGCAAGGCTTTCGACACTGTCTCCCACAGCATCCTCATAGACAAGCTTAGGCAGTGTGGGTTAGATGAACGGACAGGGGGGTGGATTGAAAACTGGCTGGCAGACAGAGCTCAGAGGGTTGTGATTAGCGGCACAGNAACTGCTGGAGAGGGTACAGCAGAGGGCTACAAAGATGATTAGGGGGCTGGAACATCTTTCTTATGAGGAAAGGCTGAGGGACTTGGGTCTTTTTAGTCTGGAGAAGACAAGACTGGAGGGGGATCTCATCAATGCGGATAAATACTTAAAGGGAGGGTGCTGGCAGGGTGGCACCAGTCTTTTTTCAGTGGTGCCCAGTGACAGAACAAGAGGTAACGGGCACAAACTTGACCATAGGAAGTTCCATCTAAACATGAGGAGGAACTTCTTTACTTTGAGGGGGCAGAGCACTGGAACAGGCTACCCAGAGAGGTCATGAAGCCTCTGACTCTGGGGACATTCAAAACCCACCTGGACGCCGTCCCGTGCAACCTGCTGTAGGTGTCCCTGCTCTGGCAGGGGGGTTGGACTAGATGATCTCCAGAGGTCCCTTCCAACCCCGGTGATTCTGTGATTCTGTGATTATACATCAGTCCACCATATTAGAGATTCCTTTAGCATTGGATAGTTTCTTTTCACTAATTAACTATGCATGACAGCTAAATAACAATCTATTTAATAATCATATATTTACATACACATGCATGCATGCATGTATTCCTATATATGCTTTTAATAAATATAAATACTGTGTATTATGAAATGCATACAGTGTCTGAATATTGGTCTAAGTACTGTTGTGTTGCAGAGATATTATGCTTCCCTATATACACATATATCCTACAGAATCCTTCTAGCACATTTTACTGACTAAAACAGAATTCTAGCCTGGAGCCTAGAGCCAGGAAGGCTTATATTAATTTTTTTTCTTATTATTTTTTATTAATCTTTTTTAAAGCATATTTTGTAAGAATGACCCTGTTGACCATAAAAGCGTAACCAGATCACATAATATGGTTGTCATTTTCATTTGTAGTCTAAGCATTCCTTCTTATCTGTGTACTTTATTTGTTGTGATTTCATATTTTTCTCAATGTCATTAATGGAGAAGTTGAATTCAACTCATTACATAGTCAATCCCTGAAGTACCTACAAGGAAGCCCTCATATAATATCGATTTACCACTGACATTTCCTCTCTCTGCCAGTTGTTAATTCATTTATGCCTTACTGCAATTGTATGGTGTAGTCTTAACCAGAATGCCACAGCAGGTCAAAAAACGTACAAAATCTTATGTCACTTCTAGACTACTTTTATTTGTCACCTTTATTGAAAAACTTGTAATCTCATCAAAGAATGAAAGCAATTTTCTTTGATGGTATCTCTGCTCTTTAAAATCCTGCTCATGAACGTTAACAAAATTCTTGTTGAGTAGTCCTATACAAAATAAAAAATCCTGTCAATTTTCCTATCATCTTTCTGTGGATTGATGTGAAAGATGATATAGCCTGGGGTAACTCTGGATCACCTCACCTGCCTTTATTAATATTACTGTAAGTTCAGTGGATTTGAGTCTTTGGAACTGTCAAATGCTTTAAGATAATTACAAATTAACAGTTAGCTATTTCTTCAGACAGCTCTTTGGGCCTCAAGTACAAGTTACCTGAACTTGACATATCCAAAGCAGATATCACCTTACTTTCCTGATGGTGACTGAAAGATAGGAAAGTACTTCATTATCCCACACAGTAGGAATATACCATCTTTCTTTTCCAATACAGTTCAGAAATACATATGCTCTCACCTTTTCTTTTCATATCAAATTAAAATATCTGTATCCAGAAATGAATCCAAACCAAATCTGTAATGGGACATTTCAGTGACAGAAGCCAGCTATCAGAGTGGTTGTTCTTTCCTTTCATATTTTCTGTCTCCTTGCAGAGCAGATCTCATATAGGACATTCCCCTCCGTGCCCATGAATCAAGCCCAGCTACACGCACTGTCATGTTTGGGGAATAGTGTGCTGGACACATTGTTTGTGTTACTCTTATCTCTCTTTGGGCTCATTCTTACAAAGCTTCTGGCAACTATCTTTGCAAAAATTCCTCTTTTTTTTTCACAATGTGTTAAAAAAACATCCTCTCTTATTGGCTAGCCTTGCATTTTTTCTCCAGTTTTTATTTTGCCTAATAGACTTTCTATACTTCTTTCCTTTGAATCTCTCTAAGTATAGTATTAACTTTTGTTTGTAATTTCTGCTTTTATGAACGCCTACTGAAAATCATCCGCTATCAAAGAATTGTGAAAGAAACCTGTTAACAGATGCCTCTCAAAGGACTCCACCTTTTTTTCCTCTCACAAATGCAAAATGATTTTGTTGATTGAGAATTGCAGCCTATGCAAAATTATTTTTTCCACTTTCAGCTGTTAGCTTTGCAGGATAAATAAAAGACAAGTAGAAGACAAAACGGGCAGAGATGGAGGAGCAGCCATGCAGCCCAGTCTCTGTAGGAGCGTAGAGGGATGGAGAAGTAGGCTCAGTGCCCCCTCGCCTGTGGAGGTGGAGGAGGAGCAGCGTTTGGGAGCCATGGTGCCTAAATCTCTGCCTCTTGTTCAGTCAGGCTGGCAGGACCCTGGCACTTCGAAGTGTTGCTAACATCTCAGTTTTTAAGGAGCTAGCCTGGAATACAAAAACATCAATTTTCTTTCTCAAAAAGTGGAACTTTTCTAGAAATCTATTCCACCTTGTCGTGGTTTGGACCAGATTGGCCCAATCCGGTGGAACGACAGATGCTCGCTCCCTCTTGCTCCACTCCCGAAGGGAGGCAAGAGAGAGAGAGAAAAAGAGACTTAAGAGTTTAGAAGGAACCAAACTACTTCAATGAAATATTAATAATAAAATAATAAAAAGAAAATAATGAAATATATACAAAACCGTATCAAGCTCCCAGGATGACAATCATGTCACCAGTAGGAGCTGGGGAAGTCCCAGACTGGACTCAGTGACGGACGGGAACTGGATTCCGGATCTGGATTCAGGATCGGGATCAAAGGCAGATGAACAGACTGAGTCCTCCTCGGACGTCGGCCATTGAAGAAAGAGGGGCTGACCCTTTGATCCCTCAGCTTTTATACTGAGCATGAGGCAGATGGGATGGGATACCCTGTTGGTCAGTTTTGGGTCACCTGTCCTGTCTGCTCCTCCCCGCAGGTGTGACCCCTCTACGTTTTTCCAACAGGGCAAGTAACACAGTTGTCTGGCCTTGGGTGTTATAGCAATAAGGGTAAGCAGGAGCCTCCCTGCATACCATTCCTTGGCATCAGCTATAAACATGGGTCTGATCACTCTGAGAGTGAACAATTTTCTGCACAACATGCTCTTAATTTCAGCAGTTAGAAGAGGCCTAGCTAAAAAGTAAAGTTACTGAATAAAATTGGTCCTCTTTCACGTCAAACCAGGACACACCTAAATACATTCACTTGATGGTACAATATCTTGGCTTTTCATTGGAAGGGATTCCCATTTCAGAGCCAGCCAATGTTGTCCTATAAAGCAAATATGAACGTGTAAACCTCTACGTGTTCCTCAGATGTCAGATTAGGTCCTACAGAAAGACTGAAAGAATATCCCCTGAGCTTTTGTATCCCTTCTGCAGCTCCATTTCATTTCTGCCCATTATGTAATTTTAATTTTGTCTTATACAGTTCCTCACCCAAGCTATTGCATTTTCCAGTACTTCAGGAACCTGGCAATTGGAATGCAAGCTAAAATTTCAACAGAATTTTGTGATTTGTGGAAGGAATATTATTTTTTTTTTTTAAATTTTTCCTCTGAAATGATTTGTTGCTCAAAAATGTTTTCAAATGTGTAAGAAAAAAAAACTTTAAAATAAAATGACCTTTCTGAGACAAAATAGAGTACTACACGCCTCATTTCTGAATGGTATGACAGGAAAATGGAAAGATGAGATATATTTTCTTCACCTTTAATGGGCCGAGTAATAGTGAGACACATGGTGAAAATATGAATAATATTTTCCCAGAGGCCATTTCCCTCTGATGCATAATGCTTTATTTTCCTTTAACAGGCATTAAGTTGGTTTTACATGGAAAATTCAAAGAACTGACAATAAGGTCTAAGTTACTGTTCAACAAATTGCAGTGGGTTCTAGCAATTTAATCTTCAAGTACCATTTATGCTGGTGCTAAAGAACTGGTTTAATAATTTAAAAAAATCAAAATGTAACATTTTAAAAAAATCAAATGGAAACATCTAAAGTAATATTTTCCTTGTACATTCACTCCTACACAACATTGTGATTATCAGCTCATAGAGAAAAACAGAAAAACAGTATTATGGAAATAATGTGACAGTAAATTTAAAATGATCTCTTGGTTCAGAAGCTAATAGGTTACTTTACAAATATGTTATTGAAATTAATTTACCACGGAGTATGTTATACAATAGCTAAAACCTTAATTTTAGAGTATTCATACAGAAATAGTTACATTCTCTTTCTAGAAGGTCCCAATTGTCTTGCCACATTAAATTTGCTATCATTTACATGTACATCTTCTTAACCCAAACTCAGTATGATTTCAATATTGTGTCAGAGCTGCTTTTTCTTCCCTCCACAGACAATGTTGAACTCTAAAACTGATTTGTCCCTGATCCTGCAAATAGTTAGCTACACAAAAAGAAATTACATCAGCAGAGGAAAACGAATGATGGCATTTCCATCAGGACATGAATAAACCTAGTCTTCCATATTTCGGCACTTGTCTGCATTGTGATATGTAATGTTTTGAACTGGGGTGTTCTTCACTGTGTGTGAGTCAAGAGCTACAGACTTTGTTGGTGGGCCTGGGACCTACTTCCTTCTAAACTTTGCAGAACTCAGTATCAATGTTTTCAGACAAGAGGTTGTTTCCTGGAAAATTTCTAACCACTGCTGCAGCTGAATGGGCTTCAGCTGCTTCCTACACAATCCAGCGGCTCTACCTTTCATTTTAAGTGTCCAGGAAATAGGCTTAACAAAGTAAGATGTTCCCTCCGCTAGCAGCTGCCATGCTTTGGCGTTCAGCATATCCTAGGCCCTCGAGATAGGAGTAAAGAGGTGTACGTAAGATGAACACTGACAGTCTGTTTTATTTACTTTTTTTTTACTCCCAGCTATCAAGAGAAGAAATTCACAAATGGTAAAAAAAGACACAATTCCTATCTGACCAACGGTTCAGTGAGTTTCATGGTGTTCATGACACTGCTACAGTACAGACAACAGGCAGCAATGGCAGAAATTCAACTTTCCCTGTAGACTGTCTAAATCTGCTTGAGTACTCGATCTGTGCAAAGAAAATATTAATCTATATAAAATAAAAGTAGGTACCCTTTCGTTATTTTTTTCCCCATAAGAAACATTAGGCAATTTAAGAAACAAAAGGAAACAATTCTTCAAGCAAGACACAACAGACACACGGGGGATGGGAAAGAAGAAAAGAAGTGATGTAAGGGACAGGACAAGGGGCAACGGACACAAGTTGGAACATAGGAAGTTCAATTCAAACATAAGGAAAAACTTCTTTACGGTGAGGGTGGCAGAGCCCTGGAACAGGCTGCCCAGGGAGGTTGTGGAGTCCCCTTCTCTGGAGATTTTCAAGACCCGCCTGGATGCAGTCCTGAGTAATGTGCTCTAGGCATTCCTGCGTCAGCAGAGGAGTTGGACTAGATGATCTCTAGAGGTCCCTTCAAACTCTGAAAATTCCATGATTCTGTGATTCCGTGAAGGCTCTCGGGGATACTGATGCACCTTGTACTACGTACAGCCACGGGAAGCATGTAAAGATACCTCTTTACACCACTACTGTGGAAAGCAAGCAGACAGCTCTCAGACAATAGCCAGCCTCTTATGCTGAGATTCATCTTTCAGTTAAGCCCTCCTTTCTGCATGCTGATGCCTGGTAAGGTATGTAGCTTATTCTTTCCTAAATAGCCCTGATTTTTTCATGTGTATAGTGCATAAAGGGTCTTTGTTACTTTCCAAGTTTTGTTTAAACAGACGTGTAGCTATAATCTCTATCCTAAGTGAAATCCTCACACAATATGCATAATATCCATCAGAATAGGATATATATTTCAATTTCATCTTATCCTCCCTCTCCCTTTTTGGTGGGTCTGCAATAAAAATATTTCTTACATTCATGGAATAGTGTTCTAGAGTAATGCATCTAATCTTTGTCTTTAAACACTGAGCATCTACTTTTCCTTTCATAGAAACTGTAGGCTTGTACTAATCTTACAACAGTAATGTTGATAAATGTGCAAAATCCTTATATAAAATAAAGATGTTTTTACTCTTCCTTGTAGTACTATTGACTTGTTCGATTTTGGGTGTGCACTTTCAGCTTTAAGTTCGTTAGAGCTGCCCACTAGCGGACACCCGAAATCCCTGTCAGTAATTAATTCCTGAATAGATGTTGATTATTAATCACATTTGTTTGGTGAGATGATTTTAAGTAAGTACAATCCTTATGTTTTTGCATTTTAAATCTATTCCTCACTGGATTAAATTATTTTCCCTTTAAATTGTTTGTTAAGTGAAAAAGCTCTAAAAGAATTGAGCCATGGGCTCAGAGGACCACTGCTCAATTTTTGTTGAGGACAGAGACCTTAAAAATAAGTAATTCATTGTCTAAACCAAGACAAAATTTATTTTATCAAAATTTATGACAAGGACCAATTAAAGAGATTTACAATAATTGATCTGATTACGGTATACCATCGAGCACCATTGCTTCTTCAGAGCCTCCAGTAACTGGAAAAGGCAGGTTTGCATGGTAACCTTAAAATCCTATCACCAAATAAGAAGTACGAAAGAAAATACACAGAGGAAAATATCTGTTCTGTATTCCTTCCTCTCCTGTGAGACTGACTACAGTTTTCATGTCTCTGCCTGGCAGCCATGCATGTTTCAAACAGCTATTACAGGGCTGTTGCTGCAATCCAGGCTCCTATTTGTGCTGCTGCTACGCTTATTGTCTGATATAAAGACTGACTTTTTTATGCAATTACCCCCTCCTGCTGTTTCTATTTACCCTATGATAGGCCAAACTCATCTGAACTCACCCCAGACCAGACCTAAACTGACCTGAAAATTTGTGTAAAGCTGTAGGGGATATCTATATGTTGCAATTTGTAGTATTTCACTTACTTGCAAGGACTTCTTCGGTTATTATCAAGGGATGCCACCTGCAAAAACTGACCAAGAAAACCAAGTTTATGGTATGCTGTGAATCATGCCAAATTCATCTGATGAACAGTGATTTTCTAAACTGGACTACGTTCCCAAGGTTAATGTCTAAATTTCCCCAATTTTTTTTTTAGAAAAGAAAAACTGCCATGTTAGCTCCAAAGTTAAATGCTGCATCTACACACCCATTTCTAGAAAACGTTGAAGCAGGCTTTGGTATAAGAGCTTCCCTGGAGAGAGGAGCTGAGCTCGGGGATATCCATTCTGGAAAAATGAACACTCACCCATTTCAGATGCTACATTATATTACTTACTGGAGTGCAGGTAAACCACACGCAAGAAGTAAATTAGGGGAGCAAATTCTGAAAGACTCATTTCAGTGTACTGCAGCATTGATCAAACATTAAACATATCAATATTGACACAGAACTCTTGCATACCTAATTATAGATATATGCTAAACTAATTGAGCTTAACTTTACAATTCTTATGTTTATTTGGATCAACTTTATTTCACAGTTCTCATTCCTTATCTTTTTGGTACAGCATATAACATTTTTGGTTTTCTTCTCATACTTGCAGTAGGATTTGTGACGTCTTTTCAGAAATATCATTGAAATGGTAAGTAATACTTCTACCAAAATGTGATATAGAGAAGATGACCATTTGTCCAGGGCCAACTACAATGCCAGGTTTTTTTGTACTAGAATCAGTTTCTTCAAATTGTTTCATTAGAAGAAGGGACCCTTTAGCAACAGTCTTGTCATATCATGTAAACATTTCTGACTTTTAGCTTAGCCTATATGAAATTTACTTTTTTTGGAAAAGTAATATCCATCCAAAACTTACTGTCCACAAGATGAGCTTCCAATCAGGTCACTATGTCCTGTTGTGCTCCATGATGTGCACTTGGAACTCCTGTTGGTTTTGTTGAGAAGTCTGAGTTTCTCCAGACCTTACAATGCCTTTTATTACATCTTTCCAACCTTCATTATCTATTAAGAATGACTGCTTGTAAAAAGGTAAGCACGTAGAAATTATTAGCAAATAGGAGTCTCAAGACATATGATGTTAATTTAGTAATGGCTATACAATTTATTAGAGGTGCTCATTTGGGAACAGTCATAAATAGCTCCACCAGCCTTCACAACAGAATCCTTAGCAATCCTTAACAGCTTTCTTGCAGAGATATTATTTTGTGACTCAACAAGGATCCAATATATCAAGATATATTGCCTAAATTAAGCAGCGTATTAAAAAGTAATGCCAGGACAATTTCATACAATTATACTTTTAACTGGGGGACTGATCGTTACTTGTTTGCATGATGCTGTTGTCTATTGGTTATGTGACTTATTTACAGTTGACAGTGAAATCAATTAGCCAATGAATAATTATCTCCCATGAACAAGTGACAAAAAATGTGGTAACTTTAGTGGTACGGACAAGGTGACCCGGCATTATTAACAACTGTGATGGACAAACACATACTTGGCTTCCTCAGCACTTGCAACATCTTCTCCTGCACTGACTACCTCCACTTCATCCTTCCATCTGACATACCGGCTGGTTGCAACATGAGTGACACACAAATATCCACTCCTTTCAAGCCTTCCTCTGGCGCAACTGTTATGAAATTTACTCACCAATGTCTTCTACTGAGTTTCTTAGGACAAAGAGGTGCGGGCAGAATGACAACTCAAATGTCACTCAGCATACATTTGTTACTATATTGGAAGGAAGTGTAGGAACTGGGAAGATGGGACGGTGTGGTAGCCTCCTGATGCAGAGAGCTAGTCTGCAGCAGCCACTGTGAACTATAAGGAACAGGAGGAACATCTCTTCTTGGAGTATCCATGATAATGCAGGTGGTATGGTCAGCTTTGCTGTTTGAACATATATTCTTTGTTTTCTTTGGATCTGGTCTTTAAGTTAAGATTTTTTTCAATATTTCTACAGGTCATAAAGCATACTGAGCCATTTTCAGAAATAATCCCAGAGGGCCACTTCACAGCAACCCTTAAAAGGCTGCTTCTAATGCATAGCCTAAGGAGATGTAAAAAGTTAAGTACGATTTTGCATAGTGGATTCTCATCCTCCCTTACTCCTTCTATGAGTTTTTTTCATTCAAATGTTTGAGAAAATGGGTCTGTAAGAAGAGTTTAAAACTATAAACCAAGCCAGGACAAGCTAAAAATCACTGAATGACAAGTTCAGGTTCTGTTCATAGATTTGTCATTGTCAGCGTTGAATTAATCGCTCAATATCTTCTGATGATTCTCATTGTAGGATGGTCAGTTTTGCTCATAATGACTGAAATCTAACTTATTGAAAAGTCCTACAGAAATTAGTAGAATAAAACACTGCTGCAAAAATACTGGCGCAATCTTTGGCTGAAGGATGCTTCCATATTTCATCACGTCTGAAGTAGTTTCTGAAAGTCTTTGACTTGCACAGCATTTGTTTAAAAACTTACTAGTTGACATAGGCAATCTAATTTTTTCTTGAACAATCTCATATCTTCCCCTCTTTCACAAGTTGACCACACAACTCTCAGTGGTGACACACCTTGATCTTATTGATCTTTGTTAATCTGGATAGAGATGAAAATATGATGTACAGGCTACTGTGGCTGGTGATCTCTTACCACTGAATGAAGGAGCATATATCTGTGTCTATTGATTGTCTTTGGTTGTGTTGATGACAGGAT
Organism: Burhinus bistriatus; assembly: GCA_013397275.1. NCBI lineage: Eukaryota > Metazoa > Chordata > Aves > Charadriiformes > Burhinidae > Burhinus > Burhinus bistriatus. The sequence goes on along the minus strand of VYXH01005075.1, from coordinate 76,144 downwards.
GTTGTGACTTAGATGCAGACCTCTGTGAGATGCTTTTCAATAATTTAGTTCTTTTTTTTTTTTTCTCAGACATCAACAGATTTCTGAACAACTGATTTTATTGTAATGAGATAATAGAATAATATATTTTTATAAATATTGATTAAGTATAAGAGCTTTTTAAAACTGCACTGTGATCAGTAATAATAAAGTGAACTTTTTTTCTGTTTGCCTAACAGAAAGGCAAAATTTCTAGAATTTTTTTTCCCTGCAAGTGAAAAAACATGATTTTGTTGAAACTTTATTTCCCATTAGAAGGTAGTCATGAGGGAAAATGTCTAGCTTTCCATTTAGGAATAAGACCAGTGCCATATCATTACAATGAGTAATTATAAATAATTCATAATAAGTATATGCTTGGTAAGAGTGATTATTTTAATTCCACTGGGATTTTATTAGATTCTGGATATAAGGTTAAGGTATTGAGAACACAGAAGAATAATATTTTTCAATAGCTTAGAGTAAACATTTTAATAAAGTCTAGCCTTACTTATCCATCTCTGAAAAATCCCATAGTACTTTAGGTGATGTCTGGCAGCTCCTTGAGATTCATTTGTGTAAAGAAAATAAAATATAAAACTACTCTAACAGGCTCTGACACTCTGCTTAGCTTTGTGCTTGGGAGGTTGAGGGTAGGGAAGGGAAGGAAAGGTCAGTTGTCCCAAATTTAATACCTATCTCACCTAGCTGCTGACACTAAAGCAGTGTTTCTTGTGAAGTTTGTCTTTTAAGTCTTCAGACAATATGATAGGACATGTCACAACAAGAGTATCTGCCATGCTCTTCAGCTTATTCCACCTCTATTACTCGATCCTGTGATGCTAAACTGAATCAGCATAGCCTGACACAAAATTAGGCCATGGTAGAAATTTCAATTACTGTTTCAGAAGATGAAAAATAATGGGAGGTGAGGGGAAGACTTCATTGTGTAGCAAAGCATTTGTAAGTTAAAGTTCCAGGTGCTGCACTGGTGATCTGGACCTACTGAACTCACTTCACATCTTTCACATCTGCTGGGCTAGCCAAGTGTTTACAAATGGCATGGGCAACGACAGATTTCCATGCTGATATTCCAAACTCTATCATATGGTGTAATGCAGTACAAAACTGTATAAGCAACAGTCAAAAAGCAACACAATAAATTAAGTATGTCCTATGTGTTCATGATTATATTACTCATTACATTGATAATGATAAACTAAGAGTTAATGTGTTTCTATTTTGAGGAAAAATAGCATAAACCATGTTAAACAGATACAAATATATGGTTACATATTTATATGCCTCAGAAGTGTTTATTTTTTAAAACCTTTGCAATGAAGAGTGTACTAAGCTGTATGGGATAGGTTGTGCCTGATTAATTTTATGGATTGCACTGGGTAATGCTTGGTTTACTTCCTGAACTCAATATTGTAATAAAACTTTCACTGCTTGTTTGATGACATGAGGTGCCATTTTATTGGCTTGTGTGGATTGCTGTCTAGGGTTTTTCAATATTTCAGTAAAACCTTTTGGCATAGATATGGTTTCCTCATGGGAAAGGCTTAAACAAATGAAAGACCTTATTGAAGTCAAATATTTTTAAGTGGAAACTACTGAACATTGCCCTCAGATCTGTTGCCTGCTAATAACAAGGGAATCTGATGGCTTTTTTTTGTACTTTTGAAATGAATTGCAAAACTGCAGTACAAAGAAACCTCCATGTCCCAGGAGTTGCAACGGAAAAGGTATCTAAATTTGCCTTCTGTTTTCTGTTTCCCTCATGCTGCCCTTGTATGTGCAGAGATTCATTAGGACTGGCTTAGTTATCCTTTGTGAAAATTGATTCGGAATCAGTGAATGAGACGTTGAAAAGCTGTTACATTGCATGGAGTGAAATAGGCACTTCCAGAGCATAAATCCTCTGACTCTTTAGACAAAAATCATGGAATGAGATGAACTGTCCTCTCCAGAGTTTTACTTCTCTTCATGGAACAGGAAGGGAAAGTACAATGACTAAATTAAACTTAAATATCTAACTTTTGGATGCTTAAGTTAGGGTAGGTATACTCCACTGTTTGATCCAACAGATTTTTATAATATATTTTAGACTGCCTAAATACCCACATCAGGCTCTTCCTTCTTACTTTACACACACTGTATTTTTTTTTTCCATGCTTACTGAAATGCTCCCATCTCATGGGATAATTTTTTATTTGTGTTTCTGTTTGCACAAATTCAGATAATATTTGCCTTCAGTGAAAACCCAGCATAGTTGCTTGTTCTGATCAGGTCTTTGACTTGATGGCTCTGGAGACAAGACAAGCTAAAGATGTATGTATTTTAACGTTATGGCCCTATTTTATTCTTTGAAGGCTACAAACATCAAGCCATGTGCCTTGAAATAAACCCAGGACATAACCCCAAATGTGTTATGAATCCTCATTTGCTATATTTTGGAAAGACTGAGCTTACTTCTGATATCAGAAGGCTGCCTGGTAACCAATCTAGCAGACTTTTCAAATTCTTTATTTGGTCTGAGTTAAAACACTTATTCTTGTGCCCTTTCCATGTTATAACAGCTTTGGGGATGTGCACAAGGATTAGAGTAGCAACTTGGGATCATACTTGTCTCACTGAAAAACTGGGAATATTTTATGAGGTATAGATCATTATGCCCCCTCCTCCCAGCCCTTCCTTACAACACACACTGTATCTATGGCTTTGGGATGTTCTGTTTGTGGTCTGAAATTAAAAGCATTGCTTGTCAATACTTTGTCTTCTTAAAGCATTTCTCTTTGCTGTCTAATCCCGCCTTCCCAGTGCGATGGTGGGTGGAAGGGTGAAACGCACAGCTTTTATTGCAGGAGAGTTGATTTGGATGTATTTTGTTGCCTGCAACTAACTACAATCAGGAAATCTGTAATCTCTTTGCATTCTGGCAGATTAGATTGCAGGATGCTGCTGGCTAGCAAAAGTGGAGTACAGTTTTTTCCTTAAATGCTCTATCTGGGAGAAACAGTTTTTGCTTTCTCTTTGCTTTTGTTTAAATTGAAGGTAGTCATAGCATAGACACTGGTTTACAACCTCTTCAGGTGACCCCGGAACTGCAACTCCTTTGTCAGATAAGTGGTTGGGAGAAAACAAAGAAGCAAAGCACGGTACATTCAACCCGTCTTTGCTGTTCATCTCTCTCTCTGTATGTGTGTATACATGTGTGAGTTACGTGTTTTTCTAGGCAGAGAACAAAAAAAAATTATTTCAGCATCTCCATATCTAATGCTGAAGACTTCAAAGGAAACAATGCTAAGTGATTGGTGCTTTAAAAGCCTAAAATTGTATATAGTGGTGAAAGCTTTATGGCAAGTCAGTGATGGCAGACCACTGTGGAGATTACACTAGGGGAAAGGAGGTTTTCTGTATATATGTTGACAGACATAGGTTTGGAGAAAATAAAGTGGTGTGGAATCAATTCTACTACAAAGAGGATAGAGTGGTAAAATTCTCAGAGCATTTTGTAACTGCTTCATCCAATGTTCATGTGAGGAAGAAAAGATAACAAACTCTAAGCTGAAGTCATCTTTTTTCTTGATGTTTGTTACGGGGAGTGAAAGGAATGCAGATCAGGATGCAGAAAGCAGGTAATGCCATCAAGGTCAAACTGGATACGATGATTTATGGAATTGTTAGTAACCCTGTGTGATTAGGATTTGCCCTTCTCTTTTTTTCCGCTCTACTTTTTTTTTTCCTTCTGTGTTTTCTCAATTTATTTTCCCACAATATCGTTAGACGGAGAACACAGCACCAAAGATGCTTATATCAGGAAAGAACAGACTGTATACTAACAAAAGATTCAACACCTCCCTTTCAATTAACATGATTTATTAGAGCTGAAACTAAAAGAATGCAGCTGTAGTTTTTGTATTTTTTTTTGCTATTAGATACTTTTACTGAATATCCTTTTCTTATTTTTCTTGTTAACTTAGATAAACTTCAAAAAAAAAACCAGGAGAACTGCAGGGAGTGGAAAGTCTTGAAGTTCCAAACCTGTCCATAGAGCTCTTATCTTCTCCATCCTTAATTTGCCAATGCTTTCAGGATGCAATAGAATAAGAAAGTTTCTAATAGACAGGAGAAAGTACTGTATAAAGTATAAGGTTGCTATTATTCTGAGTTTGGCCTCATAGAAAGATGTGTTACTAAAACAATTAATATCCACTGATAAAAGTAGATGTTGCTGATTTGTTTTTTAAAAAGTCAGTAATCTCCTAAATTATCATATCTACCATTATTTTCTCCTTTGAGAAGCCACGCTGTCCTGGTTTGAGGTAAAACAGGACCAATTTTGTTCAGTAACTTTACTTTTTAGCTAGGCCTCTTCTAACTGCTGAAATTAACAGCATGTTGTGCAGAAAACTGTTCGCTCTCAGGGTGATAAGACCCATGTTTACAGTTGATGCCAAGGAACGGTATGCAGAGAGGCTCCTGCTTATACTTATTGCTATAACAACCAAGGGCAGACAACTGTGTTACTTGCCCCGTTGGAGGGTCGGAAGCGGAAAAGCGTAGAGGGGTCACACCTGTGGGGAGGAGCGGACAGGACAGGTGACCCAGAACTGGCCAACAGGGTATTCCATCCCATCTGCCTCATGCTCAGTATAAAAGCTGAGGGATCAAAGGGTCAGCTGTCTTTCTTCAATGGCCGACGTCCGAGGAGGACTCAGTCTGTTCATCTGCCTTTGATCCCGATCCTGAATCCAGATCCGGAATCCAGTTCCCATCTGTCACTGAGTCCAGTCTGGGACTTCCCCAGCACCTGCTGGTGACGTGATTGTCATCCTGGGAGCTTGATAAGGTTTTGTATCTATTTCATTATTTTCTTTTTATTATTTTATTATTAATATTTCATTGAAGTAGTTTAGTTCCTTCTAAACTCTTAAGTCTCTCTTTTTCTGTCTCTCTTGCCTCCCTTCGGGAGTGGAGCAAGAGAGAGCGAGCATCTGTCATTCCACCGGATTGGGCCAATCTGGCCCAAACCACGACACATGCTTAGGTAGGAATACTGCCTGGATCTCCTCCGGCAAACAGTGTGCTGCAAAGGAGCGTGTGATTTCAGTGGATGTGTTTCTGGAAAAGTCAATATCAAAGGATGTTAGGCTTTTTCAGGCTTTACCCAGGCAAAGTACCCTTCAGCCCAGGCCCAGGTCTTGGCTTTCAGCCCTGTATCTGCAAGTCATAAAGTTTTTAAGTCATTAAACTGAATGTTCTGAATGAAGACCTTGGAAATCCTAAATGTTGTCAGGGCATTTAGTGTCTAGCATAGATGCTAAAGAAGTGATTCAGTTGCCTAAACACAGGCCTTCAATGCCTATGATATCCCAGGTTTTCCTGTGAAGCTGGCAGATAAAACATAGGATCTATGGGAAATCCATTTTTTTCTGGAGCAATACCTGCAGGCCAGGAGCAATTTCATACAGCACCTAAAATGACACCGAAGTACTGTGCCTGAGCCGAGGAAATGAGCCTCTTGTCAGTAAAGCCAGTGGAATCTAGATGGAAAAACAGCTGATCAGCTCATAGCAGCAGGATTTGGTTGCCTAAACATTGACGCCATTGGACGTGCCCTAGGGTGCCTCAGACATCTGCATAGGTTTTGTAGCTATGCCACAAGGTGTTTGGAAGGCCTGTGCACTTCTGAAGTAGTCTCTGGGGTTCGAGAGCAATACACTAGCACAACTCAGGTAACACTGGAAGTCCAGGGAATTCTTGAGTTACCTACTAGTCACTCCCTAAATTCACTGAAGTAAACACTTCAACTTTGTTGTCTCAAGCTGTAGCTATAATACACCTTGTCTTGGAACAACCTCTGTTCCTCCTGCTATGTGCATGGGCATTTGCGGCAAGGAAATCAGGCAATCCACAGAGTCCTGAATAGGATTCCAAAGTCTGTGCCTGTTGGAATTATTCATATCTGTTGGTGTCACGCTTGCAATTACTTGACACATATCCTGAAGCTCTAGCTGTATTTCCCAGGAATCATTTCAATGGAGTTGTTCTGAGCTTGAGAAAGTTAAAGTAATGACTTTTAGGAGGAGGCCTGAATCTCTCCACTCATTTTCCTTCAGCATTTTTCAAACACACACAGAAATTAAAATTATTTCCTTCTAGAGCAATTTAGTGTCAGCACCTAGCTGTAAACTGTGGAGATGTTGAAGCATGCTGCACCTGTTTATAATGTTCCATTTCTGTTGTTGATCGTAAAATATTTTAGGCAAATTTCCTATGCATTTTTGGCCTGCCTTTGTAAGCTCCTTGCCTAAAAACATCAAGACATAAAGCAAATATAAAATAGAACAAAATACATGTTTAATGTCCAAAGGACTCATCTGACAGGAAAGAATTATTTACTACTTACACAAAATACTGTTGGTCACAAAAGAGACTTTTGGCAAGCCCAATTTAAAGTATTAGTGAAATAAACTTACAGCGATATTTGATGACATTTATGATACATTGTTTGCAGTACTATGTAACTGATTTTAACATGGAAGTACCTTTGGCTATCGTGATTGAAACGGAAGTTTACAATAGTTTGAATATGGCTGAGAAATATTTTTATTACAATTTTAGATTTCAATCTTCTTGTTCAAATAGCACTGACAGATTTTAGAACTTCTTATAGATACCACTGAACCATGGCAGCCACTCAACTCACAACAGAGAATATTTAGAATAGTTATTCTTATAAAATTAACTTGATTTTGTAATGAGTTGTGATTTTTTTGATACACAAAACTGACGCAATACAGTTGGCTGTATAACTGTATAGTAAACTGCATCATGAAAGAAATTTGGCTAAAAATATCTTTTTGGGAGAGTTTCCTATGATGTGAGAATGGAGATTTCTTCCAATGATGATCTTGCAGCACCTACCAAAAGTCATTGGTTCCCTCAGCTCATTATTGGCTATTCACTCATTAATACTGGAGATTTGGAATAGAGCAACTTTTAAACAACAAAATTTAGGTGAGATAAATCCTGTCCAAACTGCAAAGCCTCAAATCATGCAGAAGAGTCTGTAAAGAAACTGAGACACAAAGTCAAATATCTCTAATCCTTGGCTAATTTTTTAACCTCCAGGTGAGTTTCCCCAGTGTATAGGCCAGTGAGTGGGCATGTATTAGAATACTTTTCAGCATTTGTCTTTCTGTCTCAGAAAAACTATAAGAATTTTCAAACACCTTTTAGTGAAAAAACTGACTGAAGAACTATCTGACTAAGAAGCACTGTCAAGAATTCTGTTCAAAAGGCAATTTCATAATATTATTATTTTTGTGAAAAAATAATACTTTTTTGCACCTGATGTGCAAAATTTTTCTCTAGCAAACGTCATGAACATTCAATCTATAATTACATGATCACTTCGATGCAGCACAAGTTTCTGATTTCACCTGTTCCCCCTTTATTCCTCCTGCTGGTTGGTGTACAAGGCTTTTGTGTGGCTAAGCAAGAAGCTGGGTCTAGATGAAAATTAACTCTAAAAAAATATAGGTTTTTTCAGGTAGATCAATACCTCAGCTCAGCATTCAGAAGTCTACACAGGCTAAAAGAAGATAGAATAAGAAGTGTTGGAGGCAAGGGCAGAGTGACATTTGGATTTCAGCTCTCTGCCAAGCCGCTTTCCAGCTGGTTGTCCCTGGGCCTGTATTGGTGTCTGCGGTTATTCCTCCCAGGTGCAAGACTCGGTAGTTTCTGTCATTGAACTTCATGAAATTCCTGACCACCCAATTCTCCAGTTCGTCCAAGTCCCTCTGAATGGCAGCACACCCATCTGGTGTATCCACCACTCCTCTCAGTTTTAAGCAAACTTGCTGAGGTCCCGCTCTGTCCCACCATCCAGATCATTAATAAAGAGGTGATAATATTGGCCCCAGTATCAACCCCTAGAATACAACACTAGTGACTTGTCTGTAGCTGGACTATATGTTAGTGATTACTACCGTTTGGGCCTGGCTCTTTAGGCATTTTCAATAGACCTCACCGTCCACTCATCTAACCCATATCAGCACCCACATTAGAAGCTCAAGCCTTCCTTCCATACGTGGTATAAGCAGATGCCCTACAGTTCCCTTCAGCCCACGTAGACATTCCTAATAATACGCTCAGTACTTTTTTTGTTGTTGTTCTGTTTTCTGTGGAGACATTTATCTTATGCTAAATGCCTTTTTCTGTTTTTGTTCCTTATTTCCTGCTTTTTATTTTTTTTTCAAGTGAGCCATACCAAGCTGGCAATACAAATTCAATTGTCTAATGGTCCTTTTTACTTGTCTTTCATTATAGTGCACATGGCATCTGATTCATTTCCTGTTGGTGACACTGAAGATGTGTTTGTTGACCTGAGGGGGAGTGAGATTAGTCTTTGATGATGCATGCAGATATTCAACTACGACCACATGCTCTGCTGTTTCTAGAGACCGAGTACAATATTAAAGCAAAGAAATATAAAGAATCCCGGTCTTATATTATCCCTTGTTAATCTATCTTAGGGCAGAAAAAGTATTTTTAGGAGAACACATCAAACAAAATAATTTGTGAACTTTTTTTTTCTCTTTAGAGATTGCAGACTGCATCACAAACAGATTGTATCAGCTTGTGCTTTGCTTGTGGTAGAAGGATCGCAAAATCTTGACAGTAGGAACCTAACTCTTTTTCTCAAAGCTGTTCCTGCTTACTGGATTTATAAATGACTGAATCCAGATGGAGTTGTATCCTAGCTTTCACCCTGATGATATTTCACTTGGGTATCATGAAAGAAACAGTAAGCTGAAGAGACTTACATGGTTACCAGAGGAGAAAGTTGTGCTTCACTGTCTTGTCTACCAATATATATTATTGTCTGAACAGTATACATCTGTAAGTCATACCCTTGTGTTTTAGAAATAGCATATCTACCAGTAGTAGAAAAAGGACTTGTGTTCAGCTGCAATGTGATTTTGTTCCTTTCTCCAAATAGCTCTCTCCAAAGTAGCATAAACAATTTATTTTCTAATGTTCACAAACAAGTATTTTGTATATAATGTTATAGAATAGCGTTAGTCTGTATTCAATATTTGAGAAAATGGGAGTCTGGCTGTCCTGAAATGAGTTTTCGTAATTTTCGGGCTACAGCTCCTGGAAAGATGTTCACCTGCAGAGTCTTCTCCCTCAGGACCCCCCTTAGCAAGTGCTCTCATCAAGGAACCAACAATCACTGAAGTGAAAACGTTGAGACCTTTGATTGGAGCAGGCTAAACAAAAAACATGTGTTTCAAGAGAAAAGCTTCAAACCCAAATAAGACACCAACAAACGGGTCCTCCCTTGTTTCACAAGCATTTCTGAATCGGCATTTGTGGAAGAATAACTAGCCATTACTATGTCGTAGCTGTTGCCACTAATAACATTTTCCCTAGTAGGCAGAAACAGACAGGTGACAGTAAATGCTGTTTACAGATGATTAATATGTGTCAGTTGAGCATATATATGGCCTGAGTTAGTCATGCTTACATAATCATTAAGTGAGTATTAATTAGGTACATAATCCCATTATCCCCACTGTATTTTGTTTTATTTCATTTGAATCTGGTTGTACATTTACTACTTAAATGTAAGTACTTAGTTTAATTTCAGTTCCATTATCAATGTTTTAAGATGAAATATGTGTGGTAAATTTAATTTGAAATATCATGGTCTCAACCCTGTCTTTTTTTTAGTGCCAGAACCCAGGAAGAATGCACAATGAAAGAAAAAAACCCAACAGATTGAAGAGTCGGATGACTAGCACATCTTCCCATTCTGGAGGCATGGGAACCTTGGGACCCATTGCTCTCTGGGTCAAGAGTTTGGTGCTGGAGGGGTGCTCAGTGCAGCCAGGCAGTGGAACTGCAGAAGGCACATGCTGCTTCCATGAGCTGGGGTGAAGCAAGCTCATGGTAAGCACTGTGAAGAAAGGCCTCAGTTATTGCCCTGAATACATGCTGCAGTGCTACTGAGTTCAACCTCTGTCTTGAACCTGGAGTTTCATATGAATAATTTGTGTTGTTTTCATTGGTGACAACCCTATTCTCAGATACATGCCCTCTTAGTACCTATCTTTCAGGGTGAGATGAAACATGTTTTGCTGTGGTGTTAGCAAATAAAAATGTTTATTAGGTTTTATTTTTACCTTCACATAGTGTGATTTCTTTTTGGTTTTTTTTTTTTTTTCAGAGCACAGAGGGACACTTTGGCATGTAATAGAAAATTTAATCTGTGGATTAAGATGTGCAGTTGTTAGTTTGACTCCATCAGAACCAGGCATAGCAAAAAGTATAACCCCAAGTCAAATGACCAGAGGCACTTGACTTTCTGACTTCTGAATATGTGTCTGCAGGTTTCACTACCCCATTCCACTATGGAACTCAGAGTTGTGGCTCAGCAAAACTACCAGGACTAAAGACAGGTTGCAATACTGAGTTTGGTCACAAACAGAAATAGCCATATCAACAGGAGGAAAATATACTAGAGAAGGTGAAAACCAGACAAGGTGAAGCAAGAAATAGAAAATCTTCTCTAGAGACAAAAGAAATGAAACCATTTTCTAAGTGAGTTTTCATTTATTAAAATATCCTAGTTTATACCTGTATGCATTTAGATTTCATTGTTCTTGTGCAGATTATTCTGTATGTTCACAAATGTCATTCAGATGAATAACTATTAGCACAAAAAGAGTAGTCGTGGGATACTGGTTCTATCTATTACGAATTAAAATAGAAATGAAATTGGTTATTTGTCAATTCACATTTTCTACTCTGGTGCGCATCATACCTAACAGCACCTGTTTCTCATATACTCTCTACTTACTTGTAAAAAGTCTATGGAGAAAAACCACTAAACTCTTTTTTTTTTTTAAAAAAGGCCTGTCACGAACTGTCTAGCACTTCAACCAAGTGCAGCTGACACTTCCATAGTTTGATAAACCTTTGCTCATATTTGTGCAGCATCTTCCTGTAATCAGTGATATCCTCGTTATGTCACCTAAGCAATGAATTATTTACACATTTTAAAAATACACAAAGATAACTTGGCATGTGAAAATAAAATACTCCATAATCTTCAGATCTGAGGCAATGAAATGTATAGCATTAGCTGTGCTGGCAGGAAAAATAGAATGGGGTCATGTGAGACTTCCAAGATCAGCATGTACAGACCCCTGCTCATATACAAACTACCTTTCTTTTGTGTGCTATCATGAGCTTTTTGTTCTTTACTCACTTGTTCTGAAAATAACTTGGATCTTAAAAGTACATTAACTCCCCTAAGCTTGTCACAGACATTTACAGCAATGCTGGATACACTCTTTACACTAGGGAATCTTCCTGTACAGGAATTCCTGATAACATAACCACACCCAGGTTTTCTAACTTCTCTGTTTTCTAGTGAGGATGGATTTTTTAATATACAGATATTGATATATATGGACATTTATTTACACGATAGTTATTTTTATGGACATCCAACTCATGTCAGCTGAGAGCCAAGACAGCATACCCTCTCAGAAATGTACCTAAAAATTGGCATACATAGGTTCCTCCCTGTCATGTCAAATTAATTAGTTCTGGAAAGGGAAGGGAAGGGAAGGGAAGGGAAGGGAAGGGAAGGGAAGGAAAGGAAAGGGAAGGAAAGGAAAGGAAAGGAAAGGAAAGGAAAGGAAAGGAAAGGAAAGGAAAGGAAAGGAAAGGAAAGGAAAGGAAAGGAAAGGAAAGGAAAGGAAAGGAAAGGAAAGGAAAGGAAAGGAAAGGAAAGGAAAGGAAAGGAAAGGAAAGGAAAGGAAAGGAAAGGAAAGGAAAGGAAAGGAAAGGAAAGGAAAGGAAAGGAAAGGAAAGGAAAGGAAAGGAAAGGAAAGGAAAGGAAAGGAAAGGAAAGGAAAGGAAAGGAAAGGAAAGGAAAGGAAAGGAAAGGAAAGGAAAGGAAAGGAAAGGAAAGGAAAGGAAAGGAAAGGAAAGGAAAGGAAAGGAAAGGAAAGGAAAGGAAAGGAAAGGAAAGGAAAGGAAAGGAAAGGAAAGGAAAGGAAAGGAAAGGAAAGGAAAGGAAAGGAAAGGAAAGGAAAGGAAAGGAAAGGAAAGGAAAGGAAAGGAAAGGAAAGGAAAGGAAAGGAAAGGAAAGGAAAGGAAAGGAAAAAGTATATTATTGAAGTATGTGTTTTGTCCAAATGTGTCCTAAATGCTGACAGGCTTGGGGCATGGACCACCTCTCTAGGACACCTCTTGGTAAAGAAATGCTTCCTAATATATAGTCTGAACCTCCCCAGGCGCAGCTTTCAACCATTCCTGTGCATCCTATCACCAGATCCCAGGGAGAAGAGATCAGTACCTCCTCTCCACTTCCCCTCCTCAGGAAGCTGTAGAGAGCAATGAGGTCACCCCTTGGCCTCCTTTTCTCCAAACTAGACAAGCCCAAAGTCCTCAGCTGCCCTTCACAGGTCATGCCTTCCAGCTCTTTCACCAGGTTTCTTGCCCTCCTCTAGATGCATTCAAGGACCTTCACATCCTTAAATTGCAGAGCCCAAAACTGCACACAGTACTCAAGGTAAGGCCACACCAACGCTGAATATAGCGAGGTAATCCCCTCTTTTGGCTGGCTGGGTATGCCGTGTTTGATGCACCCCAGGATGCGGTTTGCCCTCTTGGCTGCCAGGGCACACTGCTGACTCATACTGAGCCTGCTGTTGACCCGCACCCCCAGATCCCTTCCTGCAGGGCTGCTTTCCAGTCACTTCTCTCCCAATTAATACTTGTGCCCAGTGTTACTCTGTCCTAGGTGCAGGATCCAGCATTTGGGCTTAAACAGTTATTTATAAATAAACAACAGTAATAGCACAGAGAATGTCTTGACATACTGCTCAGAGCTGTGAGAGTTTTATTTATGTAAGGCATTTCATGCAAATTTTAAATCAGAGACTCTAGAACACAAAATTTCCTACCAGATTATAATGAGATTATAAGAGCCATGTTATTGTGCAGTTTAGTATTGCTTACAATTCACATTCATTACTTTTGTGGCTGCAGGAACTTGGTAACTTATATCAATGCTGGAGGTTATAAGCTATCACAAAGAAATATTGCACAGAGACATCATGATTCACAGATGACAAAAGCCTTGGCCTCTAAGCAAAACACAAGCTTGCTGCAAACTGGCAGAGTATCAGCCAAAGGCTGGCTGGATCAGACCTTGCTGTCACCTCCCATTTCGCAGCTGGTGTCCATACCCTTACACCAGTATCTCAGCTGCAAAGCTTGTTTTGTTACTATTTCTGATGGTTATAGTCACCTTGAATTCTCTTCATTGGTGATAAGAAGGCAGTCCAGACAGAAAGAAACAAAATCTACATTTTGCCCATATTTGGAAGTCTTGAGATGGTCAATGAATCTGTGCCATCTCAAACAGAATTTAGTATCCTGGTTAGTCCCATATTTTAATAGGCTGTGGCAGTGTCCACCATTGCCACCATAAGGCAAAATTTTATCTTTTATTTACTCATTTTAGAAGAACAAGACAGAAGATAAAATTTTCAAGCAGTAATCACAGAGAAAGAATGTCTAGGACCGACAGCATTCACATTCTTAAACCTTTTATAGAACAGCAATTGCAGATGATGCTTGCTGAAAGACTGCTGTATCTTAACCTGAATATGTCTCCAGTGCTGGGACAGGCTGCCTATCTCTTTCTGGACATGACCCAAATGAAAGCATCCATTGCTGCTGAGCTATATATGAACTAAGAGGCTTTGTAGTGTGTCAGTGTACTTTATGCAAGGCTCGGTCAGTACAAATGGGCAAAATCCACCGTGACTCCTGCTGCATGTTTCTTTTGCTCCATGTGACAGTTAAAATTCACAGAGTCACACTGTGAAAGTAACGAGATACTGCAATTGGTCTTGTGACCTTTTGTGCTCCATGGGTCCTGGCCTCTAGGGCTCTCAGTCCTTCATTTCCAGTCACAGACACAGTAGCACACTCACTTTGCCTAGCCAGCCTGGAAGAAATTGTCTAAAGCTCTATTGTCTGCTAATGTTTTTCTCTCCGTAGAATACAGAAAAGTAAATGGGAATAAAAATTCACAGCTGTATAATAACAACAAAACCATGGGTGGGAGAAGTATCAGAAACAAGGATTATATTGGTGTTTCCTAGACTGCCTTCTTGTTCTGCTCCGTCCCTCCTTCTGTCTACTCTACTGCATTTTCTCTGTAACTGGATCTTCTCAGGTTTTGTGTCTTTCCTCTCCCTCTCTGTCTTTCAAGGAGTACCCAGGGGAAGCACATATCCCACCATAAATTAAAAAATGCACGGAAAGAACTTTAGAAACTGTTGATGTGCTGTTGGGCATAGGGAAGAACTGGAAGAAAGGTAAGGTTGTCAGCCCAATGTCCACTGAACTAAAGCATGTTTACAGAGTAGTCTCGCCTAGTGCTCAGTAATATTATAAACCACTTTTCTATGGAAAGATTCATAATGTACCAAAAAAAATTCTTAGGAAGATTTATCTCTTAGAGACTTTTAACCTTATTCCCAACAACAAGTTCACTGGGCTGTACTGGAAATAGACTTAGATATATTTATGTATGTGTATACAAATTTCCCCACCCCCACCTTGTGAACCAAAATAAACTCTCCAGCAAAAAAGACATCTTTGCTGGGTGCCAAGTTGCATTGCTTGCTTCTCTGGATATGGGGAATCATCTAAACACCCACACAGATCTTCCAGCTTTTTTTTTTCTCCTCTTCCCCACTGGCAAATACACCCTGGGGATTGATTTCTTCACAGGATAGAATCTGTTGAAACTACATGACAAAGTTTTGGCAGTGAAGCTTTGTTCCTGTGATGTTTTCAACACAAGTGCATTCCAGCCACAAGGATTGTTGCATAAGGATTGGCATGTTGCTCTTGGCACTGTTGCTCAAAGCAGGGACGGGGGGAGCCTGCCACTGCCCATAAATTACACCATGAGAAAACGACTTTCAGCCCAGCTATAAACAGACAATTACGAAAGGCTACGGCATTGCCATCCTCAGGCTACCAGTGGTGCTGGGAGAATGAATCTGTAATGAGTGACACATACCGACAAGTGTTTCAGGTTTTGTAAAATATGTTAATTGCCTTCAGATTCAGAAAAATTGAGTGTACAGAATTTAAAGTAGAGAAAATATGTGCATGGCAATTCTAGTATTACCGAGTGTTCATGTAGGGAGAAAAGTTCTTTCCCCAAGTAGTGAGATATGACCATTCCTATTTAGCAAAACAGTCAGCAGAAGAAAATATATGTGTTCTTGCTATTCCCAGAAGCTAGATACCAGTGATCGCTTCTAGCTTGGAGAAGGCAGCTGAGTCTAAGCCTCTCAGTGAAGTCGATACTCATAGCTCTTACAGAATTCACAACTCAACAGGAGTCTTCTCCTTGTCTTTGCACTGTTGATTCTCGCACAGGAGCTCTGCCACAAATATATAAATAAGTAAATAATAAAACCCCTCCAGTCATACATTCACTGTTCTTGGATAAGTGTATACTACCCTTTTCCTCTCTTTATTGTCCCAGATTCTCCAGTAAAAGGACATTTTTGAGTGATGTTAACTGGATGTCGTGGTTTGGGCCAGATTGGCCCAATCCGGTGGAACGACACATGCTCTCTCTCTCTCTTGCTCCACTCCCAAAGGGAGGCAAGAGAGCGAGAGGAAAAGAGAGACTTAAGAGTTTAGAGAGAGCTAAACTACTTTAATGAAATATTAATAATAAGATAACAAAAAGAAAATAATGAAATAGATACAAAACCGTATCAAGCTCCCAGGATGACAATCACGTCACCAGCAGGCACCGGGGAAGTCCCAGACTGGACTCAGTGACGGACGGGAACTGGATTCCGGATCAGGATCAAAGGCAGATGCACAGACAAGGAAAGAAAGAGAGAAAGAGAGAGAGCGACCCTTTGATCCCTCAGCTTTTATACTGAGCATGAGGCAGATGGGATGGAATACCCTGTTGGTCAGTTTTGGGTCACCTGTCCTGTCCGCTCCTCCCCGCAGGTGTGACCCCTCTACGCTTTTCCGCTTCCGACCCTCCAACGGGGCAAGTAACAAAGTTGGCTGGCCTTGGGTGTTATAGCAACAAGTATAAGCAAGAGCCTCTCTGCATACCGTTCCTTCGCATCAACTGTAAACATGGGTCTTATCACTCTGAGAGTGAACAGTTTCTGCACAACATGCCGTTAATTTCAGCAGTTAGAAGAGGCCTAGCTATAAAGTAAAGCCACTGAACAAAATTGGTCCCGTTTTACCTCAAACCAGGACATTGGAACAGGAGTTTGGACCTTGACCTTCAAGGACTTGTTTTGGGATATATGGTGTGGCAGAAACAAATTTACTTCTTATGGAGATTAAGTTTTGAAACCCTTCACGTCACTACTTGCATGTCTCACCATCAAGGATAATTAAGACACAGCAAATCCAGACATCCTGGAGATCAATATGAATCTAAATATTAATAGGATGTAACTAGACTGTTAAATGGAAACACACTTTAGTAGCCCTGCCAGCGCAACACAGAAAGAAGATTGTTAAAACTGTTCATCCTTCCTTCCCTAAGCATCTACTACTAACACGAGAAGTTACTCCTGAAGCCAAAGACAGGAATGGATGGATGATCCTGTCTGGTACATTGTTTTTGTGGTCCCGGAACAAAACCAGAAAATTTACAGTGCCAGAGCAGAGACATGCAAACCGATGCTATTTCTGCTGCTGTGGTCACTCCCAGCCTACGCTCTGTTTGGCAGCACAGGAGTATCCTGAAGGTGTTTGAACGCATTTGTCTTATGTGTTACAATTTCAGAGCACTTCCTAACCCTTGAGGAGTAGCTTTCTTGCGAAGCAGGTATTCACCTCATTTTACAGGTTCATAAATGTGATGTGTGTGGAGCAGAGAAAGAAAGAGAGAGGGGGAATGAGGGAGGGAGAGATGAAGTGATTTACATAGTTCTGTGCTTTAATTACAAAGCAACCTTTGCCTGATGACACAACTATCCTAATTAAGCATCATTACGCTTCCCTTGGGAACTTTCCAATTAAGCATGCCCCAATTATGTGGAGTATACATGATGATGGTAAAAACCTGCACATTTTCTGATTGTTGCAGCACACGATAATGATGTGAACGTCTCTCTTGGGACCAAAGGATACAAACAGTTTGACTGTGCTTTTAGAGACCCAACAATACATTCCAAACCCAAAGATTTCTGAAACGTTGACAAATGATTTAAGTCAAATTTAAGGCCATCTAAGGCTTTTTAAAAATGCTGAAAGAATGGATAAGCATTCAACAATGGATTTTTGAAGACTTAAAACCCAGTCTTTATTTCACCTCATATTCTTAGATATCCATGGCATAAGTCTTTCTCCAAACACCTGACTTCAATGCTAGAGTTTATTCATGCACAGTACATTTCTCTTATGAGCAAATTAAGCAGATTTTCGCCTAGTCTGATGACTCAATATTAGATGACTAATCTGTTGTCACAGAATTCCTACTCTGAACAGTATATGTAACAATTTTTAGAAAAAGGCACATGAAGGCATAAATGTTGCATGATGTCTAATAAGCTGACTGAAAAAGTTGGAATTTCTCCTGATATGAAGCAGGAGAGAAATGTCTTCTGACTACGGAAGATGCATTTAGCTAACAGGCATATTGATACTGTGAAAATTTTATTCAAGAGTATAAGCAGCCATTAAGTTGAAGCAGTAAAAAGATCTTTGAAATTTCCTTCTTCAAAAAATAGAACAAAGTGACAGTAACAGGGAACAGAAATTTTGGACAGATATGAGTTCTCCCATTCTATGGGGTGTCTTTGTTTATTTAAAAGGTCCGAGACAGCAGAACTGTCAGAGTGATCTCTACTAGACTTCTTTGGATTCTGACAAATGTAAAAATAAGCTTGTCAAGATAATATTAAAAGACTCATTGCACATGGGTATAAACATGCAATGAACTTAAATGCTGAAGAATAATTGAAGTACAATATTGTCAGTGAAGATAGATAACTTCCCCTTTGTTCAACTCCCAAATGTAAAATTGAGTTGTTTTCAAAAGCAAAGGAGTCATATAAATTAAAATATGATGAAGGCCAGAAAGGCTAAAAAACCATAATTACAAAAGAACCATTTGCATTAAAAAGTAGAATCAATCCTTAATCCTTAAAACAGTGAAAGAAGCCAGACATTAACGTATTTTGAAAATCTAACAGAATTGAATAATAGGTTCTTTAGACTATCATGACAGACCCTGCTTTATATTGTGTTAATTAACTTCAGTAGCCCAACATTTGTAAATAAACTGAAAGGCAATCCTGTATTTGCCAAACTTATTCCTTTGATCATGAGGGGTTTTTTCCTCCAAATCATACCTGTTTATTCTAAATAAACACATTTCACTGTCAGAGTATTAGATGTTCAACAAGCTGTCTGTGTGGACAGTCACCTGTGAGATGAATCTCTTCTTCTACTATTTCTTGTATCCTTGTCTGTCTCACATACATGTATGCTATGTTAAGTGATAGATAATAAGGATATCAGCTCATGACCTCCTTTATCTGCTGGAAGACAACTACGATAATGTAGAAGGTGACAAAGTTAAAGTGAAGAATTTGCTAAAATATAAACTAGTGTCTTAGAAGGTAAAGTAATTGTTTTATTTCTGAGTTATAACATCAGCCTCTCTCTTTCAGTCACACATCACAGTATCATTGTGCAGGCCTTCAAAACAGTACTAATACTTCTAAGCATGAAAAAAAGTCAAATAATGGCTATAGTGGCAAAGAAGTTATTTATTCACTGAAAAATGCAGCTTCAAGGCAAACAAGGAATTCATGGTTATTTTGGGCTGAAACAAAAGTGTCAAACCATGTGAAATGTAAAGGAATTTCAAACTGTTGAACTACTTTGGCATTTCTGAAATGTTTACGTTTCTTATAATACTAAAAAAACCCAAACAAACAAACCAAAAAACCCCTCCAAACACCCAAGAAGATGTGTTGAACTTGCAAAAAACATCCTACATCTGCTACCTTTATCCAAAAAGCCCATCACTTCTGTGACTGGGTCTTAGAACTGCAACTACACCAAAATGAAAAAGATTCACCTGCAAAAGATCTTGTCCTTGCACTGGCATCAGCTAGCAATGATTAAAAATAATAGAAGCTGGTGCATCACCTCAACTGGTCTGACCAGATGGTATATGTATAAACCATACATAATCTAGTTAGTAGATTCAGGCTTTTTCTGTCTCCATGTTGTCTTCAAAGTAATGAAAAAATAATAAATAAAACCAAAGTTATTTGTGTAGAATAAATGAGTTTTAGCTCAGAAACTCTCTGAGCCACAGATCCGTAACATCATGAGTATTTTAGGTAAATATCAGTGCTTTCTTCTCCTATTCCTAAATTCTTCTTTAGGCACTCAGTAACGGCCATTCTCATACATGATTATTATTGGACATGATAATTATTGAAATTAATCTTTGCTCTGATCCCTTATTACACTTCTACATTCTCATGTTCATATAAATAATGTCATCTACAAAGCTATTTGCAATACTTAGCAAAAAGGCTATTTAATCCTAAAATCTTGGGAGGTATACTATATGTTCTTGATCATATTTTATTGACATGTTATTAAGAAGCTATCACAGATATAGTTGCCTTCATTTCATCCATATTTAACTTCTGTGAGCTAGGTGTTAAGGGATTAAAAGGGTAAGAAGGTGTGAATTAGCTTTATTTAGCTCTACCTTGCCGTAACACCAGTTGAGAAGCACAACTGGAAAATAGACAAAACACAATATCTGTAACCTACCTATTTGAGAATTCCATTAATTTAACACATTTGCTTCTTTTGCCTGAAAACAAAAGAATTGGAGAGTGGGAAGTTTTTTAAAAAATTAAGATCTGATTGTGACTTCTGGAATCAAGTCTTCTAAGGTGAAGTAGAGCCTGGAGGGAAGCTGGTCCAAATACTGAGTGCTTGAGACAAAAAACTCCACCTTAATCTCAGTATTGGAAACTGGTTATTTTATTAATTTGCTAACTTTTATTCTTCTGTGGAAAAATAAAGAACATCTTATTTATACCCGTTGCAGGATCACAGCCTGCAATTTCATTTCATATGCTTCATAGCGAGGATATTTTTTCATCATGTTATTTCTGGATAAAACCAAATTGTGGTTTAAATGATCACTTAAAAGTCCTCCTTAGGTCTCAGGAAGTAAAAATTCCCTCAATCCTGATTTAGAACTGTCCTTTTTCATACCATTTTCAAGAAAATCATGGTAGTTATGTCTGTGTTAGGCACCAAGGCCTTGCCTTGCCTTCCCTTGCCTTGCCTTGCCTTCCCTTGCCTTGCCTTGCCTTCCCTTGCCTTGCCTTGCCTTCCCTTGCCTTGCCTTGCCTTCCCTTGCCTTGCCTTGCCTTCCCTTGCCTTGCCTTGCCTTCCCTTGCCTTGCCTTGCCTTCCCTTCCCTTCCCTATCTTTTGTTGCTTATTCCAATCAGGTCTAAAAGTTGAAGCTGCTTGGCACACCGAGCAAGAGAAATGCAGATCTTACTACTAAATGTGCTACAGTTGCTTTCAGAAGTTGGAGTTAGTGATATTAGTTTCCTGCCTTTTTGTTACTTATACCTGTGTACTACTTACATGTTACACGTTATGCAGGGTGATTACACAGTTCTAAACCCTGCTTGGTTGTGAATTCATGAAGTTAAGACAGAAGCAGTGCAACAAAACATGTTTCAATGTGTCATATTTAGGTAGAGGCAATATCTCAGGTTAGAACACGTTTTTGATATAACCAAGAGAGAATAATTATCTAACTTAGGACCTTTACTTTTGCATACGCAAACCCACACCTGCAAATAATTGCACATACATACCTTTATTAGATGATAGCATGAAAGTTAATGGTAACATAGTCAGATAACTACAAACCAAACAGCTAGAAGCATTGTCNCCTTCCCTTCCCTTCCCTTCCCTTCCCTTCCCTTCCCTTCCCTTCCCTTCCCTATCTTTTGTTGCTTATTCCAATCAGGTCTAAAAGTTGAAGCTGCTTGGCACACCGAGCAAGAGAAATGCAGATCTTACTACTAAATGTGCTACAGTTGCTTTCAGAAGTTGGAGTTAGTGATATTAGTTTCCTGCCTTTTTGTTACTTATACCTGTGTACTACTTACATGTTACACGTTATGCAGGGTGATTACACAGTTCTAAACCCTGCTTGGTTGTGAATTCATGAAGATAAGACAGAAGCAGTGCAACAAAAAGGGACGTGTTTGAATGTGTCGTATTTGGGTGGAGGCAATATCTCAGGTTAGCACAAGTTTTTGATATAACCAAGAGAGAATAATCATGTAACTTAGGACCTTTACTTTTGCATATGCAAACCCACACCTGCAAATAATTGCACATACATACCTTTATTAGATGATAGCATGAAAGTTAATGGTAACATAGTCAGATAACTACAAACCAAACAGCTAGAAGCATTGTCACTTGAAATTTCAGTTGAACTGAGTACTTTTGCAATGTAGACACAAAAAGTGGTCCCTCATACTCAGGATCAGATTGAAGCCTTTTACAAAAGAAATGTTAGCAATATTAACCCAGCATAGCAAGCAGCAAGTGTCTCTGTGTAAGCATGCACAAATTGTTGTGGTTTTTTTCCAGCATTAGCTTAGGGAGGACAATTGCCTCAGCACACTGGATGAAGCCCTGTGTGTGATAGCCAAGTAAACTGAAGAGCATTCAGGGACTTTACCAGCCCCTGGAAGCTGAAAGTCTATTCAACCGAACTGTGAGAATGGTCCCTGACATGCTTTGGGCTCAGGCCAACTAGCACTCTCCCAGACAAAACTTGGGCATGTTTCAGCACTCGGAGGTCCTAGGAAACGGTTTCAAAAGGCAGCTTTTCCACCCCCACTTTGGAAACGGTAAGACTTGTGTAAACACAAGTTGTTTTATGCCAGGCGGTCTTTGTGCCCAGAATATTCCTGGACACATTTCACGTATTAGGATAAAGGTAGGGAATGAAGATTCAGTACATTTGAAAGCCAGTTTGCAAAAATCAGGGAAACAAAAAGAAGGAATAGAAGCAGCTATTACAGCTTCTTTTGTCTGAGGTGACCTTCAGTTTTTTCCAGACTAGCTGATGCTGGATAGTGTGGTGGTTTGTTGCCCAGAACCCTGGTTGAAATTCTTACAATATTTACCTCTCAGCTTGCCATCATTCACACTTCTGACCCCTCATCAGATTGTGTACCTCAAAACCATTCAAAAATATGACATCTACCTGAGTGGTGCTTTCTTCTAGAATATGTATTTTGTAACCCTATTATTTCATCCACAATGTTTAGCAGTCAGTTTCCCGGATAGATTTATAAATTTGACTTTGACCTTTTCCAAAACAGTTTGAATTCTGCTTAGTTAGGACTCATTTCTCAGCCAATATCAGGTTGCACAATACCCATGATTGCCAGAAAAGCTCTGGATGAAATGAAGGAGGCTGGCCTAAGGTAAAATTTTCAGTCTGAACTCACTTTTTCTCTTAGTTTGCCAACGCTTGATCTTGGTTACATGCAGAAATCCTTTGGTTTTTTAGGATTTTGCTTTTAGGAGATTATGTTGATTGACTGAAATCTATTTTAGGAAAAAAAATGTTCCAGACTCATGAGACAGAAGCAGATTTTTATATATGCATTGTGTATGTACTTCAGTACAACCGATAATGTTGCACCTCCACAAAGAAAGAATTAACCTGTGTTTGCACGATGAAGGAGTTTGTCCTAGGGAATAGCGTCTGAAAAAGACTGTCCGACTCAAAAAGACATCAAAGAAGGAAGCCAATTTCTCTGGCTTAGGTATCTAACTGGCACCAGTTCTAGATGTCTAGTGAAGAAATGATCCTAAAAGAAGTTAAGTGCCTCATTTTCCTGTTCAGTCAAGGAAAAGCTCAGTACCTCTGAAAGCTTTCAAAAGGAGCTTCTGACTACCTGAGTTTAGGTGTAGTGGTTCATCAACTGTTTTTCCTTATCTACGTAGGCAAGATTCTGTCTTGTGTAGGAAAACGAAACTCTGACTGGTCTGGGTGAATCCTCAGTCATTGCCAGTTTTTTGTTTTTAAAGAGGTGAGACCTTTTATCGTAAATAGATGGTCTTGTTCAAACAAGGGATTTATGTAGCTTGGATAATGCAGACTGCATTGGTCTTTTCTAGATTTATGAATCCACCACTTAGTGCTATCACTTATTACCACAGTGTAAAAGGATGCTATTTGCATCGCTGGATTTTCACAGTGTATTTTGACGGGGTTTAGGTAGGGTTATTATTACAATTACCATTACCATTACCATTACCATCACTATCACTATCACTATCACTATCATTATCACTATCACTATTACTTGGATTCCTTTCCTTTTTGTTTCTAAATGAAGTATTTGGGGGAAGTGTATGTTACTATGTTGTTCTTTATTGGCATTAGTAGGAGTTCTGAATACTTTTTCTGTGAAGTTTGAGTGGAGGGTGCAGGCTACCTTTCTCAATATCTGCTGTTTAGGTTGCAAGATCCATGTTTGGGAACATGTAAAACCCCCATTATCTTATGTTGTTATCACAGGGATATGCACACTAAACATACAGGACAACTCAGTTTGCATATTTATTAACTATAGTACTATGTTACATGCTCCTGAATCACACTCTGTTCTTTAATCCTTTAAGGGCAAAATCCCAGATTTCCTCCTGCATTTCAGCATAAGATGTCTCCTAGTTTAAGGATGGAAATATATCAACGTATTTCTGTTCAGAGTGACTTTCTTTCATAAATAGCATCATCATGTGAGGAACAACTGGCAAAAAAAAATACATTTCCAAATAAAGAACCTATTTTACACAACTTATCTTGGTGACTTAAAGAAAATAATTCAGGAAGCATATAATGTGCATTGTTTTTAAGAATATTTTGAAAGATTTAAAGAGAAAAAAGAGAAGTAGCGTGGTGGCTCTGTGTTGACTACCTACCCGTACTGACTGCAGTTCATGTTACAGAGTCTGTTCTAGAAACCTTCTGTCTACTTTAGACACACACAGAGTTTGGCATCCTAGGTGATGTAACCTTTCTGCTATGTAAAAAACCCTCTCCTTTAAAAAATGCAGAAAAGAAAAAAAATTAATAGTGCACAAAAGAAAGGGAAAAATATCTTTTCAATGAAGAAATGATATTATTTCTTTATTTCTGCTTTTAGATATGATGATTTGAAAAGATGATGAATACCTCAAATATTTATCAGGGCAAATAACAAGGAGTTTTTCCACTAAACCAGAATAAACAGGTTTATAAGCTTACATTAATTTCCAGTATGGCATTCGCTATTGTCTTGAGGATCCTGTAACTTACACACTTAGACTTAATTTCACTGGCAAATTCCTCTTTTAATATCAAGTAAGTTTGGAGTAACCACCCAAAAGCCTGCCTGGGGGGAATTTAATTAAAGTCTGAATCAGTCTGTGCAATTCTAATATTCAATAAAAAATGGGGAATTAAATATTTTCTTTGGGACTAAAAGGATATTCTGTGTCTCTCTGCTTATACTCTCCCTGACAGTCAAGAGAAGAACTTCAAATAATTTTCTGGGACACCATCCACGTTCTGAAATGTTTTTTCAGTCCATGCAGCTCATGAAAACAGAAGCTTTTAAGTGACAGTCCTTTGAGGTTCAAGTCAAGGAGTTCCCCCTTTCTTCCATTCTCTGTCTTGCTGTCTTTCTAAAAGTTAGGGGCAAGACAATTTTGAAAAACTGTTTCAATTGATTCAGACATATTAACTCCTTTTTTCTTTCTGAGTATTTTAAAGGAACCTTGAACTGGATGGAGGGCCTACTTGTATAAATCTGAGCTATAATTTCACTTTCTTTATCCTTGAATACTTTGAAGGATAAATTATATGACAACACAATCTGTGTGATAACATAAGTAAATCGAGTAGTTAGATGTGTATTCTACCTGAATGACCACAAACACAAAACGGTGTGAAACTGTGTAAGAAATGCAAAACCCATGTCTATCTGCTGTCTAGGTTATATGTATCACATAAGACTGACACCAGAATCAGACCACAGTATGGCAGTTTCGTGTTAGATGTTTGTGAGAGATACCTACTCTGTATGAAGGCAGATGTACAAGCTCTGAAACAATGTGTTTACAGGAAGGAAGGTGCTAAATCTATTAAATGCACTAAATTAATGTTCCTGTACTGTTCCAGGATATTAAATTCTTATTAATGCTTTAAACACCTTCCAAAAATTAATAACATAGATAGCCAACATTTGTATTCAATGATTTCTCTCAAAACACAAATATCCTCCTCTTAAAATGTCTCAGTATGACCAGGAACATGACACCGACCCAATAAAACCTTTCTCTTCTGAAGGCTTTTAACATTTCACAGGCAAAAAGAAAAAAAAGAAAAAAAAAAAAAGAAATGCTGAAGAAAGAAACAAGTTTTGCAACAAGCCCTGAAAGTCCACAAGTTCAAGTTCTGTTACACTGTGAAAGAAAACACTTGTAGAATGCACATGTCCCAAGAAGCCAACTGAAAGTCAGTCTAGTTTGTGGAATATGAGTCTAGTGCACACTCTAGTTACAGCACCCTGTAATAAGCAGCCACCTACATTTTGGACCAGTTGTGTTTTCTCAATGATTTTCAGTCATTGGTCAATAAAAATTATGTTTAAATAAACTAAATCTGATATTCAAAGGATTCAGCATTATAGTCCACAATGAAAATAAGATCTGCTTATCCTCCACACCCTGGTTAATTCAGATCTCCTCATGCAACAGGAGTAAAGAAATTCTAGCGTGACTTTTACCTCATCTACATACCCATGAATACAATCCTGAAAAATGTACGCAGGTTCCTCAGAAAAGGTAGAAGAAATAATTCCTGCCCTGTTAATCATCAACTAAATAGTGTTACCTCGGCCTCGTCTAAAGAGAGTTTCACAGATCTCATTCAAATGCTGTGCAAGTCCAAGAGCACTTTCGCTTTCTCTGGATGCACTTTGTGAGTTTCATTTAAGTTAGAGGTGGTAGTGAATCAAATTGGAACAAATCAGGACTGACAAACAAGTAAAAACTTTTTTTTTGAGCAGTAACTGAAATAAAGCTCACTGAAAGTAACTAAACCATCCTGCACCAAAATAAATATTTACCCAGATCCCTGGAAAGAAGAGAACCCCACAAACTTACCTTTAGGAATGGCCTGTGCTTTGACATCACTACTAACTATTCACTGTGTTTCAGTATCACTATTAAATAATAGGAAAAGTCAGAATCAAAACGTAATTATTTTCTTCTGATGATCATTAAAAGTGGACTAAATGACTCTGGCACAGTTTCCAAACTGGTCACAAAATTAAGAAATAATTTGCATCCATGCAATAAATTCTGAGAATTCTAGGAGAATTACCTTGACTCACTTGTCTACTCTCCCTCTAAAAATAAGGGAAGGATGAAAAATGAAAGAAGGTCAATATACCATCAATATGAAAAGGGTGTTTTTTCTGCTCTGTCTGAAAAGTTTCTCTGTTTATGACAGCATCATCCAAGCTGTCTAAATAAATTCAGCAATACTATTATTTCTGCTGTTGTTCTGCAAGCAAAACCAGAGCTGCCTTTTATTCATCACCTAAAACTACCCCAACATTTTTAGAAATCCAGTGGCAGTTACCAGCTAAAGGTCAAGCACAGAAAGTGTTGACCCTTTCTGTTATCACAAAGGCCAGTAGGTCTATCTGTGGTTGAGGTTTTCTGTAAAGTAACTCATAGTATGTACTATTTAACTCTGTGCGCAGAACACAGATAAATCAGTTGGGTGATTTTCATTGACTGGAAATCAGCAGGAGAAGAATCATATATTAATTAAAAACTGAGCAACCAGCTCCTCAGTAACTACATGATTTGAGAAGTCTTCAAGTCCACTAGATCATTGTCTTTTCTGCCATATTGCACTTATGGAAGATAGCTATAGACAGGACCATGAAGGCAGTCTTCCTAAGGAAGCAATACTTTTTTGCTTTTATTTTCACTGGTTTACCAAACGCAGATCATGCCTGAGGAAGCTAATTGATTTCATGAATCTATCATGTTATACTGAATGTGAAAGACAAAAGCAGTAGGCTTGCAATCTAGCTAACTTTAAGGTACCCTTGCAGTCAATGCGGAGAAATAAGTGCTTTCAGTCTGCGTATTTTAGCTGTCTACTTTGGGATGAAAAGAATTATGTCAATACAGTCCTAGTTTTCTTTGCTGCCTATGAAGGGAACCCAGGGTGCCTAGGTCAGTCTTATAGCTAAGGCACAGATATTACACCAAGATTAAGGATACTATGGTGAATGCAAACAGTATATGATATATGATTTTGAGAAGTATGCATGAAGATTCCACATTTGCCTTAAAGTCTTCCTTTTCATTCTCTTACTATGGTACTCAAAGGTACTGTTTTACTAACTTAGGCCATAAACCGCTTAGAGATTATGAAGATTTATCTTGCTTGTTCACCCGAAAATTGGTATTTTTAACTTTTAATTTAGGCATTTTTCACAATTCCATTTTTTCTATGTTGAATATAATTTGAATTATTTTATTACAAAACTAAAAAATTTTGTGGGACATGGTTCAGCACTAACAAGTCTGTATTTTTCTATCCCATTTCATGATCTACTTTTTATACCATTATTGTGTTCCACATTATTGTGAGATCTAAACATCATATAGTTATTACTTACCTGAAATTTAGTCATGCTTATCTAGCCTGGAATAAAAATTTTGATGGATACTTTCGGTAGATGAACAACAGAAAACTAGGAATCATGTAATAACAGGTGTGTATAAGATAGTTTAATAAATCATGGTGGGATGTACGTGCCACAAGCAAGGATTAGAATTGTTATTAGAGTATCTCAATTTACTAAGACTAATCCACAAAATAAAAATGTGAATATTTTCTACTTTATTTAAAGGGCTGTGGGCTTATTTTACTATGTCACTGTTTTCATTACAAAATAAAACATGTCACTTTGCATGTTAATTAGGTTTCTCTAAAAATTAGCATTTTAATATTTTAAATTTTCTTTGAAATACAGCACAGTTTCTCATGTCTCATATCTCACAATTGAACTCTGTATAGTCATTTTTACTTTCCTGTGTTGTTGAAACATCAAAAAGTTGTCTGAGCTGGAAATGTTGAATATTTCCATTTCTGTTTGTTGACAATAAAATATTAATTAATTTTTAAAATGGTAACAAAGCAACACAGATGCTGCCATTATAATTATGATTGCCTGGTAATGGTACGCTTCTCAGTGACAATGAGAATTAATCATATAATTAGTACTTTGTGCTGCTGCCCATGTTGTTCTTTTTTTTAATGTAGTTTTCATTCCCGGGAGGTGATTACCTGTTAGGTGAAGACATGTGTGTGAAATACTCTTTTACCGCATAAATTTTCAATATACAGTCTGAGACCTACAGCAACCTGTGATTAATCACCTACTAATTGGATCATTCCTTCACTGTCAATAAGTTACATACTGCATACAAGGCACTCATCTCCCTTGTTTACCAGATCCCAGTTCCTCTAGAGAAACATAGTAAGACAATCATCACAACTACAGCAAAAATATTGTTCTCTATTCAAATGCAAAATTCACTCAATTTTACCATATTACCTTCAGTAACAATTTTGCTTGTTAACAAAAAAAAAAATGGAAAAAAAGAAAAAAGAAAATAAAAGAGATGATAGAAACCTTTCCAAGCAAGTGTTTTAATTAAAACCCTAATTCTTCTCCTGGTCAAACATACTTCTGTTAGCTTTATTGAAACTGAAATGTACTAGATAGATTGGGTAGAATTTAGCCCACACATACATATGACTCAATTCTCAGCATACTGAGAATGACATCTATAAAAAAGACCTTCAAAACTTGCAACAAAGATGAGATCACATCTTGCATATCTGAGCTTTGAATTTGAGGATATTTCCACCAAATTCAGTTTTACAAACCATGTAGAAAGAAAGGTATGGTTGTGATACTTCATGAAAATATACACGTCTGCACGTGTTCAAGATGAGCCAAGCCTGAGATAACAGCAAAGACTGTAACAGATAAGTTTAGATTAGACTACCTTTTCTTTCTCTAAGAAAGTATTTGTTTATGTTCACTTCAGTACCTCAGTATCTCTTTCTGCCATAAAAGTAGTTGTGTGGACTGTGTATTTAGCCTACCAATAATGGTGTTCAGCATTTACTTATTTTAAACTTTAAAATTTTTCTAGTTAAAGGTGCCTGCCTTTCATTAAACCTTGGTGACATCAGTACTGAACAGCTGCAGGAGAACAGTAGATTTAATTTGTATTTTTATTCGGTCAGATCCCAAATTCTTTATTATGGTTAAAAGTGTAAGAATGCTGAATTAATGTGGAAATACAAAAATATGAATTTAAAAGCACTTACTAGCAGCTGTATACTCCAATGGAGGAGCTTACAGCAAAGAGTTTTTCTTCCTTCCCAGTTCAGGAGAATTTCCATAAAAACATACAAAAAATATTTTTGATTATTACATAGATAATAAATTCACAGTGAAATAACTGGGTGGAACAATTCACTTTGTGTCTTTAGAAGTTGCAGGTCACACCAGACATGCACACACACACACAAAAGCACATACACATTGATCCTGAATGCATGAATAAAGGAGAACTAGAAAAGACTACACATTGTATTTAAGACCTCTGAATTTACTCCCTCATGAGCTCATCAATGAAGGGAACAGCATACCCCTACTAACAAGAAGGAAAAAAAAGAATCTGAAAAAGACCGGTTCATCAATCTTTCTTGATTTCTGTTATTTCAGCCCTAGAAACAGGGCTGAAAATTGAATTCGGGGGAGGGGGAGATGGCAGGATATTTCTGAGTAAAATTTCTGCTTAAACTATCAGCCCGTTCTCGCTGTGTTGAAGTCACCGAGCTGTTGCCATCCCACACTGCCGCTTTGCTGGAGGTTTTGAAGTCCTGGCGGAGGGTGCTAACAGAGGCAGCCAGAAGATAGGTGCTGGTGCAATTAATTGAAGCATCCAGAATTGATGAGTGCTGTCAAGAGCTCACTGTGAGGATGGCTACCAGGGGAGCTTAATAAAGTGACTGGAAGAGATCAAGGTTATTACAGGATCTCATAGAAATGGCTGGAAGCAACAAAAAACAATGGGAGAGCACATTGTGGCATGTAAGAAAGTAGAACAGTACTTGTAAACCCAATTATGCATTCAGGAGTGAGTAAGGTGCCAGGGGGAATTAAAAACACTGCACAGTAAATACCAGCTTCCACTTATCAATGATCAAGACACCACTAGCTTGTGAACATAATAGTAACTTATTTAGTTCTGCGGTAGCACGATCCCTGCATTTCACATGCACTTGATGAAAGCCATACGGGCTGGGCTGTTGCTATTTTCTTTCTGGCTAACTTTCGAAACAGTAAAAATAAACCCTGTAGTAGGTTTTTTTTTTTCTTTTTTCTCAGATACACCATGCTGAGTGTATCTTTCAAGTATGTATAAGCAGTTGAGATCTCACTGTAGAATGTGCTTGGCTGAGTAAAAAAGTAATAATGGATATTTTACAAAAGGAATTAAAAAGAAAGTATAGGCAACATGTAGCAGTATCACAGAGAGGAAAAATGGGATAAGGCACACAAACAGAGAGAGAGGCAGAGAGAGACTGAAGTTGTTTTACCAAGCAGTCTAATCCTTTGGATGACTACAGAAATAAAAACCTGTTAGCAGGTTCCACAGGAGCCTGAAGATTGATTATGTGTCCTAGTTCCCCTGTGCTTCCTGTGCTGAGGATATCTTTTCAAACTGCTGATTTCACAGTCTACGAAAGGGCTGAAGAAGGAGGCATTGGCTGTGATCTAGATATAAGATTGAAGGGTTCAGAAACCTCCTTGAGAAGATGATAAATATTTCTGCTTCTCCCAGCACTTCAAAGAATTGCAGTCACCGAAGATGTGAGCTTTTTGATGGATAAGATGTAGTTCACCTTGCATAAGCCTTCACTTTACAGCTGAATTAAAGAGACACAAAACTGGAAGTCCTGGAATAAGATGAATCAAGTCGCTGAGTCAATGAATTGGTTCAAAATACATGTATCTGCCCTGCTCAGTAGGCCGACGCTCATTCAGTGGAATTTGCCGTGATACCTACATGAACAGTGCTTCCCAAATGTTCAAGAAGGTAACAGAGTCATAACAATTTACACCATATGAGGATCTGGTGTAAGCATATTTCTTGAGTCAATTGACAAACAATGAACAGTTTTTAATGAAATAGCTTTTTCCTTCCATTATTTATTCTAAGCATTGGTTTAACTCACAGCAACATTTGGTCTTCCATGCTGCTTTCATTTGTTTGCTTGGTTGGCTTTGGTTTGTTTTTGTTTTTGGGTTTTTTTTCCCCTCCCATAGAAAAAGATTATTTTTCACATTGCAAAATTATTTGCTGGGACAATCTCTTTCTTTTTATTAGGTCCTGTAATAATTATTTAAATAATAATGTATTTAGCCTTTAGAATCAACCCTTTGATTAAATTTTGTAACTGTAAATGCATTGAGGAAGAGGAGGAAAAAAGCAAATGTGCAATATTCACCAAAGAATTTTGAACAAAGCAGAGTCTTTCAGAAATACAATAACACAATATAACAATCTGTGAAACTGTAGCAAAATACAATTCTATACTATCCAATATGCTACTGTTGACAGTTTCTCTTTTAACTTTTAAGAAAATAAAAGAAAATTGTAGAGTTTTCGCTACAAGGTAGAGACTAGACATCTACCTCTCATATACATTTAAAAATCCCCTTCAAAAAAACTTAGTTTCAGGAATTCAGGATTTTTTTGCAAAAAATTAGGTCATATTTAACTACCTGAGTAAAAAAGTTAATGGGACTGCTGATTTCTTCAATCATTTGAAAAAGTGACAACAAATATATAAATTGTAAGCTTCAGGTCCTCAAAAATTGACATATTCAGTATGTAGTAAAAACAATCTGACTGCTTCATTGGAAATGCACAGCTGGAAGGAACATGATGAATTAAAACTCTATCTGTATTCACGAAATGGCTAGTTTTGATCAACTATATTTTTTCAAAGTGTATAACTCCTAAGTTAGTTAATTTGGTATTTAAGTTAATGAAATAAAAAAAAATGACATGCAGAAATACAGTTTCAAAACTGAATTTTTAATTCAAAATGGGTGTTTTCCAAAACTGAATTCTGCATGAATGATTTAGTATTTTGATTTTGCACCCAAAGCTGGGGAAAAACTAAAATGTCATTGCTTAGCTGGATCTGGAACAATACTCTTGATGGTCTTGCCTGTTGTTTGGAATAAATTAAGTAATTAATATTTTCATTGATAAACTTCCCAGTCATGCTCACTATTGTAATACATAACATGTGTTCCATTTTCAGACTGATGAGAAATTCTTGCACTGCAATAGGCAGAACTTGTCCATCAGGTGTCCTTTAACAGTAATTTAAACAGTATTCTGTTAGAAATTGGTATGCAGGTATTCATGTACAAATAAACTAAATTTCTTAGAAGCAGCTTATGAATAGCGCTTCCATTGTTTAGTTCTATTTACTATGGTAGAATTACATAAAAGTCACGCTCATTCTCATTCTGAAATGGCCATTGTTAAACTAAACATTAACTTTAATGATAATGACATAGCTTTGTCAGTTTGGTCTAAAGGTCCACTGTGACCCGTGACAAGTCTCCTACTGACTTCCCTGTGACAGGAACAGCAAGGAAAAAAATTAGCATATTTAATAGATATCAAATTAAAACATTTTATAATATTCATTAATATCCTTCAATTATTTTTTAAAAAGTTATATGGACTTGTAATCACATAAAAGTATTGATCCTACATGACTGTGAGCTATAATCTGATTATACTGAAATACTTGAGGCAAAAGGACTGAAAAATGCAAGGAACATGTAGAATATACTGGCGTATGAGATAAATGAGTCTATGGATGCTCAGTGTCCTGTTCATTAACTACCTCACTTTTTTAAAGATATATGAAGATACGAAAGAAAAGAACAAACACACATAAACAATGCAGTACAATAGACCTTCTGTGAGTTTTCAGTGACAAGGATTGCTAGTAAAATACCAGTTTTGCAAACTGAGTATTGCAAGAAGTCTGAAACTGAAAAGCAGACGAAGGTGTCTGTAGTTTATGCAAGAAATAACCAGACTCCTGTGTAATGTGTTGAGCAGTGTATGAAATAACTTCCCTGTGATTTATGAGGCAGGCGTATTAGGAATGCAAAATTCCTAGGAGAATAATATTTTCAAAATGAACTTTTAAAAATAAAAAAATAAACCGAGAGTTTTAATAATGGTGCAGTGTTAGTAAATAGTTCATTAATTGTATAAAAAATGTTCTGACTTTATTTCTGTGCCTTGTTTACATATGGAGCCAGTGCAACATCACTCAAGAGAGATTACAACTTGGATTTTGTGATTCTGAGAGAAGTTTATATTTTCTTGCTGTAGGTCCACGAGAGCAGGAGCAAAACGAACATCTCAGAAGGAGCCACATTTTTGCCGTTGACTCTACCAGCCAAGACCAACCGCTAGGTCAAGACCTAGTTGCCTCTCACTGTTTCTGTGGCGAAAAAGCTAAAGAGCAGAAAAGGGTATGAATGTGGGGAAAGAAATTGCATTTGGAAAAATAATTTAGCTGGGAGCAGATGAAAGGTGGAAGTAGGCACGTGCTGCAGGCAGGAGGGAGGAGTGGGGGGCTGCAGCCTGGAGCTGAGCCAGCTGCTGGCGGCGCAGAGAGCCGAGCACAAGGTCCCTGCGTGGTTACTGGAGGGCACGGGTGAGTGCTGGCAGGTAACAGCAGTTACGGAGGGAGGAGAACATTTTGCAATGCTTTATCAGACTGGAGATTTCACTGAAAACATTCAGCTTCATTGGCAGTGTTGGCAACTCTTCTGTCCCCAAAATGCAAACCAGGATTTTTGCAGCCAGAAAGAGGACGGCAACAGTGAGTACTGCAAACAGCTTGGTGACTCCGTCTAGTGACAGGGAAGCACAGAATTCCTAGATATGTCCCAAATAATAACTCCATGACCATAATTAATTCTTGATGGCAAGAACGCGGAAAAGACAGAATATAAGGGTTTCTTGAGAAGATTGCGATTTGTAGGGAAGTGACTGTAAGTTGATGCCAAGTGCACACAAACAACATCTATCAACATTACATTTAAAACAGTTCTGTGATATGCAGGTTTGTTATTTGGACAGGCAACCTGACAGCAGAGATTGATGCACCTATCTGAGAAGAATAAGAATATAAATCTCTGTCTTATCATAAGGAGAATGCAGGGAGCAGATAGGGATGAAGCGGTGGACATAATCTATTTAGGTTTCCAAGAGACATTTGACATTGCATTGTAGAATAGAATAATATATCTTCAGGTTAGCATGTAAGGCACAGCAGACTCTCTTCCTTCCAGGCTTTTCAAGCTGCAATGTAGGACACCGATTCCCAAGTGCAGAACATAATTTCTTCCCTAGTTTTCTCCTCAGCTTTTTTGTTTTTCAACTCATTGTATTTTCTAGAAAGCTCTTCTAGAAAATCTCCTCCTACTCATCTTCCACTTCTTTTTTCTTCATACTATCTTTTCTATTTCCTTTTATTAATTTTGACTCTTTTTTTCCTCTTATTCATAAAATGAGAGTGCTGGGAAGGCATCCAGACCCAATCAGACTGGTGTGATGTTGTCTTAGCATCCTGAGTCTAGCAATTAGGGAATGGGGATGAACCACTATCCAATGTGGCCTGGGAACTACAAAAAAACATTCCCAAATAAAAGATGACTGCCTGTCTTCTCTGGTGACTTTCTTCAGTCGTATCAGTGACAAGAAATAGGGATATTATACAACTACTGCATGAGCTACTTAAGGGAAAAATTGATTCTAGAACTGATATGAATAACACTTCATAAGATATGCAGACACAATGAGGATACAGAAACATCAGTAGTACCAATAAAGGCTCAGATAGCTGCAGCAGTATTCAGGTTTCTGAATACCTTTACATACTCCCTTGTTTCTTCCATTTTGTCTACAGGGATTCCATTTCAGGATGTTTAAAGGCAGCATTTGGTCTAAACACAGGAAAGAGGAAATGTCTCATACTGCAGTGTATATTAATCCTCATACACTGCCACTTGCTGTCTTCTTTTTTGCATGAAAAGGACAACAGCGTTGATATGTCACAGGACATCCCCTGTGTCAATATACACGCCCCCATTCTTTGCAGTTGCATGGTAAAGTGAACCTGTCACCAAGACTGCACCAGTTCTAATATCAACCTCCATTAGAAATTTAGGATGCCAAGTACAGACACCTCTTTTTACCTCAGGAAAATATGAAGCTGTCTTTGGCAGCAAGTAAGGCATTGTGTTATGGAAAGCGAGAGGCTTTAGTAATGCAGATCAGTTAGGGGTTTGCTTTTAATAGTCAGAACCACTTTGTATATCATAGAATCATAGGATCATAGAACGGTTAGAGTTGGAAGGGACCTTAAAGATCATCTAGTTCCAACCCCCTTGCCATGGGCAAAGGCACCTCCCACTAGACCAGGTTGCTCAAAGCTGCATCCGACCTGGCCTCGAACACTCCCAGGGATGGGGCATCCACAGCTTCTCTGGGCAGCCTGTTCCAGTGCCTTGCCACCCTCACAGTAAAGAATTTCTTCCTAATATCTAATCTCAATCTACCCTCTTTCAGTTTAAAGCCTTACCCCTCATCCTACCTCTACGTTCCCTGACAAAGAGTCCCTCTCCACCTTTTCTGTAGGCCGCCTTTAAGCTCTGGAAGGCTGCTATAAGGTCTCCCCAGAGCCTTCTCTTCTCCAGGCTGAACAATCCCAACTCTTTCAGCCTGTCCTCATAGGAGAGGTGTTCCAGCCCTCTGATTATTTTTGTGGCCCTCCTCTGGACCTGCTCCGACAGGTCCGTGTCTTTCCTGTGCTGAGGACTCCAAAGCTGGACACAGTCCTCCAGGTGAGGTCTCACCAGGGTGGAGTAGAGAGGCAGAATCATCTCCCTCGACCTGCTGGCCATGCTGCTTTTGATGCAGCCCAGGATATGGTTGGCATATTTTATTACACAGTCTTTTCTTACATTCAGACCATTCTGAATTCTAGTTAATATTTAAATTATTTTCTTATATTCTATAAATAGAATAATATTTCTTTTATCTGATTTTTAACTTTAGAAAACTTTGTTGTCAGCATGCAGGATTCTAAGAGGTCCAGGTTCATTGTTTCGGGGGATTGAGGGAAGTGCTCTTTCCACTGATAATTACAGAAATCTGGCTTTTGTGCTAATTCTGAAAGAAAACAAATCTTAAATGCTGGATTTCCCCTTCAGAAGATGAGATTTGTTTGAAATGTGAAATTACAATTTCCAGCCAGATATACAACTATTAATGTCATGCCCTTGCTACTGCAGGTAAAGCAATGAGACACGGGAGGGGAACCATGTCAGTGTTATGTTCTCTACTAATTGTCAGTCCCCCCTTCCAGCTCTGGATCCTAACTAAATTCTCCGCCACAGTATTGGAGAGAGAAGGGGAATGCTGAAAAGCTTAAAAATTTGTAAAAAAAACATCAAAAGCTGTGTATTTCTCTCCACTTTCACATAACTCTATTGCTCCTTCTACTTATACCTTTTTATTGAAAACATACACACCAGAAATGGATCTCATTTTTCATGACATTTTCTAAACGAGATATTCAGATGTGCAGACCATTTTAATTAGCAGCTTCTAATAAGGCTAAGGTCTATTATGTCAGGCTTGGAAGAAATCGATCCTTTCACAGTGAAAACATTAAAAAGAATTCTGAAAACCTCTTTCAATCCATGTGATCTGTGCTGAGATGTATTCAGTGTGGACATATCTTTCATCACACCACAGGGAATTTCATACTAGTATATTAACATTAAGAATATCTCTCTTTTTTTTTTTTCCCATAAAGCTTTTGGTCAGAATTTATATGCACTGTCACATACTAGGGCATCTCAGTGTGTGTTCCATGGCATGTAGAATAATGATAGCATAAACCTGAGGTACAGCATAAATGTCAGCATACTCCCTCAGCTATCTCCTATAACCAGTGCAGCTTCTTAATGTGTCAGCTTAAAAGTAGCTGCCTTCCGTTTACTTTATTCACCTACAATAGAGCGGTATTCACCTCTCTATTGCTGCTATGTTAGAAAATAACTTACATTGACAACAGTTCTGTTTTCCGTTAATAAAATCCTTGAAACAAAGCGGTCATATCTGTTGCTTTCTTGTCTAAAATAAGTATCTGTCATTTATACTGCACCAGACCCTTTGAAAGTGCTTTTCAAAAGCTAATAACTATTTTTCCCAGCACTCAATGCATTAGGATTTACTCATTTATCAGCTGGGTAACTGAAGATGTAAGGAGGATAAGTGACTTACTCAAGGCTGCACATGAAGTTGGCGGTAACAATAGGCCTAGAGTTCAAGTCTTTTTTTTCTGCTGTTGTGCTGAGTGCTCTTCCACTTTGTGACTAAAAGACCATTTCATTCTGTTTTTCTCAGGACCCAGGAACTAATTCATCAGTGAGAAAAAGAGAAAAGTTGTTCTTTTTTTTTTCAATATACAGAAATTTTCTTATAGCTTAAACATTCCTGTCTGGCTTAACAGCAATCAAAGCCAGTTTGGTATTTGCATTAGAGGCGGGTGTTCACCTACTCCAGATTAGGCCACAGACTCCAGTATAGTTTTGTCCAAAGCAGGAGTTCCTGAGTATTAGGGTGGGAGATCACAGGTTTTCCAAAGATGGCAACTCTTCTTGCCAATACACGGTTGCTTGCTTCAGTCAGGGAATATCAGCTTTGTTTTATACAATCCATAAAACCTGGAGCAGGATTTGATTATATTCATTTTATACCTCTGTAAAGTAGAACTAATCACTTTATTTTCAATGGAGAGGCATAACTGCATGCACAGTGATTCATCTGGCCAAATGTAGTCATCTGGTTTATAGTTGATAATACTCATATACTAGAACTGACCAGTTCAGATGTGCCAGTCTGCACTGAGACATCTAAGTTTACTAAGCTGAATGGTGCCAATGCTGCTTTCAGTTACGTCCAGAAATTCAGGATCATTTTTATCTTCCCAGCCTATCCAAAGTGTACACATTAGAAAGTAGATTTTCTCCTGTCCTCATGGGCATAAAGTAGAATATACAGAATTCCAATGGCAAACAGTTTGGGGCGGTGCGGGGGAACCTGGAAAAAGGTGTACACTTTCTTCTTCAGGGAAAGCTAACACTGATTAAAAACCAGCCTAAAACCAGGAGAGTGTTGCTAAGTCCATGAGGTGTCCTAAGGCTGATGGATAGTGAACTCTAGTTGCCATGAAGAACTTTGTAATAAAGTCACAGCACATATGTGCATCTGTGATCTGATGACTTCATTTGCATTTCATTTAACTGCCTTATTGGTAGGAATGGGTATTGTTAGCAATAGTGTTAGGAACAGTCCCTGACATGTTTTTCCCCAACTGTCTTGAGTATTATCTGGAAAAATATGACGAAGCAGAACTAAAACCGTGCCTGGGAGCTTGCTTGCAATTGATACCATAGATGGTTCACTATCACTGAATTTAACTGTGCCTCAGTCTTGTTTTGTTTAATAAGGCAGATTTAGCCTAAAAGTCTAAATTCAGCTTTGTCAAAAGTGAAGTCAAAACCCAAGGTTTTGGTCAAACTGAAGAGTTCAACGTGATTTGTAGGTTGCAGTTTACATTATTTAATTACTACAATCTTTCTATTTTTCACTTCCATGTAATCCACATACTGGAAAGAAAGTTCTATACAATGGTACCGACAAAAGTTGAACCTTGTCTTTAGATTATAAGATTGTGTTGATTGCTCAAAGTTACCTCTATTTGATCTTATTTTTCTACCTTATATGAAATTTCTTCATTTCTTCTCAATTGCATTGCCATATCCTTTTCCTTTGTACAGCTTTTATATCTAGTTGATTTCTCATTCCATCCCAGCCACAGTTAAACACATCTGTATATATTTACAGTTCCATAAATCAGTATGTAAATGAAGGCTGACCAGGTCTACTGTGTAGGTGTGAATTGGTCATTGTGGCCATAATTAACAGCACACCTGCTGACCTTGATGATTATTTCTTGTGTCATTGCTATATTGTGTCAGAAGAACCCAAAGATCATTCATTACCTAAAATTCCTGACAAATATTTGATAGACAGCAGTGGAAAGGGCAAACTCAATATGAATTTTATCTCACTTAGCAATTACCATTTTTTTAAAGGGCAGGTTTAATGCACTGAGAAAATTCTTAAGATAGATTCTACATTTCTGTTCATTACTTAAAAAGGTTGTTTGATAAAAGAATTAATTTACATTATTTCAAAAGGTAAAAGGTTTCCCTTGTCAAATGCTACTTCTTATATACAATTACATTTAGGTTAAAAAAAAAAAAGGTACTTTTTTCCCAAACAATTCCGAGATGTGTATTTTCTGGAGTAAATTTCTCTAAGTAGTTATTGCAAGTGTTACTGGCAATTTAAAAGTTACTGGCAATTTAAACATTGTAAATATTATATAATGATATTCTTAAATTGAAATTACAAAACACCATAAATTTATAATCTTAAAATACTGTTACCAATGAAGTCTATTATGCAGATGAAGGCTAACTATATACTGGACTGCATTAGTCACAGCCTGGCAGCATGTCAATGGAAACGATTATTCCCCCTCTGTTCAGCACTTGTGACTTCATCTATTCTGTGTCCAGTTTTGGAGTCCCTCGTGCAAGAAAAACATTGAAAACTAGACTAAATCCAACAAAAGGCCACTCTTGTGGACAATTTAGGGGACTGGAGAACTTGAAAACCAAAGGGACACTGAGGAAAATGGGTTTATTCATCCTGAAGATGAGAAGACTGGTGGGGCTGAAAGACTGCTTTCAGCTATCTAATGCAGGATGGTGGAGAAGGAGGATTCAGAGTCTTCTTGGAGTTGCGCAGCAAACACACAAAAGCAAAGAGATGCAGGTTCCAGAAAGGGAAATTTAGACTGGATGCAAGGAAAAAAAATCACAGTAGTAGTGGTAAGACCCTGGAGCTGGGGCCCAAAGGCCCTGAGGGATCTCCATCCATAGAGATATTGAAAACCTGATTGAGCAAGATCCTGTGCAACCTGGTGTAACATAAAGGTTGGTCCTGTTCTGGGTAAGGTGTTGAACCGGATAGCCTACAGACTCCCCGCCTAAATTACTGTAAATTTCTATGATGCATACCAGTTTTAATTTCCCCACATAATCTCCCCAAATCCTCCTGGAGAACTGATTACACTCCCTTCTGAGAACCTGGAAGTCATATCCTCTGAGAAGTGTCAGAGTTCTGAGGAATTTATTGATCTGCATCATATTATATACGATATATATGATGCAAATACCAGTAATAGATGCCCAGAACCTGGAGAAGGGTTGCAGGTCAGCAGGAGAGCACCTGAAGTGCAGCATAAAGGAAAACTAACCACTCCAGCCAGTAAGTCAGCTTCATTGGGGGCCCAATTTAAATGCCTCTATGCAAGTGCATGTAGCATAAGGAATAAACAAGAGGAATTAGAGACGTGTGCACAGCTGCAGGGCTATGGTCTCACTGGCATCACAGAGACATGGTGGGATGGATCCTATGACTGGAGTGTTGGAATGGAAAGATTCAAGCTCTTCGGGAAGGACAGGCAGGGGAGATGAGGAGGGGGTGTCGCCCTCTGTGTCAAGGATCAGCTGGAGTGCATGGAGCTCTGCCTGGGGACGGATGAGGAGCTGACCGAGAGTTTATGCGTTGGGTGTAAAGGGAGGGCAGAGACAGGTTACATTACAGTAAAGGTCTGCTTCAGGCCACTCTACCAGGAAGATTGAGTGGATGAAGCACTCTATAGACAGATAGCAGCAGCCTCATGTTCACAAGCCCTAGTCCTCATGGGGGACTTAAACCACTCTGATATATGTTAGAGGGGGAGCACAGGAGCTCCCAATATAAGAAGGACATGGACCTGTTGGAGAAGGTCCAGAGGAGAGCCACGAAGAAGATCAGAGAATTAGAGCACCTCTGCTATGAGGACAGGCTGAGAGAGTTGGGGTTGTTCAGCCTGGGGAAGAGCAGGCCCCTGGGGAGACCTTATAGCAGCCTTCCAGTATCTGAAAGGGGCCTACAAGAAAGCTGGAGAGGGACTTTTTACAAGAGCATGTAGTGATAGGATGAGGGCTAATGGCTTCAAACTGGAAGAGGGTAGATTTGGATTAGATATTAGGAAGAAATTTTTCACTATGAGAGTAGTGAGACACTGGAACAGGTTGCCCAGGGAAACTGTGGAGGCCCCATCCCTGGAAGTGTTCAAGACCAGACTGGATGAGGTTTTGAGCAATTTGGCCTAGTGGGAGGTGTCCTTGCCCATGGCAAGGGGGTTGGAACTAGGTGATCTTTAAGGTCGCTTCCAACATAAACCATTCTATGCTTCTATGATAAGCAATCCAGGAGGTTCCTGGAATGCATTGACAATAAGTTCCTTCTCCAAGTGATTGAGGAGCCAACAAGGAGACGTGCCATACTGGACCTTATTCTCACCAACAAGGAGGGGCTGGTGGGGAATGTGAAGCTCAAGGGCAGCCTTGGCTGCAACAACCATGAGATGGTGGAGTTTAAGATCCTTAGGGCAGCGAGGAGGGTGCATGATAAGCTTGTAAACTTTGGTCTCTTCAGGGATCTGCGTGGCAGAGTGCATGGGATAAAGCCCTGGAGGGAAAAGGGGCCCAAGAAAGCTGGCCATTATTCAAGGAAACGTTGAAAAGATACTTGTGCTTGATTCAGATACAATGAGTTTCCAAATATAAGCATCTGGTGTCATGTGAGATGTAAGCTCTTGGAGATGTTCACATATAGGTGGCAGTTATGACACAGGACCTACAGGAGATCCAAGTCCCTGTGAAGTAGCAGCAAATGCTAAGCAGGATACCCCAGGACACATTATAAGATTCTAGGTGTCTGTATTGACAGCTGAATCAAGCCCAGAGGCTGAGATTCATCTCCATATTAAATTGGTTG
Organism: Burhinus bistriatus; assembly: GCA_013397275.1. Classification (NCBI taxonomy): domain Eukaryota; kingdom Metazoa; phylum Chordata; class Aves; order Charadriiformes; family Burhinidae; genus Burhinus; species Burhinus bistriatus. The sequence continues at coordinate 33,747 of VYXH01005075.1, read as the reverse complement.
ATCTGTGGCATCTACATATACATTTGTCTAAGCTTCATATGGCAATGGAAGCCTAGTCTCTAGGTGGCTACGGATGTCCAGTGGCTCCTGGACAGGAGTACATGACCCATAAGGAAAAGGCTAGGTTAAGTTCAATTGTCTGTTGTCTAGTGTCATTTTCTAAGAGTATGTAGCCTGGCCTCCAACTAGCTCTAGAGAAGAGCAGAAATGCCTTATAAGTCTTGTAGTAGGTCCTGGTACACTTGAAACTACGCCCACAAGATGTTTTGGACAGCCCAAGATGTCAAAAATGGTGTTGACCATCTGTGAAACTGAGTTGTCTGTACAGCTTGGTCAGCAGAATAGATGTCCAGATTCCAGTGACTTTATTAACTAGATTTCCAGTGAGCTCTACAATGAAGGTTAAACACAGATGCAGACACTTAGCCACAGATGGAAACCCACACATCAGGAAACATAGTCTTTTCCCAAGCAACTTACCACCTAACCAACAAAGCGAAAGGTTGGTTGAATTATAAGAAAACCTGAGAAAAAAAAATATATATTCTTTTGCCAAAAAATGTCTCTGGTGAATAAAACATGGTAGAAAATTAGCTTCAAAATCCTATATGAATTGCCTTGTGTTCATATGGAGACGAGTCAAGCTTTTTGCCTCAAATTGATTTAGAAATATTTTATTTCTATATAAAAGTGTAATGCCTAAAGTAAAATGCTACTAGTAAGGCTATCTGTGCAACTGAATTAATTTCTGTCTATGTTTGCACTGCAGCAGTCTTTAAATTCACCATCAGGTTTTTTGTTTTGGTTTGGTTTGTTTTTTTTTTTTTTTTTTCCCAAAGAACCTCTGCTTCATGTAACACACAGGATGGATAAATGCCTAAATTGCTGTAATTTGTGATACCTTCCCAAATTGAACCCTATCTTGTACTTCCTAGCTTTTGAATGCATAATCTAGAATTCGTAGCTCTTTTTCTGTATAATTTCCTATAGATATTGAAAAGAAGACTGAGCAAGAAAAACTTGTTTCTATAAAAGCACACTTTCAATTCCAGTTCCTTGGCAGTGTTAGGAACCTTTGGCTAAATCTGTATTAGGGAACAAATTAAGGCCAGGGCACTGGCACTCACACTGTTTAATTTTTAATGCGTTCTCCACTGTTTTTGCCCTGGGACAATTAGTAGCTTCCTAGACAATGCTCAGGCTCAACTAGGGAAAAAGCACATGCAGTTAGGGAAAAAGCAGAAAATGTCCCACTAAGCAATTTTAACACATTTGCTCTGGTCTTTGAGAAGGACTGAAAGGAAGTTCAAGTGTGTGATGTGAGCCATACGATTTCAGTGGATCTGCAAATGGTCCCTGGTTTGTTTTATAGTGCCACTAACTAATCATAGACTTAGTGCTGCATGCATTAAATACTAATAAAAGCTGAAACATTTTACTGTCTCAGATTCAGTTCCTAGTTCTGGTAAGGAGTCGTAAGAGGTTGTTGCACACTTTTGTCTCCTAAACCTTAATTCTCTTATTTTATCTCTTCAGGGCTCTTTCAGCTAGTACAGTTCATGAAACTGAGGAAACTAAATACAAAATTCAGTGGACAGTTAGTGAACCAAAATTACATCTTTTTACACTCCATTCAGGAAAGAACTACATATTTTGTAGCCTGTGGTTTTCATCCATGATCATACATAATTCTCATATTAAAATAAGGACAGGCACACATCTTAAAGCTTTTAAATAAATTCTATTCACTGACACGATTAGGATCTAACTGTAAGGCTTTGTAAAACTAAATATCTGTATCAAATTTTCTTCATGAGCAATGAATAGGAGAAAATACATAAAGCATATTCTAGGTAATAAATGCTAAAATAGCTTTGGTTCTTAATCCCACACCCTTAATTAAATAAAATAAAATTAAGAAAATCTCATTAAGGCTGTACTTTTATTATTGTCACGTATTTTATAGAGGTCCCTTGTCTTTTCCTGTGCTTAGATCTTTAAAACAGTCGTAACAACAGCTCTTCCTGGCTACAGAAGGTGCCTGCAGTGTTTAAAACCAAGCATATGTTTCTAATTGTATCGTCTCACCTGAGTCCAGTTCCCTCACAACTTGAGTTGTCATGAAGGTTTGGGTTTATGTGCACATGTACTGCTGAAATGGCCTATGAATCCTCTGTTGGATGTACTCCAGCATAGTCATAACGTCTCTGGAACCTGAGGATTCAGCCTCACTATATAGCATCTGAGAGATGCTCTGAGCAATGGGAAAGAAATTTACCTCCTTCCCTTCTGTCTAGTGTAGTCCGTGCCAAATCACTTATAATAGATCTGGGCAAGAATCGCTTTGCACCACCCAGTTCTTTGCTATTATAAAACACAATGGTTGGAGATTCTCCGTGACAACAGATTCCCACACATTTTTGTATCTGACTATTCAATAGAGCCCATTTTCCTGATGCTAAAGATATATCAATTATTTCTAGTATTACCAGTATAAAAAGGCTGTTGTACACTGAAGCTAGCATCTGGCTAGACCATCTTTTGTATATTCAGAAGGGACCGTTTGAAACAGAATAGCTCTTTTCAGAACTTCAGACACTAAATCATATTCAAGAGTGAGTTCTCCATCTCCCCCTCATTCTGTTTTGCCTCTGTCTTTTCAGAGGTCTGCTGAAATGCTCCTATTCCTCCACACTTTTAATACTGGGGTGGGTGGACAGTAATTTCTTGAGGTTCTGTATGTTTCTGCAGCTTCTGACTTCTTTAATCTAAAAGTAATAAAAGATCCTGTACATTTTCAGTGGACTAAAACACTTTTTGGTCTTCACATTTATATCCTTGTTACATTAACTATGACAAAGAATAAACATAGAAAACCTAAGGGCATTGATGGTCTTCTGCCCCTTTGTGCACTCAGATAGAGACTAGGTGGGACAAACACCTACCTTGTATTTTGTGGTTTCACATGTGTGGCAGAAGGAGAACATTCCCAGAAACATTTAATCTTAAAAGAAAGACCAAGCATTTTAGCTCTGATACACTTAATTTAACTTTAAGTACTCCTCTGAGTTAGAAGCATAACCACCTTAAGCTGCTAACCAGCAGAAGAAATGAGGCTGGCACCTCCAGAAAGCAACTGAGGTCGTAGGTGGTTTGAATCACTCTTTTTAACAGTATCTGTATCTCTCTGCTGAATAAAGAAGGAGTCTAGAGGACCTGCTCTTCTAGGTTAGGTGTCTCATGTTTCAAAAGTGAGGTGAGATGGTTCCAGGGGCTCTGCGCAGTCACTGCCCTCATCAGAGAATGGTATGATGGCAGAGATATCAGGGTATCTTCTGTAATGAGGGGCTGGGCTCTTTTTAGTCCATAACTGCTGAATTTTGTAGTAAATCAGCAAAGGTATTTTACATAATAGGTGGGAAAAATTTACTTAGTTATTTAATGAAATCCTCTTTTGCTTTAATGCAAGGAGCAACCTATTTATTATCTCCTTGAATTTCAAGCACACACAGAGAATTCAAAACAGAGAAAAGAAAATAATTTCTACAGAAAATTAGGACCCTTTGTGGTATTTCCAGAGATTTTTCTTCCAGGCCACAACAGAATTCCTTTAAGAGCCATATTCCTGTGGGCTTCCTACTACGGTAGAAAGATTTTACTATCACAGACTCAGACCTTTCTGGGCTGGATAGTGTGTGGCTGGGAATGGTCTCAGTTCTGTATCATCAGCTAGCGTATACAGCCCTTGTAACAGTTCATGGTAGTCTTTTGAATAATTTCACATGTATATATGCATACACAAGCACCTTACAGGGCATTCACATGTACTTGGAATGAAAAAAACCCCTATTATTCCATCCAGCAGAATTACCTAGTTTTCTCAGCTTGTTGAAGGAAGCACTCTAGAAAACCTTACTGTTGCCATTTATATTTCTCTTCAAGAGTCAAGGTCAGGTGAGAATGGTTCCCCCTTTTAGTAGGGGAAGAATATGGCAAAATAATTATTCCTCTTCTTTTTAAAAGTATTCTAAGAATATGTGGCACTTGACCTCCTTTTGTACTCTTTTATCCACGGCAACCATAATTATACTTGCATGTATTTGTCTTGTCCGGAGATAGTGGCAATAACAAGTGTTGTAGGAGCTGCCCACAAAAACAGTGACTGATCTTTGTCAAGATCATGCTGAGAATATATTACACCTTTTCTGATTTGATAAAGCAAGAAGCTTAATAACTTTTTTTTCTTTATTGAAGACCAAGATTTTCAATAATTTGTGGCTCAAAGAACTCATTTTTTAGAATATCACAGCCTAGAATGAATTCATCTAACATCAACATGTAATTGGAGTATCTAAATTTTCAACACAGCTCTTTGAGGGTCTGTATATGGAATCTCAGCTAGGGAAAGACAGGTATTTCTAAAAGGATGAGCTAACTCTTACATGGGATGAATCGTACATATTTTCTCTGCATTGATTCCGCAATGAAGCAAAGGCAACAGTGTTCTTATTATAGGTACCTGAGGTAGATCCCTAAAGTTAAATGAGATCATTCTAGGCTCAAGTAATTGTAAAAAAATACTAGTGAAAAACTAATTCTACATTCTTAAAAGAAAGTACTGTGTTTGAAAGTCAGAACTGATGGCAGATACACTGCGAAGACCCATATCTTTCACCACATAATACAGAACAGCAGATGGCATTTATTAACATGCTGTAATAAGTTTGAGATGCCCCAGGCAAACTGACAAAGCAGCAAACAAGATGCAATGTTACAAGCACTAAAACAGTCAACTCAAAAAGAGAAAGGTGCTCCAGGGGATATACAGTGCTAGAAAGAGAGGGAGAGGCTTTGTCTTTGATGGGGAACAAACAAAACAACCCAGTGGATTTAGGAGCAAATGTTCTCAGACAAGTACATTTTTTGCAGCTTAAGACAGTTACAAGTGAAGTCAGCGCATCTGCTGGTCGGGTATATAAAAGAAATAAACATGGGAGGTGTACAACGCATAAAGTAATGATAATAGCAGAAGGGCTTACTACCCTGTAGATACCTGTTGATTTCTTTGATAAGAATGTGAAGAAATGCAAATAACTTATATAGGAAAACCATCCTGCCTGCACATATACCCTAATGGACACCAAACTGGTTCCTGCTGCTCAGAAAAGAGATTTTGGAACCATTGTGAACAGTTCACCATCTTACTGCTCAACAGGGTTACAAACATGCATCTGGTGCTGAAATGGTGATGAGAGATATAGAAAATGAGACAAAAATAACAATATACCGCTGTGAAAATCCATTTTGTATCCAGGACAACATTTTGAGTGCTGTGTGGATTATTTTGGTCACCCCTGCATCAAGAAAACATAGCAGAACTAAGAACAACACAGAGAAGGAAGAAATGGATGATTGCGGATATGAAACTGCTTCTGTACAAGAACTAAAGAGATTAGGACTTACGAGCTGGATAACAGATAAAACAGGAGTGTTATGAAAAAGATATATAAAATCATGAGTGTCTTTTAAAAAGGGGAAGAACTAAGAGACCTAAAATGAAAAGGAAATATACGTAAATTCATCTGTGAAGTTCTTTCCACAGGATATGGTGAAGGTCAAATTGTAAAGAGCTCTTTAAAAGCAAAAGACATTAAAAATTATTAGACAGCAAGTGCAGTACTCCTGAAGATGACTATAACCTTTATTGCTACCTAACACTCACATTATAGCTGAGAATACATGTGAAGAAGTGTTCTTTTCCTACTCTTTTGCCCTTTTCCCGAGCATCCACTGCTGGATGCTCTTGTGTGATATCCAAGAATGGTTACAGCCGCAATCTGACCAGAGAGGAGGGTGAAGAGAGACTAAGAAGCCTTGCAGTCAGAAACCCACGCATAATATGTGATTATATGTCATGACTCAAAGCCTGTAAGCAACACAGGTGTTACAAGACCTCAACCTTTTCATTCCTGTGAGTACATCCAAATCTAAAAAGCAAAATAAATTCTTGCCCTTGTTCTTGAGAGAAAGTCTTCCTAGAAATCACTCAACAAAGCTCTGTGGTGTTAAAACTGGTGGCCTCTGGAAATTATCCTCAACCCCAGATATCTGAGCAAAGGACATTCAATAGAAGAATCAAAACAACTCAACAGTTCCACATCTTTCAAAGAGGAATCATAACATTAAAGAGTAATTTTATAAAATGGTGTCATTCCAGTTAACAAATAAGTGCTCTAGATTAGTCAGGGACTTCTTTTTCTACTGATGGAGTACCCAGTTTTACAATTCGTGCCACTGGAGAGTCACCACGGTTGCTGAAAAGCAAAATTTTTCAGTTTCCTCGTTATCAGTAAATTGTTTCATAAGATAATATTTCCACAAAATCAGAGCAGATACAGATGTTTACTTATACATATAGCACCACCAAAGAATCTGAATTCATATCCATCCACAGAACCAAGTTGCAGAGTGACCAATTGGAACTAGGACACTTTAATTTATTTCGGCTTCTGTAGGCTGCAGGAGGGCTTTGCCTGCAAATAAGCAAGGCTATAAGTTGAAAGGCCTCCAAACTGTGGACCTTTGTGATTTCTCATTCCCCTCTTTCAGGACACCCCAGAGAAACTGATGTTAAGCGGAACATTAATTCTGTATGGTTCCTGCAGAAAATGAATTGTGGCAAGACTGTAACGCATGTGGCTTACACATTTGAAGGAAAGAGATAAGAGACATCTGGGTACATGTGCTTTGTTTCTGTCTTTCCTTCTGGGATTCAAATCATGCATGGAAGGACAATCCTTGCTCCTCTGGTAATGACTTCTGCATAATCATACTGGTTTAAAAGCCCCAGAAATTGTCTCTCCTGTGGACCATTTGAAATGCAGCTCTAAATTCTGCCGGTACATTTTTTATTATACAATCTGTACAGTCCAAAGAAAATATTATTTTTGGATCCCAAACTAACTTTGAAGACAGTGTGCTCCAAAGAATCCTCCACTACATTTGCCTTGTCTCCTACATTCCCTGAAGGGCATTTAAAAAAAAAAAAAAATCATTTATAGGTGCTTTTTAAAATTAAATTTATATTTTAAAAGGGGATTTTTTATTAATATATTTTGAGGTTTTATTATTTTGTAGATGCTTTTTCTCTACTGTTGATTGGTCTAAGTCACATGAAGATGTGGTTGTAAATAATTTAGTGTTATTCGATATAATTTGTAAATACAAAATAAGATTAACACAGTATTAATCGGGTATTATTCAATTTCATGTAGACCTTGAAATAATCCCTTTGATGGAAAAAAATCCAAAAATAGTGGCATAAATTATTCACCCAAAGTAGTTCAACCAGGCCTAAGGAATGCAGTACAGTAAATAGGAGTTTGCATACTACACAAAGAGACCATTTAAATCCTTTATCACTTTGTTCACCTCTCCTGCCCTTCTTCATCTTCTTTACAATTCCAATAAGGCTGCAACATCACTGCAACATAAAGAGCATTACTGATTGTATTTAAAAGGTGCCAACCCTGTTGATCATCTGCCTGCCCCATTGTCAGTACGGAAGTGTATTTTATTTATATTCAGCAAGTGATATGGGAACTATTTTGGTGAGTTAGTGCTTTCCTCCAAATCTGTACTTCAAAACAAAACCAAACTATCGCTGGAGTCTTATAGTACCATAACCATTTTCATTTTTTGAATAAACAGATTACTACTTTCAACTTCTATGAAGGTTGCCAATTTTGACTTGTTATCACAACTTACTATGGAGCAGTACAAAAATCAACCAACCAGTCACCCAAATTACCAAAGCAAAAGAATCTCTAAACTTGCTTGGTTTGAAGCATAATGGATAGAAAAGGATAACACTAAGAGCCGCACTCAAATCCCTCATGCCACCTCCACTGCATGGCTTTCACTGAAAGGTTCATCCAACATTGGAACAGGCTGCCCAGGGAAGTGGTGGAATCGCCATCCCTGAAGGTATTTAAAAGACAGGTAGACATGGTGCTGAGGGACATGGTTTAGTGGTGGTTTTGGCAGCATAAGGTTTATGGCTGGATTCAATGATTTTAAAGGTCTCTTCCAACCTAGGTGATTCTGTGATTCTATGATTCTATGGCTGTGTCCTATGTCTAGTGCTAGTGCTTCATCCCAGTCTTTTCCTGCTCACATCCATCCTGGCAGGCAGGACCTGGTGTCCACGGGGATTCCTGGGTAAGTTGTGGGCTTTGAGGAGATGGGATACTCAAAGGTGCGAGTGAGCCCCTGTTACTAATCCCACCACAGTCTGTTCTGTTCATTTACAATATGCTTACCCCTCTCCGACCCCTTAATATTTTGTATATTATCCTAAAGGGAAGGGCCTGGAGTTTTCAGTTTTAGAAAAAAATTCTGAAATCCTTTCAATTGACTATCATTTGTGAAAATAACTGTTGGAAAGCAGGCGGTAGATCAGCTACATGCCCTCCTTTCTATTTTACCACCCTGAAAACCACAGTTAAGTCTCCGTTTTGTCAACAGGAACACAATTTGTCAAAGGTTATGTGACCCAGATCTCATAATTCCCAGTGCTGGGCTAAGCTCTGTTTCCTACCTTTCCAGATGATTAATGTGTTCAGCTTGCTGTACTTTTTCTTTTCGGTACATGAGAAGGAGAAGTATTCCACAAGAGAGGTTATTTCTGTGCTTTCTTACAGTCTGGTAAATCCTGGAAGGTATTAAAAATCAAGCAGAAATACTCAGAACTATTTCCAAAAAGTTTCTGAGATGTTCAAGTGGTTGAACGATATGATCAAGTTACAAAACAATCTCACAAAGCTTGCAGTAGGTCACTGTCTCATGAAGAACTTTGTATAATCTTTATTCATAGGCAAGTGAAAGGCAAAAGTGCCAAAAAATTTCTAGTCTAGAACCGAACCTGAGAAAAGTTCATGAAATCTACGCATCTGTGCTTACAATTCAACACAGGACTTCTTGGGTTTACCTTCAAGTTGTAGCACACACTAAATGAGGATTTAAAAAATGAAATAAAAAATCCCCCCAACAACACATTTCTGCTCTTTTAGAAAATTTAGGTATTATCAGAAAATGTGAGGATTCCTCCGCTACAGAACAGGGCTACTCATGCCCGATGCTTTGCCTCTTCATTTCTCTGCTGCACATCACAGCAATCCAGTCAGTTTTCTGGCTTCATTACATCTCTGACATTAACAACTGCACATTTGCACATTTGCTAATAATACCTCTTTGTCTTGCCAGAGTACCCTTGCTGACACCCTGTTTTCTTTGCTTGACACTCCACTTGCTGTTGACTCTTAGTGAGGGGGACAGAACTGAAAGCTCTGGCATTTCAGCGTGTGAAACCAGGCAGTAGCTGATGAAGTACAATTTCTCATACTGTGCGAAATTATCAGTTATATTGGCTTTAGGAAGGCTTTCAGAACTCTCATTCACAATACCGTCTTAATGCTTTCTGAACTGAAGCCAAATCCTGAGAAAATATGGATGCATAACCATGCTGTGAGTGCTTACTGGGCCTTACTGAAGAACCATCTGAACAAAGCTACGGACCCACTGGCGAGCGATACAGAGTACTCCATGTAATTAAACTAAACGAGATTGTGTCTCAGATTAGGAGGCACACAGACTAGCTTTTGCTTTCAGTGCTACATGCGATTTTTGGCAGACATAAGGAAACAAAGCTGTTACAGACTGTCATAATAAGACAAAATACAGACACATTAATAAATATAATTTAATTTTCATTAAATTATAATGAAGTCTGTTATAGACATTGTTTTGGAAGAAAAAGTTGTCATAGTTATTTCCAAGTTAACTCCTCATAAAGTCAATTTTCTCTCATTTTTTCCACACATTAAAGTCATGTTATTACAATTTCACATGTTAATTTCATATAGAAGATGGAACAGGAGGAAGACAAAATTCAGGAAGAAGCTGGGCAACTATGGGGTAAAATACTGGCAAGGCGGACACCAGAATGGTCTTATGACTTTTTCTTAGTCTTCCTAAGCACAAGAACGTTTTATTTAAGTTTGTCTTCATACCTACTGTGAGAAGATACAGGAGATTAAATGTCCAGGCTTTGCAATGCCGTAATAGCTCAGAAATGGAGAGAGCTGCAGATGGAAAGGTTAGCAAGTGTATCTGCAACATCAGGATTTCCCTCAGCCCCAAGATCCGTATACCACATGGCACCTTTTTGCCTGGATGTCAGTCAGCTCTAAGCCTGTGCACTTTTGGGTTTGCTTCTCAGCCAGTTTTTGGAACCAAATGCATTTCTCTGGTGCACAAGTGAGGAGATTCATTCAGGGATGTAAAAGTTTGCTGCACCTAAGGGATTTCCAAAATTCCTTATTTCAATTTTTCTGGGGTTATGAGGTAGAAGATTCATAATGTCCAAACGCTTTCAGAATCTGAGGTGGTTTTTTTTAATAGAAATGCACAGAGATCTTTTGATAATTTCTGATAAAAGTAGCATTTGCCTACAAATAGCAGGAGTTTCAACTTTATATGCAAGCATATGTTTGTATCTCTGTGCTTACATTAAATGACATAATCTATTCAAGCTCAACATGGAAATAACTATGTATGTGTTAACTGCCACCTGCGTTAACACAGTTTTTCAGCTCTGTGCTAAGAAATAACTTGGATTTCATAAAACTGCAGAATATAGACCCAGCAAGACCTTGAGAGGTCATCTAGTTCAACTGCTTGCCCACAGCGGGAACAACTGTCTTCGAACCATTCTTGAAAGAACCTTGCATAACAAGAGAAAACCTTCCACAGATATTCCCTGTGCTCCCCACGGATGTTTACTACTCTTCTCCCTGGGCAATCTATTCCAGGTTTTAATTATCCTCGTAGTGTAGGCTGTTCTTTTCCTAATATCCAACCCAAACCTAATCCACCATTATTTCTGATTATTCCTTTTCCCTTTGAAACAACTTTTTGCTTTTTGAAGACCTATTCCACGTCTTAGTTTTCTGTGGCTTGAACAAACTTTGTGTATTCTGATATTTCCTCAGGTTTGCAATAGAGATGAGCTCACACGCACGACACACAGAAGACTGAATCTTGCAGGACTTTTAGTATCTCCATAGTGATAAGAACTCCAAGTTGAATGGAAGTAAATACAATTTCAGGATGCAATTTCAGTATTTTGAAATGGACTCTATTAGCACAAAGGGCTAGTTCTTCAGTCTTACATGGTTTTCATGATTTTTTTTTCTTTTTCTTGAAGACATGTAGGAAGTGGACCTATGTTCATTACTTAGTAGTAAAGGCATGGTAAGACAAAGATGTCTGTCTGATCACAACGCTGCTGTGCAGGAAGGGTTTTTTCAAGTCCTTTGCTAAAAGGAACAATCTTACTATATCTCGACAGTCATCAATCCCCCTAGAAATTCAGATGCTAAAAAGAATCTAAATTAAGTTAGACAACTGATGCAAGATTTTTTATGTTCTAAACCAGATTTCAATATAATTTTTCACAGTTTTCCCACTTTATGCACATCAATCCAAAATATACCAGACACTACAGAAATCCCACTTCTTTGCACTGTTAAGTGAGCATTTTCTGACAGATGAATCTTTACAACCAAAGAATAAACAGAAATAATTGTAAATGGAAACACTATAATATGTTGTAGGTGCCTTGTGAGAAAAATCATGTTATAAAAATAACTCAGCCATTGCTTTTGAATTAATTTATATTTAAAAAAAAATATTTTTTTTTTCTTCATGTACAACCTTTCATCCCAACTCTTTCACCTTAATTTTGTGCTACTAGTAGATATTTTGCTGCAGAGCATGAGGAGTCTGGCTGCATTTAATCTAACAAGCAACGCGTGTTCTTATCCTCATGAAAAACTACCCATCTTCAAAAAAGCAGCTGACTAAATATGAAAGACAGCAGATATAGTGCATGCCTCTTCTTCTCATTTTTTAACACTTTACCATCTAAAAACAATGTGTTTTTCTAACCCCTTTATCCAGGTTCTTTAGCCAACAATGATGGGCAGCTCCAACAGGTGGCTAAATGCCTCATACAACAAGCATTTAAGATAGATGAATTGAATCATTGTTTAGAAGAATATCTTTTTCTCCAACAGTTATAAAGAGCATCCATGTGGTTTATCTAAACTTGAGAATACACCTTTCAGAGGATATGGTTGAAACCCTTGCCTCTGCCCTTCGTATCTCTGATCTTTAATGCTTTTGTTCTTCTACCTTCTTTGTTCCCATCCCTGAAATTTACTGTACCATCCTCCCAAAAGCTGCACTTCCACCAAGATGTATGAAGCACAGTGGTATACTCCTTAAGTGTATGTCAGTGAATATTGTTACTGTAATATAACCTCTGTTGTATCTTTTAGTTTTCTTGAATCTTTCACTTCTGTTCTTGAAACTTAAGATGTGACTCCAGCATCACAGAAATTTCCAAATGCCACTTATAACCTGATTCTCACCTTTGCATGAGATCTTTCTCATCATCAGATTTCCAAGGCAATATTCACCCACTCCTCCCCACTTTTTTTCATGGTTTGAGTCTGAAAACTTTTCATAAGACCCAGGCCTTTTACACCATGCTATTTCTGCCTTATATCAATGATGTACATGGAATACAAACTCCAGGAAGTGCTACTTGATGAAAAGAGAATTCATTTCAAATCAATTACATGTGCAATGAAAATGGATGATTCTATTTCGCGACTAAGTACTGTAGATCCCCTTCATATTTTTGTGACTCCTCCTTAGACTAAACTCTGTAACAGTAAATGTTAATTGAGGTAAATGAAAGCTTTCAGATGTTGGATGATGATTTTTACCTCACTGATCATTGAATAATCTTCCTGTGCAGATTATAACAGGAAACTAAAATGTGTGTGGCAGAACATTCAACTGAAAAGAGAGCAAAGGATAGAAATAAGAAAGGAAAGGAAACTGAGTATGCACCAGACTTCTTTCTAGTGCAGGCAAATTTAGGTAATTATGTTATTAATGTGGGGCAAGGTCTTGACGGAGTCTGAATGCAAAGGTTAGTGGCTAAGAAAGTTTTAAACCTTACCGCTGCCCAAACCCTCAATATTTCCCTTCATCCACTTCTGAAGAAGGATGGTTGTGTCTTCTGCAGGGACACAGCTTATGGGCTCCCCCTAAGCAGCTCCAGGTTTCTGCTGTGCTGCTTATCACTGATTTTTGATGCTTTTGTTTCCTTACCTCCTTTGTTCCCATCATTTTCCATCCTCTAAAAAGGTGCAATTCTACCAAGAACAGATTGTTATGTTCCTGAAATGTATCTCAGATTCCATAATACATTTCAAAGAAGTTATCAGTGTTACAAATATAAATTATATTAAACTAAGTGTATTTGATAAGTGTGCAGAAAAGAAACCGGGTATAGACACTCAGCAGCTGAAGGTAAGTAGCTGGGGTTGATTGGCTAAAGGATCTCAAGTATAGTGACTTTCCTTTGTTTCAGGGACAAGACCCAGATTTTCTAAGCTCGGACCTGCGAAGCTAAAATTGCTGCTTGATTTGATCTTCCTCAGTCCTATCTAACAGCTGAAGAAGGGTGGATGCAAGTTCTTGCAGGCTAAGTGAGAAAATTAATCTAGTATTGTCACTCACAGGTGAGATCTTCAAATGGCAGACCACTATAAATTAATGTGATCATTTTAGAATGTGCAGTGTTGGGGTTTTTTGGGATAAGCTTCTCTTCTGAATTCTGCCTGAGCACAAGTAGGAATAGAAACTGAGCCACCAAGCTCTAGGTAATCCTGAAAATGGTAAGCTCATTTCTCAGAGGGCAGGAAACTTTCACAGTCAAAACAGCAAGACACTTTGGGTGAGATTCTTTAGCTTAAACATAGGTGGTTCTTGTCATTTTCTGTCCCCTGAAACATCTCAGCTGTCTGCTAGCTGCTGTTCCAGAAGACTTAAGGTGGATAACAGATCTTTTACTATATCTGTTGTCTTTGTGCACACATCTTGGATACCACAAGGTAAATAAGATGACATAATAAACCCCTTCTGACACACACCTAACAAATATAGCTCATCTTGCAGTAAGGAGAGCAGTTGATTTGGATGACAGTTTTGGTCATGGGTGTTTTCTTTACTGGCAGACATGATATTCCAGTAAGGGTTTACAAGGCATAACCATGTTTCAAGATGGCTTGTTTCCTTCATGATATTAGCCTCACTGGTTCTGCTCCTGAAATACGCAAACAAATTCTGCAAAAATGAGACATTCACATACAACACAACACACACAGTTAATCGCTTCCACCCTTTTCTACCAGTTAGTTCTCACAAAAACACCACCTGTGGAAGTGACTTTCCATGACCTTTCTGAATATGCCAGGAAACCAGCTTGATGCTTTCTCAGCATTTAGCTAAAATTTTTGTTGGCTGCAACTGAATATTTTCCAATTCTGTCCATAACTAAATAAAATTACCACTGCACTTGCAGCAGTTTTTGCCTCAGGAAGAGCTCTGAAATACCACAGTAATGGCAGCTGCCTCGTATAACTAACTGGCAAGGTTTTAAGCAGGGGCATGACTATTCTGTTTTCAGAAGTTATGCCTGTTAATATGGACCTTGCTGACAATATTCTTTACTTTAATTGTTCTTAATGCCTCCATACTGTATGGACCAGACTGAAAATTATTACTATTTTGAATAAACAAACTAGCAGCAGGAAACCTACAGGGAAATAGCCTTACCATATAGAAAAATATCTGTTGATTGGCAAAGAATATCAGCCGTAATGCCACTTCTGTCTTGCCAGCAATCATTCTGGATTCTTTTTCAGTTTTTTCCCTAGCCTCAAGCGCAAACTGAACTTTGAAAAGAGCAAAATGCTAGATAAAGTGAGGAAGATCGACCAGGACTCCTTGAGCTCTGTGAAACAACTTTCATGCAGCCATCTGAGACAGTTTCTATCTCACATCAGTTCTGAAACATTTCTGGAGGGAAGGCACAGATTTCCCCCTCCCCACCCCAGCAAAGCTCAGGGTGACTTTGTGCTGTGAACTGTTGTTACAATTTTAATCTCCAGATCAGATGCTCAAAACCTACAGAAAAACAGTAACATGTACATTACTTAGAAGAACTGATAAGGAAATTAAAGTGTAGTCAGATGGAGTTTAAAGAACTGAAAGGGGATCTTTGCTGTTGCACTCTTTCTTTATAAATAATTGCACAAAATAATGATGAAAAATGCATGAGATGCGTCAAGGAGTTTCTCACCACCCACTGCATTAGTTCATTTAAAATGTTTCCCCTCGCTTGGGAAGAGCTGAAATTGCAGCAGTGACTATTAATAGTTCCAAAGGGGATTTGAAGTAATTCGTCACTGGCAGGTGTTTGAAGTCCATAGCAACTTTTTTCCCCCTTCTATGCTTTCTTTGAGTAAATAAGACAAAGCAGCACGTGTCATCCTCCATTTCAAGAACTGAAGAACTGCCACTCATCTACCTCTAAGGGTAGAAGACACAGGAGACATTTATGCACAATAAAGCAGTATGGAATGTTAAGATCACAGTAAAATTCTTCTAAAAGCACAATAGAAAAATACATTGTGCCACTTTTGAAAGCATCTGCTCACTGAATCACACAGCACCTGGGCTCCCAGTAATGTAATATTTTTTATTTTTTTAATAAAACCCCTTGTAACATAACATTGCCATAATATCCATAATAAGTAGCTTTGTGTCAAGAAAAGGCTAACTGGTAATTCAAGAGTAGAGTACAGAACATATTTAGCAGTTAGGTGTAAATCAGAACATAGGGGGATAGATTGACAGGAATTATAATGGCAATTGATAAGAAGAGACAAACTGAGCACCAGAACAAGGAAGTCTGTCATCTTCTGCTAGCTATTGCGACCAGATTCCATGTATTTTCCTGCTGTGTTATCCATAAGCAATAATATTCATAACCATTATGTGCTATCAAAACAAGTCTTAGTATTAGAGTGAATGATTTCCTTCTGTAATAGTTTTATATCAAAAATGAGCTACAACCTGCAATAAACTCCACATACGTTTCCTGCAAAAGGTATGCCGTCCTACAAAGATTTAACCATGTAATGTTGGTTGCTGTGGACTGAATAGAGTTAAGCTCTCCAAGACTTAGTTCATGAATATTTGCGAGATAACACTCTATTTATTACTTTAATACATTCCTTGCCTTATTAGAAGAAGCTTTTCGCTATTCAGACTCATAATATGAAATAACGATGTTTTGTTTCATTGAAACATTTTTTATTGCTCATTTAGAGCTGTCAAATGACTATCAACATATTACATATTAATTTGTTACCATGAAACAACTTGTAAATCGTATTTTATGTGTGCAATTTTATAAGGTAACATCCAAGATTCACTTGCAATAAAACTGGAGAAAGATTTCTGGCTCAAGAATTCAGTTTATGAAAGCTCTACTTCAGTCTACAGTCATTTCATCTGCCTTTAAAGCTTCTTGGGTCAAGATATTGTTATTTATTTCTATTAATAAATGTCTTGACCAACAGAGACTATTTTAGAGGCATAACAAACCCTGGTACTGGGTTTGAACTACTATAACAATTCTATCCCCTAAAAGATTCTAGTTGCATGAATGCTATTATCTTTATTTTTTATTGCAATTGTTGCTGTTGTATTGCTTTATTTTGCATTGTTGTTGCAGTCCAATCCTGTTTAAAATTTGCATTTATTACTTTAAAGTACTAATTAACCTAATGAGAGAGTGAGAGAGAGTGTAAAAAAATTCTAAGGAAGAAATTAAGAAATGTTCTTTGATTACTAATGCATATTAGCAATGAAAAAGAGTGCTTTTTCAGTGAAAGTTTAGGTCAGTAAGCCTGAGAGGAAGAAACACTGTAACCATACAAAGCACAAATGACACTACTGCAAATTTAGAAAGAGGACAATTTTTTTCATTCCTGAAAATCAGTTGGAGGCACTAGGTCAGGTATTTGCATATAACCATGCATCCTGCTATGGAGATGCATCTGTAGGCTTTAGAGCTAGAGATGAGACGTCTAAGTGAATCAATATAGTTTAGTAATGCAGTTGCATTTCTCTGTTTTATGTTTGGTACTGGCAGACAAAAAGTAAAGCAAATAAATCTTCATGCTACAGCTTGTCAGAAACACCTTGATGGTAAATTGTGGTCTGTCAATGAATGTGTCTACTTCTCTGATACATTCCTTCTGAAGAAGAAACAAGGAGAAGGAAAAAGGTTACAATACTTTCAAAACATTCTATTTTCACATTTTCATAATAAAATATTTTTATTTTCTTTGTTTCACTGTTTCAATCGATCCAAAACATCTTTAAAACATTTTTGACAAAGATTTTTTGTATTTTAGATTTCGTGCAAAACAAACATTAGATTTCATACAAAATGAACATGACATGAAACGCAAAAGTCTTCTTGAAATGTAATTTTTTGTTCTTGGTGTTATCTATATACAACATGACAGGTGCGCATAATGTTTAATATATACCAAAATGGTCCTGTCACAACATGGCATAGTAAAGCCTCAAGCCTGCTCTGCTCAGAGCTAGTGGAATCAGACTGTGTTCTAGTACAGTCATGGCAAAGTTACAGTAAAATAAAAGCGACATATTAATGCAATTTTTTTTTCCTAAATTGATGAGACTGTGAGGTGGGATTACTGTACTCCCAGTTTAGTTTGTGAGGGATTTCAGGCAGGTTTCTCTGCTGAGAGCCTCTGCTTGAGTATACCTGAACGTTACTGAGCAGGTGTTTATAATTCAGCACATGTATGCCTGCACTGCTAAACCGAGGCCAGAGTTTCTCTTGCAATGAAAAGAAAACCATGGTCCAAGCCCAGTCACGGGCTTCTCCACTTGCTGACAGGAGGGGCAGCTCAACACTTCATGAATTTAATTCCTGACAAGATTTAAAGGAATTCTCATCTTTTCCAACCCAAGTACAAGTAGTTCCCTTTAGCCAAGTCATTGGAAATTGGCATTACTCATTTTTAAAGAGCTGTTCATCTTCTGCAGCCAGGATGATTTGGCTGGTTTCAGACTTCTCTTTGTATCTCCCCGTTCAGACTTCTCTTTGTTTGAGACCACCGATTACATGCCCATTTCGGCTATCAGGTTTCTAATGACCACTCAGTGACAATGAAAGTTAAACCTTCTGGTGAAACGGGAGTAATTTTAAGAAATTTGTATTTTGGCTTAAACAGTTCTGATTCTGTTATCATAAGCTATAACCTGGTCTCTTCCCAGGCTCTTCTTGCAGCATAAGGTGATTTACACTTACATTCTTCATGTTCATTCATTAATATGTTTTTTTTTTAGTCTAATGTTGTATGTTTTACCGTCACATCCAGAATGACTGTCAGATAAAGACTCTGACTGTCTTTAGATCACAAACATCACTTACTGGTTACACAATTTAAATATCTTTCATTTCTGAAACACTATGTTTGATGATCTTCACCAGACCTTGCATGGAAATTTGTTATACGCTTTTTCTGGTATTTGTCTTTTTAATGAAATTTTATTTTCCTAGACATAAGGAACTGAAATTTGATTTGTGTTACTATGGTACTCCAAGCATTTACGGTCTCAAGACATTGGTTTAACAAAAACAGAGACCTGAGGAGTTTTGATTCATGGTATAGTGCATATAATGGATGCTAAGGAGCTTTCAAGGTTTCAGAAAGAAAAACATATTATTTAAAACACCATTGCTGTTCCTTGCCTGTCCCATCAGAAGAATAATGTATGAATAGACTGATGAGAAATAAGACTGGGAGGAAAATGTCAGTACTTCTAGTGTCTTTCCTTCCTTTACCCCAGCTGCAGAATGTGGATAAATATCCTTTGTCTTTCCTCTGCACTGGTGTGGCAAGTGGGGAAAAGAAACACCTGAATATCTCTTCTCTCCCTTCCATGTCAGGTACGGAACAGCTAATCTGGAGCAGTTGCTGCATGGCTGTCATGCTCTTAACTTCTAGAATTAGGAAAAAAAGGAAAAAAAAAAAAAAAAGAAAGGAGGTTTTACATTACCTGCTTCCGGTCAACCTGCCAAGCATATTCAAGTAAATAAGAAGTAGAGAAGAATTTTCATTTCTGAAAGGAAGTAATGCTTTTGTGATAGTCTATTGCTTAGAGAGAAGAGTGGTCTCAGTAGGAATATAAATAAGAGGCCCAGGAGATGAAGTCTTCCAAAAACATGCTGCAGGTAAAAGAAGATACTATTTCTTTACCCACTGAATTGTCCTTTATAGTGTCCTTGTTCCTCCTTGAGAAGGTGGCTAAGTGCATTCAGAACTAAGCTGAATGTGAGATGTTAGTCTATGTGGATTTAGGTTTACACGTTCCCAATTGAAAGCAGTTTCATCTATGTTTCAGTCTACTTTATGGACTGAAAATATATTTGACATCTATGGAAAACTTAAGAAAAAATAAAGTTTCACATATAATTTCTTAAATTTAGATTTGCCACTTAAAGAGTACTTTAAAGTTTATCAGTAGAAAGTTGTTCAAAAAGTTCTGAAGTTGAGTAATAAATAATCTAATTTATCACTCTTATTTACCAACTTTACCTCCATAAGACATTTAGGCTTCAAATCTAGTTAAAAATTCAGACATTAAAAACAATAACACAGCAATTCAGATTCTGGGATGATAATGCAATGAATGCATATTTTAAACAAGTGAATCTTGTTAACACAGAAAAAAACTCTTCATTTTCTTCCTCTTCTCAGATTTTGCCAGCAGTGCAGTTATTATATAGCTTTCTATTGCTTAGTATCTTTTTACTTTAAAAAATATATATATTTTATTCTGAGAAATCTTTGAACATTGACTGAATGAAAAAAGTTAAAATGTAGAATTTATGTGACCAGATTGTAATGAATTAAATAATCTGTTAGTTGGACAGGGGATATACAGGTGTGCTAGGACTCCTATGAGATGTTTTATATAAAAGAGAATTTATGTGCCAGGCTGAGTTTTCAGAAGTTTGGATTAATGTATTGCTGCTTGCAGCACCTTTTGGCACCTTTCTTTGAATGCAGAAAAACTTACACCATATGGTGGGACTACTGAAGAATGCCAAAAGGAACTATCTCTGCTGCTCAGATTGATCCTGCTATAATTGACACCATCCATTGCCCACTCAGAGGTAACAAGGGAGAGAGGAAAAAGCCTGTGGAGAAGTCTTTCCCTTTCTGTCCACAAGTACATTTGCCTCCTAACCAAGATTTGAAGAAAAATGAAATGTAAAGCAACGTCTGGTAAAAAAATGCGTGGAAGATTAACTTTTTTTCTCTACTTTCCCTTCAGTTCTTTTAATGATCGTGTTATCAACATTATTCTACTTAACACCTTGCCATTCTGCAGGATTCCCCTAAATAAGAAATTAGAAGATTTTAGAAGCCTTTCCTGGATTGAACCATTTCCTGCTTCATCTGCTTACTCATCCTCTTTCATTGTAAGTTATCTCCCTACACACACACACACACACTCACTACCCCCTGCCTAAGCTCGATAACGTTATCATTAGCAGGGAGGGGAACAAGATGGGGAAAACTGAGTAATTACCATCCTTTATTAAATTATGCAGCATTAATTAGTTGACTGGGTAGCTCAGGGACTGCGTCTGCTCATATCGGAACAGTGATTTTCAGTTCAGAATGGCATCTGTTTCACAGTTTTAGAGCAACAACAACAAAAATTAATAATGTATGGATTATGTCACAAAAAGAGAGGTGCTGCATTCACCTGTCTTCCTTCCAGTTGCATGTCAGAAATAAAGAGCAAACATCACTGTGCCACAATCTCTGCAGGACCACAGAGGCTGAAATAAATTTTGCAATTTACTTTGATAACAAATGTAATATTTCTGTTATATTTTAAGGGCAGGGGAGATTAATTTGCTTTCTAAAGACTGGTATTTTGTGATGGCATTGTTTCACTTTCTGTGATGTTCAAGTTTATTTTGCTTGCTCTAAGAGAGAAAAAGACGGCTTTGGTTGATCCTGGTATCAATTTGCAATCCATCAAAACACAGACCACTTTTACTTCTACTGGAAAGAAATTGAAATATACAGC
The DNA here is from genome assembly GCA_013397275.1 of Burhinus bistriatus. Lineage (NCBI taxonomy): Eukaryota > Metazoa > Chordata > Aves > Charadriiformes > Burhinidae > Burhinus > Burhinus bistriatus. Next base: position 12,612 of record VYXH01005075.1, on the reverse strand, counting down.
TCCCTGTCCCAAGAAGTGCTGAATTCTTAGGTATGGAAAATACCACCATGGTCTTGTAGTTTATAGGCCTGGATCTACAATTAGATCTTATTGGTTCAAATGTGGCAAAGACCTGGAAGTGAACCCTTTTGCTTTGGTTTCACAAGGTCACTAATTACATGATGTGACGCTAGGCATTTGCAGCAGATTAAAAAATAAGTTGCTGCAGCATCATGGAACAGCCAGATTTTTTTCTTTCTAAAATACCAGCATGAGAAAATATCTCTAAGTCTCAAGGGGATTCTTAAAATCAGACTTTATTAAAATAAAAATATAAAAGGAAAACTGAAGTACTTTCAGCAATATTATAATGTTTTTTCAGGTAAAGAAACACAATCTCATCAACTGTTATTACGTGACTTGCTGTTCACAAAAGCTATAATATATATTATATATCTATACATAGGTATACTTATAGCTGCACAAATATATATACATATAGAACATACACATATACAGGTAGAACATACTGACATATGTATATTGCAGAATACTGTAGTGGCAACGAATAAGGAAGGGAGCCAAGTAACAAGAAGCAGAATGTACATCTTCCCCACACTTGACGGAGCGGAACATAGTACCTCCCTGTCAGTTGCCAGCCTTTCCAGGAATGGCTCCTGCCCTCCAGACCCCAGAGCTGCCAAGACTATCCAGTTACCTAATGAAAACATATGTAAGTTTTCCTTATTTATTTTGGCTCCTTTAAAAACATAGCTCATGAGCTTGCAGCTGCCAGATATCAGTTTCGAGAAAGATCTTACAAAAAAAGTGCAGGTGACTTTCACTTCACTTTCACTTCAGAATTCGGTTTTCTAATGTCAGTAGCAGGATGCACAGTGGATAAAATATTGAATACAGTTTCCCCTCTAAACAGTTGGGCAGGGAAACACACTAGCAACTGAGAAAGTAAAACATGTTTTGCTTTGCTTGGAAAGGCTTGTTCTTGTAGACAATTTAAAATCATCTTATGACTGCCTTTCTTTCTATAAATTTTGAGTGAGTTAGATTAACAAACTGCTTTGGTGCTTTCTTACCCTCCTCCCTGCCCGTCCCCTGTGTCCGCAAAGAAATTTAAAATAAAGAATACAGCTTATAAGTAGGGTTAGTCCAGCTTGAGCTTGTTTCTTTCACACAGTTTCTTTCATGGAACCAAAACCTTTAAGGGAACCTCCAAGCACTGTAACTTCAAGGCACACACAAGTCCTCGTTACTGGCAGAGGCCCCTTTGCCCCCCATACAACCCCTGTTAAGGAATCTGAATGCTGCCCCTGGCTTTTCCTTTTACATGTTAGTCAGCTTTCTGTTTAACCAGGAAAAATAAAAGGAGTGAGAAATATGCAGAAATTCTGTAAGTTGTTTGCATTCCCCTGAAATATTTCTTTAGCTGAAGGGGATCAAATCAATGAAATATAATGAAACCATATGCTCATTATTTCAAAATAGAGCAGCTGCTTCAGGGAGTATTGAGAAGATTTATTAATTCTTCCAGCACTGCTCATTAAATGTAGGTATCTCCATACCTGTCTTCCTCAACAAAAGCTCCTCGATAGCAAAATCACCCCTGTGGAATTCAAACTGATGAAAACTTGGCATTCTTCCCTGTATTCTTACAGGGCAGAGAAGACAATATGCTGAGCTGATGCTGCTGGAGAAGTGGAAAAATTCATCTGTGTGGAAAAAGCTATCTAGCGTGGGTACAGTTTGGAAGTGCCGTAAGAGGGATGTGTGTTGGCAAAGACTGATTCTGCCTGCTACGGACCATATGTGCATTTAATTGAGTTTGCAAGTTTCCAGGCAGAATGCCAAATGGACAGTCTACCATCTGATAAGAGTGATGAAGTTTTCCCCTCTTGTTCTCTCACAAGCTTTAGGTTCATAAAGATTCTGAGAAGTCAAAAAAATCTGTCCTCTCCAGGACTGATACTGGGGTGTGTAAGTCAGCAAACAAATTCGTTACAGGAGACCAAAATATCAGATTTACTTAGAGGCTATGACTTCAACTGTAATACTGAATCTCGAATAAAAATTATAAATGAATGCTGGTGCCACTCCAGCAGTATTATCTGAGTCACATTTACCTCCATGGTTTCCTCTTTGTTCTAACGACAGGGAGATAAATGAAGTGACTTACTTCCAGTTATAAAGTACAGGAGCTGGAATAGGCTCAGGGAAAGAATTAAGTAAGAGATTTTTGTAAAACTAAAGCAGAGTGAGGGGCTGTTTTTGAACAGATGCTGCCAGCTGTTTTCCAAATCTTAATATGGCCTGGGAACACCTTGTTCCAGGCACTATTGTATGTCTGCACCGATGAACAAAGAGGTCAAGAGCCAGCTAAAGAGCTAGCTGTCTGGTTGCCTCTGTTGCACCGTTATTAGCTTGCTTCTTGTCTCTTTATGGGGGGGTTCCAGCTTCCTCCTGGGACTGGCTCTTCCCAAGCCGTATCTGCCACAGAGAGGTGGGGGACAAGCTGTGTGCAGTGTGGTCATGAGAGCCTGCCAGTGTGAATTATCCTTGTGGCGTTTCCGCTTCTGGTCAGTACAGGCCTGCTGAACCTCATGGCAAGACCCAGAGGAAACATGCTAGTAATCTCCATGATTATTACCTCAGCAGTCTTCATGACTAAAGGAATAAAATCCCCATAAAGGGTGATTTTCATCCTTTTAATGTCTTGCTACACTTCTCTCCGGCACAGTGTCTTCCATGAGAGAAAACCACATAGTCCTGCATGAAACTTGACTCATGAGATTTTTTATTATTCAAAATAAAGGGAATATAAAGACTGATGTTCTTTGTGCAGTGATGGTCAGATTCTCAATGTTCAGCTAGTGATTTAAAGAGCATTTCCAGGAGGTCCTTGGAGTAGGGTACATCAAAACCAGAAAATTCTCACATGAAGTTAGAGGTGGTCACCATGGTAGGTATTTTCAGTGGTACATTCAGTCTTCAAGGAGAGTTCTCTTTAATTCATAAGGTGTAAATTTGGCTATTTGTATGCCTATACAGAAGCTGAAGTCTGCTGAACAAATGTGTCTTGCCGACAGATAGAATTTCAACCATAATCAAAATTTGCTGACAAGACTAAAAATGAGACAGTAGCAAGAGAAGCTAGACCCTGACTATAAAGTGGTCTGGAGAAATTAGAGGAGGGCAACCCTTGAACAATGATCAAAACTTAGATTTTACAAAATATGTAAAATCTCACATATAAGGAGACAGGGAAAATAAAGAGCAGATGCACAAAACCAAGGGTTAAAGATAACCACAAAGTTGCACCTACCCATTACCCTGAGTTTAAGTTGTGTCTCCTTGCAAACCTCTACTAATATTCTAGGTTGATGTTGTCACCCAGCATAAGTACAACAAGAGAATTGTGAAGCTGAGAAGGGAAATTGCTCCTTGGTTGCTTTCATACCTTACACGGTTGCATGTAATCCTAAAGCATTGTAAAGCAATGGCTCAAAGCATCCATGGTGTCGCTGTTATTCAGAGACGCAGTTAATGCAATAAACACCCTTGCTACTTGCAGATACATGTATGCTTTCACGAGCAGAAAAAATCCAAAATAGACTAAAATTTTTAACCCTTTTGGCTTTTGGTATTTTTTTTTCTAGAGCACAATAGAGCCATAGCATGGAAACAGGAACAGAGCTGTGTTTGTAGTGAACATGAGTAAAATGGACGTGTGTATAAAAAGAAAAATGCAATGCAGGCCTCAGAAAAAATAGTAGTAGGGGTACATTTCACTATGCTCTTCTCACTGGGCATTTATTAGCCTGTGGCAGCTATATGGGGGGGCACAAATGCAGTCATGCCTTCCTGCTTATTAACTCTGTCCTAATACATAATAAGTATATTCCATGTAAGTATATTCACAACAAATCCATGAATTTTTCACAGATGTTTTCAGTAAGTTTGATTTCTATAGCACTGTCTGGGATTGCAGCAAAGCTCATGAACCTCTATACAGCCATGGTCAAATGTTGTTTTCTCTATAAATCCTGTTCAAATAGACTTCTGCTCTTAAAGAAGAAAAATGTACTTTATTCTCTTATAATTGTTATGACTGAAATATATTGCAGTCCAATTTTGACTGAGGTCAGCCTTTGACATAAGCTTGTAAGAGTTTTTCCTATTAATTGGCACAGTAACTGAGAAACTGTAATGAATACCCCATACGTAGCTAAGGAAGAACAAAGGAAAAAAAAAACAACAAACCACATTTTTGTATCATCCACTCCAAAAAAAAAAAAAAAAGACAGAAAATGGGTTAATTATCCGGTCTGAGTCTAGTTTCTTATCATTTCAACAGAATATGGAAGAATAGTGCTTTCTGCTCCAAAAAAAGGACACAAAGCATGTGGCTGGGTTACTTACAGATGACATCAATAGCTTAGTCTGGGATGGATACACTTAAGAATAGCCATTACGAAAGAGACAGCAAAACAGCAAAAAAAAAGTTCATGCTTGTTATTTTGCATGTGGACTATACTTAGTGTAGGTATTTCTCTGCAGAAGAGAAGGCTGAGGGGTGACCTCATGGCAGTCTACAACTTCCTCAAAGAGGGCAACGGAGAGGGAGGTGCTGGTCTCCTCTCTCTGGTGACAAGCAACAGGACACAAGGAAATGGAATGAAACTGCATCAGGGCAAGTTCAGATTGCACATTAGGAAAAGGGTCTTCATTGAGGGAGTGGCTGGTCACTGGAACAGGCTTCCCAGGGAAGTGGTCACAGCACCAAGCCTGTTAGAGTTCAAGGAGCATCCGGACAACATTATTAGTCATATAGTTCTGTGAGGAGCAGAGAGTTGGACTCAGTGATCCTTATGGGTCACTTCCAACTTGAGATATTGTATGATTCTATGATTCTATGATTGATGGTAGTAGCAGCTGTGAGCCAGCCACTATGTATGAAGGATAAAGGGTTTGAGAATACAGTAGGAGATTTCAAGAATGTCAGCTATATTTCATACTGATTATTCAACACAGTGGATATTTAGGTGATTTTTGGCGATCATGAATGCATATTTGAAAATGTCTTCAATGAAGGTAAAATGTGCATTATTACTAAAACCAATCATTATCACTTCAGGAGAGGACTACGGATGTGGGGAGACAGAAGAGGTTGGAAGACCTTGGTATGTACAGTCTTCATGATAATCTTGCCAAATAGCAGTTAGAACAGTGGTCTCACACAAAAATAGTATCTTGGATAACCTACAAGATACTCCAGTGCTATTACTACAGAATAAGTAAAACAGAGGACAAGAGAAAGAGTCAGGTGTTGAGAGTGCTATTCTCACAGTGTGCGCAAGAAACTGTTGAAGTCTCCAGCCTGAGATCAGCCGGCTGGTCTTGAAGGACTAACTAACCTTTACCGGAACAAATAGATCTCCGATGGAGATTTTTGTGCCTGGAGTTAAAACAGCAGAAAACTCTCCTCTTCTTCAGTTCTGTTACTGCCATGAAGGTCTCTGGTGCTGGAGCACGGTTTTGTGAAGTTGCTTCCACCAGTAGTATTTCTGATTCTAACTCCTGTATAGTGTATGGAATGATATCCTTCTGCAGATTTGTAGAACAGTAAATGCCATAAGCACTGTCATTAGCAATTGTTTAATGCTAAGCACTTCACAATGCTTCTGTTGTATCACTAGAAACAGACCAGAGGCAGAGACAGGAAAACAGAAACTGAAACTTAACACTGGTAATGCCAGACTTTCTTCTCAAGAAAAAATTAGGACCAATAAAAAGAAAGTAATTCATATATCACAGAATCAGAGAATAGCTGAGTCTGGAAGGAACTTCTAAGGATCATCTAGTCCAATGGCCTGCTTAAGCAGGCTCAGCTAGAGCAAGTTGCTCAGGACTGTGTCTAGTTGTGTTTTGAACATCTCCAAGGATGGAGATTCCACAATCTGTCCAGGCAACCTGTTTAAATGCTCAACCACTCTCACAATAGAAAAGCTTTTTCTTATGTTTCAAAGGAATTTCTTGCATTTCAGTCTGTGCCCTTTGTCTCTTGTCCTTTCACTGGATATCTCTGTCATTTGTGTCAATATGAATTGAATGAGAAACTTTTATTTATACTGTTCAAAGTTGTGCCCGCATATGAGAAACCCCCCCACTTTTAACTTATTAAGTGGAGCTAAAGAGATTTTGTCCTGTTAAGCTCAGAAATGTAAAGTTAGTGGGATATCACATTGCTATAAAAAATACATTGGATTTCATTTTAGCTGTGCTTATTTTTAAGGAAGTCATTGGTCATGTTGTCATTCCTTAGTTACTTTCACACACAGAGTGAATACCTAAATATCAAGAGTTTCTAATGAATTTATCTGAGTAATAATTCTTTAATGTTGGAGAGACTTCATTGCTAGTAAGCTCTATTTTCTCAGTTGACCTTTTATTCCTGTAAACCATCGTTCATGCGTTTTGAAGAAAACTACAAGTTTGAATCCCTGAAAGAATTATCATTCCTAAAAATGACTCAGCCACTGAAAACAGTCAAAACTAACAGAGGATTATGGATTATAGCTGTTAAAAAAAAAAGTTCTAGTGATAAAAATCTAATAGCAAAACTTTGTGCTAACAGTCATAAATTAGAGGGCTTTTAAAAACACATTAACTTTGAATATAAATGTTTAGAAGCACCACTGAAACCTAAGATTAAAGAGAAAGGATAGGATACAAACAAGTACAGTAAGCCTGAGATTTGTACATTGTTGAAAAGAAGGTATTCTTATTTGTTCAAAATGCTTCCTTTTTTCCCCTCTACTTTGTCTCAACACTATTCTCCAGGATCATTCAATATGAAAATTAGATTGCTGTCATTTATCTTGTTGGAAGTATTGAAGCCTAAGATGATACTGAAGATGTTTTCCAAAATGAAAATTTCTAAGGTTGTAGAGGTTCTTTCCACCATTCCTTTCCCCAAAAATATTTCTAGACTATCTACTCAAATTCTCATAATTGTTTTAAAACCAAAGAGTTTTTTATTTATATTAAAACAGATTTATGGAAAATATTCTCCAAAAAATGTTCTAAAAATATATTTATATTTACTTATTTTTTTGGCCAAATCTTTGCTTGACCCAGTTTTCTTTATTCCAGAGGAATGGAGATGGAGAAATTGAAAGTTTCTAATGTACTTCCCAGTGCTAGATCATTCTGTATTATTTTCCCCATTTTAAGTGATGAATGACACAGCTGACCTGGATCTGACTAATGTACAACAGGGCAGCATACAGCTTCCTGTCCTGGTAAGTTTTCACGATATTTGATTTTCTGTAGGTGCGAAGAAGAGTTTGGTCTGAGTTCAGGACTGATTTCCACCATCTTCACAATTTTTCTGGCAAAAAAAGACACTTTTTCAATATAGTCATCTTTTTATTAATTGAAATCTTCTTTTGTTTCATTATGGTCAGAGTTAAAACATTTTTAAGTTAAAGGAAATATCAAGGTTTAAGTTTCTGAGTTTCCTGCTTTAGTGTGTATGTTTAAAATGTTGAGAGGAAGTGATCTGAGAGCAAATTGAAATTCTAAAACAATGATATTTTGAATTATGACAAAAAGTTAAATTTGGAATGTAACTGTATTCTTTTTCTTTCACACAATGGAGATGCATGTGCTTTCATTGCTGAAGTATTCACCAATGCAGTCACAGCCTCATAACTTATTGCAGAGAAAACCAACACCTAGACACAAGCTGCCTCTAGAACAGTAAGAGATAGCAACTGTTTATGGTGTCCCCTTGTTTTCCTCTCCTAGATACTGTCCCTGGCACAAGCTATAAAAGAGTGATTATGGAGTTGTTGCACTTCATCCCCAGCAATTTCCAGAGATTTGTAAGTCCTCACTTGTTTGTACTGTACGGTGGCACACTGGCAGCAGTAAAATAAAGAGGCTCGTGGAGAAGGTTTGTGCAGGGTGTTGGTGGTTTGTCCAGAACGCAGTGGATCAAGCATAACCACACAGATCTGTGGCTTCAAGATTTTTTCCCAATGGCACCTTGTCATATGCTTCTCAGGTTTATTGGATCATCTCATAATCCTCAATCTTCGTGTAACTCTGGCCATATCATCAGTACCTTTGTCATTTCCCTTACTGCTGGATCATTTAGGCTGCATAATTGGATGCATTTCAAATCACTTTACAATCTGAAAGTGCTTGCCAAAGCAGAGGAAGAAGAGAGAGATTTAAAATTATTTAAAGAAAACATTAAGGTGGAAACATGTAAAATCTTATTTGATTTTGCATAACACATCAACAACATTGAATAAACATTTCCTCTATTGTGTCTTTATTTTTCATTTTTGAGAAATTAAACTCAAAACTGGTACAGAGGTAAAAATACTCATGCTTGTTACTGTATTATTTTCTTTTTAATCAGTTATGTACAATGAAGTTTTATGACTGTTGTATCCCTGCCACCGGCTCTGTCTTCGTCTCAATCTGTCTACCTACTGAGAACACATAGTGGAAGATCTACAAGGAGAAGACTAGGGTATTTCAAACCAGAATGAGGATTCATCAATATGTGCTGAGAATCATGTTAAAAAAAAAACAAAACAAATAAAACCACAGAGAAACCCACCTCAAAAACCAACAACAAACAATAGGCCATGGGATGGAGAAGTAGGGTCAGAAACAAAAGAATGAGACCTGCAAAACTGGCCCCAATGACCAGAATAATCTAACTGCAAATCCAAGAGCACAGATATTTGTGTAAATATAAATATAAATAATGTAAAATATTATAAAAAACATAAATATTTTCCAGAATTACCCTCCGTCTTCAGGTGTCTGCAAACATCAAAAGCAGCACTAACATATCTGAGCACTAATCAGATTAGTGGCCTTAGGCTTTTTTTTCCTCCTCTGTCATTCAGCCAAAACACTGTAAGTTTCCACTACAGAGAATGGTCGAGGAGGGCAAGGAATCTTATGACAGTTTGTTTACCGATCATTTTACTTATGAAGGTTTAGTTAAATATTTCCTTCCTTTATTCACTATATCTTCCACTGAAGTTACTCAAGTGAGCTTTAGTAGTGATAAATATAAACCTGGGTGATAGAACAAAAAGCTATGGGCGAAACCTTCAGAATAAAAGGTGCAAATAAGGAGTATATTTTCACCAAAATCAGATTTCTTCAAAAGACTGTTCCTGGTTAGAAGGCAATGAGTCCAGCTGACGATGATGTGATCCTATAATATCTCCTCAAACCCATTCTTTTTTTAGTGTGTTGTGAGTTCTTTTCAAAGAAGAAAGGAATTTGAGGACATAGGGCGCTTCATGAATCAAGCAGTATCAAGCACTTTGTTCAAAGAATATGCACGGATTGTGTGTGCAGACGGATTTCAGACTGCCATGTCCAGGTAGGCAGTTCTGACTTTGCACACCATGATAGCACATCCCTGTTAGCATCAGATTCTCTGAAGTAGACTTATAACTGCATTCTTGATTGCACAGACAAAAATGAACATATTTCTCGAACATATTTCACTTCTGCATGGTTAAGAGTCGTTCCTCTGGTCATCTAGCTTTTGGTAGGGAATAATCTTCAGCCTGCAGGGAGCTGTTAGTAGTTTTTTAACAGGTGAGAGTGAGCTGCTTTGAAAATAAAGACAAGGCGTCAAACAGTTTCTATGAAAGAGGGAGATTGGAATATTTTGGTAGGGTGAAAATCAGAACAGAAGTATGGGGAATTGACAGAAGGGCAGTGAGCAAACGACTCTACATTCAAGCACAGCTGATTATGACGATACCACTCCCACAGGAGACTTTAACTAGAGACACGCATGGATCTCCCAGGGTAAGTGTGCGTATACTGTGAGAATAGTTAAAAGCCCTTCCCGTCAGCTTTGGTAAATTTTACATGTTTTTTTGAGAAAAAATATATAGAAAATAAATAGAATCTCTGGAGAATACAGATGATGTAAGCTAGAATGTGTCCTGAACAAATTCTTTGGTGATACATAGAAAAAACCACATTAACTTTAATAGCTCTAAGTGATTTGGACATTGAATTTATGAAATACTCATGTCAGCAACATAGAACATAGTGCCTGGTAATGGATCAATACAAAACCAGAGTAAGAAATCTTGAATCATTATCAAACTTCTTACTGCTTTTAGATCTTATTTGCTGATTCACTTTGAAGCCTGGATTGAGTTTGACGCTGTTTAGTTTATGAAATATGATATAATCATAGTTCATAATGGTGTGAAAATTGGGAAAATAAATGGTGCATAAGTGAAGGAAAATAGGTTTCTTTTCTTTTTTCTTCCCTCTTGCTATTTCACTGTGGTTTCTCTATTGCAATGAAAATGTTAGACAGTTTAAAAAAAAGTTTCAATATTTTCATGGACTATTCATAGCATAGTAACAACATTTGTTTAGGAGTCTAAAAATATTTTTAAAATGCATGCTTTGAATTTTGTACTAAAAGTTGAAGTGCAAACGAACATATGGTCAGGCACTTTATGAGTCTTTAGGCTGCTAACAGCTAAAATAGTATACAGAATCAAATTGTGCACAGATAATATCTTACTAAATGGTTAAAATGTGCAAGAAATGAATACTTGTAAAAGCCCTTGATACACAACAGAATAGTAGAAGAGAAAACATAAAACAGCTTTTAATTCTTTCTAAATTTTTAGAGGCAGATTTATTTATAATCTTGATGTAAATGGAATTAAAAAATCAATTTATCTGCCCCCCCACAGTTGTGAAAGAGGGCAGATCCTCAGGAACTAACTACTAGTTGTACCACCACTACTGCATTAGCTGTAGGACTATTTGGCAGCAGATTTTTTTTCTCTTTTGTCTCTTGAGTATTCAAAGTGTTAGAGCAGGGGAAAAAGGAAGTTAAATAAAGTGAAGTATTACAGCAGGACCCAAGAAGTCTGGATACTACCACAGACTGTCTGTGTGATCTTGAACAAATAATTTAAACTTCTTTCCCTGTGAAACAAGACAAATGTGTTTTCTTACTGTAGAGTGATGCTGTGAGCTGATTTGACTGTATGGTAATGAGGGATAACACTGATTTCTTTACAGGTGAAAATGTTTTATTGGAATACCATAATTCTGGAAGACACACATTTCTTCATAACCATATATTAAATACTTCAAGAGTGTTATTTTAAGTAGAAAATGAGCTTTAATCTACAGGGTTTTTTTCTTACAGACTTCATTTGCCACAATGTTATTGTTATTGTTATTTTTATTCTTATTATTACTCCTGTCAACTCAGTTTCTACTACGAACAGTTGTCAATTCTAAGAGAAAATTATCTAGCTGAAAAACTGCACAGGTGGGTCAATATCACAATTTGGAATCAATATTTGTATTTAATCTAAGGGCTGCTCAGTGCTAAAAGGTGGTGTGATGTTTTATCTATCTGCAGTAGGTGCATTGTCTGTTTATGTGCTGTGATTTGTTGCTGGAGAAGAAGGCTTTTAATAGCAACCATCATTTAAACTGGTTAATTAAGATAACCAAATTAATTTTCATTCTAAGGGTGGTTATAGGCTTTGATTTCCTTTTGAGGCTATTTAGGGCAAGAAGGGAAATGGAGAAGACTGAATTTTGCTAATGAATATTCACACAGCTAGGAAGTGGGAAAATGGTCTGTATTGAAGGGACCCAGAAGCCATAAAGCAACTATAGTGTTGCTCTGTAGTAACAAATACCAGTGTGTTAGAACAGCTGCAGATATTTTGAGACAGTAAAACTACCTATAAACTGGGCATTTTGGCCTTCAGTTCCACGTTTCATTTCAGCTCTTGAGTGTTTCTTCCTAGACCAATTATTTCCTTTTGTTAATCTCACATGAAGAAGCAAAGCCACACAAGCAGACACATTCAGTCCCATAATCTCATTCCTTTCCTTGATTCTTTTTCTTTTTTTCATGATCTGTTCTTCCTTCCAAGTCTTTGCATCATTACTCACACCAGCTAGCTGCTTCCTTGGCACAACTCCTGAAATATGTACTTGGAATGTCAGCATTTCCCAGCAGCTTTATGACAGAATAAACTGGCTGAGATTTTTTCCCCTTTTTATCTAATTCCACTACAATATGCAATAGAGCAGAAAGATGAATAGCCACTTACATGCACTCTTCAGATAAGGCATTTTAATCAGCATCTGAGCATCAAAAACTATTATATTAAGGCAAAAAAAAAAAGGTGCATTTTACTAGGAAAAGATTCCTAAACCAGTGCTTTGCAAAGCAGGGGTCACGACCCCAAGAGAGGCCATGGCAGACCACAGCAGAGGACCCACTAGGGATTCCATTTTATCTGCTATTTAAATGAATGTTACAGATTGTATAAAACAACTGTGGTGCAACACACAATCATCATCCTCGCCCTGAACAGTGACAAGTCTTTGAGCAAATTAAACAAGAGATTGTGCCTGCAGTAGCCCTTGGACCAGTCGGAACAGGACAGAACATTAAAAATGTGCTCTACACCACAGCTGGAGACAATGGCCCTAACTGGAGCCTCTGACAGAACCCACCAGGAGAGACTCTGAGTCGACCCCTAGAATTCTGGAGTTGAGGATACAAAG